>BDMV01000008.1:19729923-20049345 GCA_008326285.1 Oryza officinalis
CTTAATTACCACTAGCTCATTTAATGGGATATTTACACTGTTTACAATTAGCTTCTAACGAGCGGTTTGCTCGGGACACCCGACCAGGTTTTATTGGTCGAAATTATCCAACTAAAATATGATCTAATGGTGGGCTTGGGTGCATGGTTTTGCTGGTCGCACCCATGGCAATTAAGGACCGGTTCATGGGAAACCCTGGAAGAATAACAGTGCTTACCACGAGCAAGAATGGGCAACTGCTGGACTTGTAGTGTAACTTTCCTCTAGCTGACGTACACTGGTTAGGGTGGGCGTGATGGAGTTCGGATGGGCCTGTGGGGTCTATGCGGCTGCCGGATTCACCAAGGCACGACGGGGGGCTGCCCACTGCCTTTTGAGGGGTGGGGGCGAAACCCGAGGTGGTACGATTGGTTAGAGGGGGTATGCGAAAGGTCTTGTCACAATTTCCCCCTTTGCAGTATCGTGGCGATACTTCGGGGCATGGCAACATGTGTGGATTGTGTCTTGTGGGTACAGTTGCGCACCTCTGATCAGAGTAAAACTATTCGAATAGCCGTGCCCGCGGTTATGGGCGATCGACCAGATTCACCGTGATTAGTCCCATATGCTTAATTAATTTGACTTAATGAACTGGTGTAGTTCAGGTGGAATGGTTGGGCCTTTCAACGTGGTTGTAGCGTTGTTCAGTGGAGATTTAATATTGCCTTAATTAAACAACTGTTTTACCGTTTTAAAATATAAAGGTTTTCAACCGCTTTTCTGCAAATAGCCAAAGCCTCCCTTTGTATCCCCTGTGCACGTCTGCATCTTGGTGTGGCTTGTTGAGTACGGTGGTTGTACTCAATCTTGCTATTTTTCCCCTTTTCAGAAGTCTTGTACTTCTGAGTTGAAGATGCTTTTACCTGAACTGCGAAGGCCTTAAGTTGTCGTTGTTTCTTGGCTGAACGGTTGACTGGCATTTCGGGTGCGACTCGAAACCCAACCTGTTAACTCGAGATTGGTGGAGCTCTACTACAATCTTGCAACTGACTACTTTGATTACAATCCAATCGGTTTCTCTTGGTTGAACTTTCAGACGAAACGGTTATGAGGTAAACCAAATTTTACTTCAAGCCTACCTTAACAAGGTAGTGAAGCTTTCGCCGAACTGAACGATTAAGCCGCTAGCCTTGAGGATATCCATGCTTCTCTGATTTCCACGGAACACTGATCTGTGAATCTGATTCTTCATCGGTCAATCGAAATGAAGCACTGACATTGCACTTTCATTCCGGGGAAAACTTAGAACATAATATCTGGTCAACGATGGGTAGTCCCATGTGAAAGTGACTTGCTCACCTTGACATTCTGGCCTTCTGTTGAGTTTTCCATTAGACCTAACTGCTGACATGACTATTCTACTTCTGGCCAGACTGTGGTGGTCAACTGCTTGAACGGGTTTCTTAGTTGATGTCCTTGGAATAAGCATTGATCACTTAACAGATCCTGCCCGAGAGGTTAACTCATTCATACAACATTTCACTTTGTCGCCTATCCTTTGTTGGGTCTTCCAGGTTGTAAGCCATAGGCTCTGCAGTTGTCACTCCATGAACATTGAAACTTATCCAACTATTGAAACCGACGTTGATGTTACCAAGGGTTTCTGCTTTTCGGATCGCCCAAGTTCACTTTCAATCCTTGAGTAGAGACGATCTATCCAGCAAGTTTCTTTGCCACCTATTTTGTTGGTGATGTGTTCCTTTTCTTTTGGCTCGACATCTGCATTCTTTTACTTTAAGCAGAGGTGGCGGAACAATTCCTTGTCATCTTCCTAGAAACATTGGGACAGTTTTTGAATACTGCAACAGTTGTCTTGAACTAAAGGTAACCATTCTTGATCCTTATTCACCACTAGGGTGCAGTTGCATTTACTGTTCTCTCGAGAACCTCTAAGATTGAGAGGATGGATATTTTTCTCTAACGCCAACTCGTCAACTTGTCACTACCAAACATTTCATCATTCTTCTCATTTTATTGAGGTGCCACTTATACTGTCCTCCGAAAAGGCCTCATCATATCGAGTGTTACTACGGTCTGACCAACTTGACCGACTTGTCATTTCCTGGATTGATTATTTTCTTTTCCCGGCTAGAGATTACGTCTTGAGAGTCTGACCAAATTGTAATGAGCTGGTAAAAGAAACTCTAGGTTTCTTATGACACTGACACGTACACAAGTGAATCCACCCTTTTGAATAAACGAGACGAACCATATGAAAAGGGAGAACTGCTTGACATATACTTTATTCAATAATCTTTCTTTTATTACATAACTGTGATGAAGCTTCTATGTACAAGGGAAAGCACTTGAAGACCAAACACCTGTAGACCGTTGCAAGCCTTTACTAGTGTGGACTCTACTTTTGTGATTCAGGCTGGTTTGACTTGATCTGTCCTCGCTTATTTGCTGGGGTTTCAACAGTAACACTGCTTCTCTTGCCAACATTCCTTGGAGAGCTAACAACCTTCTTGGTAGCTTCGGTTGGTGGGACCTTCTTGCTTGGGGTGTCGCAAATCTGCAATTGGTTGCTGGCCACCTGGATTGGAGCAACGCGGGGTGCATCGCTTGGATTGTTGGCAGCCACACGAATTGGTGCTGGAGACCCTTGCCGGGGTTGCGGTGGAGGGATTGTTCTGTCTCCCTACGATTGGAGCAGGTTGTCATTGTCCTGGCGTTGCTTCTCCTGCGGGGACTGGCCCTGTAGCTTTGGGATGATTGCCGATGAAACGGGAGACTTTCCTTTGGTAGCCTTAACGATGATCCGCTGTGGTCGGGGTCGCTCATTCGGGTAACGGTTGGTTTCACTTTTCTTTGTATCCTTTTCTTGTTGGATCTGACCATGCTGTGCTGAGGCCGAGGCAACTGAAGGAGTTAGGGCGTCGCAGACAATGCCGATACCTTGGAGGTACTGACGTTTTGGCTTCGGACAACCATCGGATAAATGGCTTGCATCTCCACAGTTGAAACAACGGTGGACTAATTTCTTTGGTCTCGGGAATGGACACTTATTGAGGTGATGCCCTAGCTGAAGGCAGTTGAAACAGTTCCCTCTGGGTTGATCGTACTGCTTATCCTCTCGAGTCTGCACACTTGCAACTGGGACAGGGGTGAGTGGGGACTCACGAACCTTGTTGCTGGTACTTCTGCTGCCAAAGAAAGCCTCAATTGGAGGTGGAGCTGATTGAAGATCAAAAGCGGTGATGTTGTTAGCGACTGCCATAGGTTGACGAACAGGTTGGAGGGGTGTCCTTTGGTCTTCTTTGGTCTTAGCTAGGACCACATTCAGTTGGCAGTTCTTAGGCACATGATTTGTTCCCTCACACAAGAAACAGGTGATCTTCCTCGTAGGGCATTCATCTGGCGGGTGGGTGTCTTCACCACAGGGGCAAGTGTAGGAGCATGCGCTAGCAACGTGTCCGACTTCCCCGCATCTGGTACATGCTTTGAACTCCATTTCTTTTTCTCCTTCAAGGATCTCACCATCATCTTCATTGTCATCATCAGAGGACACTTCTTCGAATCCATCCGTACCGGGCTTAGGCGGACCATAAAGCCTAAGGTGTTGAGTTAGCTGATGGGCACCATGGGAGGTGTTTCCTCTCAGACGCCTAGGTATCTTTGCCGCATCTTCTGGAGTAAATTCTGAACCAGTGATGGTCAAGTTCCTACCATCGTCCATCTTCCATACTAATGTCTTCCTCTTCTTAGAGTTTGATGGTGGCGTACCATAGTTTCTGTAGGCAAGTCGACTTGGACGTTTCTCTTCCCTTGGGCATTGTGCCTTATCGTCAGTTGTTGTCCTGGTATACACGTTCCAGGGACAATTTGTCGCACGATGACCTTGTTCCTCACAATCCTCACAGATAACATTTTCTTCTCTCCGGTATGAGAATGATGGAGGTGCATTCGTCTAGTGGGATCTTGGCAGTATACCGGTAGGAGGCGTAGGTCCTTGTATTGGAAAATACTGACTTTGGCTCTGATTCAGACTCGGAGCTTGTATCTGAGCTTGCATCTGATGTTGCTGATATTGTCGTTGCATCTGCTGCATCATCATAGCCAATAGTTGCGTCTGGTTAGCCACCACTTGTGCTAGGGTTGGGTCTCCAGACGGTGGAGGCGGAATGTCCATGGTATTGCTTGGGGTTACTCCCTGAGACTGTTGCGGTCCTGTTCCACTGCCATTGTCTCTGATGTTGACCATCTATTGCAGGTAGGGGAGGGAAGTGAGATAGGTTGAACTAAAGGCAAGACCTTAACCCACTTAGCTACTGATCTGATGTGAGTACACTTTTACTTGTTCAAGTTGATTAGGCAAACAACCTAGTATGGTCACATCCCCACCACTGATGTAAGCCATACACCTACACACAGCAAACAACACACGAGCTAACAACTACCGATACTACTCTTCTGGGAAGGATTGGGTTTAGGTAAGCTCCAGGGAAACTCTGCTTGAACCTTGAGAAACGCTGACTCTTGACTGCTCGACTTGACCTTCTGGCTTGAGGCTCGGCTCTTGGCTTGTCTTCCTTGAGGCTCTCAATTTGTGCTCCAGGCTTAACAACTAGAGAATGGGAAGGAGAAGGAGAGAAATTTGGTAAACTGTTTTGCAAAGGACTCCTAAGGGAGAGAAGAGACATTTTCGCAGATAAGGTTTTCACAAAACTTGTCCTTAGGGGTTTGACCGTTTGGCTTGACCTACAGTCAAGATGGCTCTGATACCAACTTGTCACGCCCGGAAATTTAGCCAAATTTCCGAACCATTTTGTGTATTGAATCCCTGTCCAGGCATCAACCAGGGTACACAAAACGACAAATCAATAAACAGACCCAAACGTAAATAAAGCGATAAATACTTACAATAGAGGCACTTAGTCCTCACACCCAAAGAAAACAGCAGCGGAAAAAGGCGATCCTAGCGGGGCTTCAGCTCCACTCAACAGGCAAACTCAACTGGGGTCTGAGCCTTGGTCCTCTAACTTCATCTTCAACTCAGAAGTACAAGACTTCTGAAAAGGGGAATAATAGCAAGACTGAGTACAACCACCGTACTCAACAAGCCACACCAAAGATGCAGACGTGCATAGGGGATACAAAGGGAGGCTTATGGCTATTTGCAGAAAAGCGGTTGAAAACCTTTATATTTTAAAACGGTAAAACAGTTGTTTAATTGAGGCAATATTAAATCTCCACTGAACAACGCTACAACCACGTTGAACAGGCCCAACCATTCCACCTGAACTACACCAGTTCATTAAGTCAAATTAATTAAGCATATGGGACTAATCACGGTGAATCTGGTCGATCGCCCATAACCGCGGGCACGGCTATTCGAATAGTTTTACTCTGATCAGAGGTGCGCAATTGTACCCACAAGACACAATTCCACACATGTTGCCATGCCCCGAAGTATCGCCACGATACTGCAAAGGGGAAAATTGTGACAAGACCTTTCGCATAACCCCCTCTAACCAATCGTACCGCCTCGGGTTTCGCCCCCACCCCTCAAAAGGCAGTGGGCAGCCCCCCGTCGTGCCTTGGTGAATCCGGCAGCCGCATAGACCCCGCAGGACCCATCCGAACTCCATCACGCCCACCCTAACCAGTGTACGTCAGCTAGAGGAAAGTTACACTACAAGTCCAGCAGTTGCCCATTCTTGCTCGTGGTAAGCACTGTTATTCTTCCAGGGTTTCCCATGAACCGGTCCTTAATTGCCATGGGTGCGACCAGCAAAACCATGCACCCACAGCCCACCATTAAGTCATATTTTAGTTGGATAATTACGACCAATGAAACATGGTCAGATGTTTCGAGCACACGGCTCAGCTAGAAGCTAAAAGTAAAAGTGTAATTATCCCATAAATGAGCTAGTGGTAATTAAGCATGGCTAAGCAGATATAATTCTAGCAAAGTCAACAAATGACATAAGCTAGTCGAATTATCACCCACAGTTAACAAAGGACGGTTAACAAGTAAACATGGCACAAGCGAACGGATAGGTAAACCCTATTCCCATGTAATTAGCAAAACATGCACTTTATTTGCAAACGTAAAACATTTCAAAAATAGGTATAACATGCTCAAGGGGGAATGTGTGACTTGCCTTGCAACAAGGTCTTCAATTCAATCTTCTCGAACTCTTCCCGACGAACGACTTCCGAAACGACTGAGAAACTAACCTAGAACGCAAAACGAGGAAAAACTCTAATAAAAACCAAGTAAAAGTACATAAAAAGTAAACAAACATGTAGACTCAATTTTAGATGAATTTTGCAAGTTGAATGGCTCAATTTGGATTCGTATGAATTAGATATGAATTTTAGAAGTTTTGAGCCATTTAAATAAATTTCTGGAAATTAATTGATTTATTGCGTAATTATTAATTAATTTTACAAAGGGAAGGACTACGCTGACATCATCAAAGGGAAACGACGCCGGAACGGGGGTCCCACATGTCAACGGGTCAAGGGGCGGACGGTCCAGGGTGGACCAAGTCCACGCACGCACGGGTGCGGACGCACCACGTGGCACTGACGTGGCGGCCACGGCAGACGAAAGACAGAAGGTAGCGCCGACGTGGACGCCAACGCGACGAAGCCGCGGGCGGCCGCGTGGTCTGGGTGAGGATCGGGTTAAACAAAGGGGGCCCACGCGTCGGCGACACAAAGGTCGGCGAACAGGAGGGAAAAAGGAGGTGAAATAGACTTTGCAGGGGAAAAGGGAAAAAGGCTGTGAGGGAGGTAAACTGGACTTGAGGAGATGAGTTGGATTTTCTCGGGAAAAAGTTAAAAGGGCCGAGGGACATAAAGTAGACTTTTGTGTGGAGAAATGATGATAGGCCGACGGCCCAATAGAGGAGAAAGAGCGAGGAGGGAGCAAACATGGACTTCTCGCGATGGGCGGCGCCAATCGGGCCGACGGCCCAAGAAAGGAGGAGGGACGCAAAACAGACTTTTCGCGAGAAGGTGGGCCAATCGGGCCGAGCGGGGTGATGGGCCGTTCTGAGAAAAGGGGAGGGGGACGCAAAATAGACTTTTGCGGGGAGATAGGCCAATCAGCCCAACGAGTGCGGCCTCTAGGCCGGGCGGGCGGCTAGGGTTTGGCCGAAACCCTAGGCCGACCCGATGAGGGCACGGCGGCGGCGGTGCGGCGGCGGGCGGCTACCGGCGGTAGCCGACGACCGGGCGCGGGCGGCTACCGGCGGCAGCCAACGACGCGGGCGCGGGCGGCGCGACGGCGGTGGCGCTGTGGCGGCGGCGGCGCACCGGCATGGCGAGACGGCGCGCGGCAGCACGGCGGCTAGGGACGCCGGAGGGGAGGAAGAAAAGGGAAAGGGGAGGGCTCACCGGGGGCGACGGCGGCGGCGTGGAGACGCGGCCGAGGGGCGGCGAGATGCGGCGCGACGCTCGGGCGGCAGTGGCGCGCGCACGGGCGCACAGCCAGGCGACGGCGCGGGCGGCTTGGCGGCGGAGCGGCGGCGACGCGCGGCGCGTTCGCGGAGGGGGAGGGGACGACGGCGGCGGCGGCGCTAGGGTCAGGGGATGGCGGCGGCGCAAGGGGAAACGAAGGGAAGGGAGAGGGGCGGCGGAATTTAAAGGAGTCCGGCGCTAGGGCGTGGCGCGGCGGCTCCGGATTTCTCGCCGGAGTCTGGCCGGCGCGAGGAAGGCGGAGGGAGGGGATGTGGACTTCCTCTCGGGCCGTGGCCTTTGGCCGGCCCGAGAGGGAGGGGAGTGGCGGTGGCTCGGCTTGGGCCGCCTTGGGCCGAGGAGAGAGGAAGGAGGGAGGGACGTGGGAGGCCGCGTGGCCCGCATGGGCCGCGGGAGAGAGGGAGGGGATTTTGGGCCGAAAACGGCCCAAAACAAATGGGGTTCTTTTTAATTTGTTTTTCAATTAATTTAATCAATTAAATGAACTTTGTGACTTTAAAATTATTTCTTTAGCTCCAAAAATTCACGAAAAATTTTGGAGAGTACATTAGGGCACAGAGAATATTACAAAAATATTTTCGGCCATAATTTTTAATGGAAAATTTTAATTTTCCTCGCAATTTCACTTGATTAAATTGCGTTAAATTTTTGTTTAATTTCTGGAAAATGTATTATTAGGTAATTTTTAATCCCGATCAAAAATCGGGGCGTGACAAAAATCCAGGGCACATGCTCTCAGCATGTCTTCCAAAATCTGATTTACTCGTTCAGTCTGTCCATCGGTTTGGGGGTGATAAGCTGTACTAAAATTCAAGTTTGTGCCCATTGCTTCGTGAAGACTTTACCAAAAATGTGAAGTGAACTGGGTGCCTCGGTCTGATACTATTTTCTTAGGTACCCCATGTCGACAGACAATCTGGGTCATGTATAACTCGGCTAGCCTTTTTCCGGAATGAGTAGTCTTAATTGGGATGAAGTGAGCGGCCTTGCTGAGACGGTCCACTATTACCCATATGGAGTCATAGCCAGAAGGAGTCCTGGGAAATCCAGTGATGAAGTCCATCCCTATTTCTTCCCATTTCCACTTGGGTACCTTTAAAGGTTGCAACAATCCGGCGGGCTTCTGATGTTCTGCTTTTACACGTTGGCAGACATCACATAAGGCCACATACTCTGCGACGTCACGCTTCATCCCAGGCCACCAATAGTAAGGCTTGATGTCTTGATACATTTGGGTGCTACCGGGGTGTATGGAGTAGGCGGACTCGTGGGCTTCCTGGAGTATCAGGTCTTTTAGTTTCTTGATGTCGGGGACACAGATACGCTTCCCTAACCATAGTATTCCTTTCTCGTCCAGGGAGTGTTCTAGGGCTTTTCCCTTCTTGATAAGCTCCTTGATTTTTGTGATCCCTTGGTCATCTGACTGGGCTTCACTGATCTGTTGCTCTAGGGTGGGTTGTACTACCAACGTGGGAAGGGTTGCGGGTTTCACCACATTTATCCTTAGTTTCTCCAGTCTCCTGCATAGTTCTAACTGGTGTGGTAGGACGACCGAAGCGTTGTAGTGCACCTTCCGACTTAATGCATCGGCAACCATGTTAGCCTTACCCGGGTGATAGTGTATTCCGAGGTCATAATATTTAATTAGTTCCAACCATCTTCTTTGTCTGAGGTTGAGTTCGGTCTGAGTGAAAATGTACTTCAAACTCTTATGGTCGGTGTATACTTCACACCTATTGTCCATCAAGTAATACCGCCAAATCTTGAGGGCGTGCACTACTGCTGCTAACTCTAGGTCATGGGTAGCGTAGTTCATCTAATGGGGATTTAGCTGTCTGGAGGCATAGGCTGGAGGCATCGTAGTAGATATCAAAATCTTTCTGTATGTCCGGGAGGGTTAAGACAGGAGAAGTGGTTAGTCTCCTCTTCAGTTCCTGAAAACTCCTTTCACAAGCTGCTGTCTATATAAACTTTCGGTCCTTCTTAAGTAATTCGGTCATGGGTTTGGCAATCCTGTAGAATCCTTCTATGAATCTTCGGTAATATCCTGCCAAACCGAGGAAACTCCTAATCTCTGTGGCTGTGGTTGGGGCTTTCCATGAGAGCACATCTCTGACCTTACCAGGGTCTACCTCTACTCCGCTAGCAGAGATGACATGGCCAAGGAAGGCAAACCTATCAAGCCAGAATTCACATTTGGAGAATTTGGCGTAGAGTTGATGTTCTCTTAATTTACCCAAAACCATTCTTAGCTGCTCGACATGCTCTTGATCACTCTTAGAATAGATGAGAATATCCTCTATGAACACCACGACATATTTGTCAAGGCACTCCATGAACACCTTGTTCATAAGGTTGATGAAAAAGGCTGGGGCATTGGCAAGACCAAAGGACATGACAGTGTACTCGTAAAGTCCATAACGAGTAGAGAAGGCAGTTTTGGGTATGTCTTCCGGTCGAATCTTTAACTGGTGATATCCAGACCTAAGGTCTATTTTGGAAAAGACCTTGGCTCCTTGCAACTGATCGAACAGGTCATCAATCCTCGGGAGAGGGTGTAACATACCCAAAATTTGAATTTTAAATTTTGTACATAAAAATGTGGAGAATATATTTTTCCTAAATAGGATTACTAATATTTCTCAATTAAAAACCTAGGAGAGTCCATTATGACTAGTTTTAATATACAAATTGTGAATAATTTAGAACCTATTTCTTGATAGCTCAAAGGAAAAGAAATAAAATATAAAGTGTGTGCATGTATTTGCATAGTGTATTGTTGTGACTTGAGTCCTTTTGCTTGTTTTGGATTTAACTAGCATTTCATAATAGGACTAGCGTTAATTAAAAACTTGACGCAAGTACTTCATATATTTACAACAATATATATATACACATGTAATATATGAAGTGGAGTAACTAAAATGAATAAATCATGCTCAACAACATAATGTTAGGTCAAGAATCACCTAACTATAATTTTATAAACATTTAAATGCATTTTCTTAGTAGCAACCTAGGTATATTTTTAAGCTTAATGAATTTCTAAAAATAATTGGTGTAGGATAAAATCATGGAAAAATTCATGTGAATTCCACTCAATGGGTTAGGCTCACTGTAATTTTGGCATGATTTTATCTTTACATCTAGGGACTCAATTAATTTGGTTAAAGAAGTAAAAATCCGATTTAACCTAAATCCTAATCGGCAAAACTCATACCTCTTCCAAACATGCATTAAATTATATGAAAGTGTATATGAAACATAATTTATTCAAATACTATCATATTTATCATGAATTAATATAATTTTTCCAGAATTTATTTTATTATTTTTAACCTCCTAAAAATTCAAGCTAATTTCAGCTAGAGCCAATTTCTTTATTTTGCTGAGGATAAACTATAAGGAATTTTTTTGTGCAACCAAAGAAAATGGAAACTATATCATTTTATCTAGCTCCAAAAAAATGCATGTTAATTTATCTTGCCCACAAAATAGGTTATAGGATTATAAAGAAGAGGGGAAGGAAAATATAGGGTAAAAATCCTGAAAACTTACTAAACATAGGTTCGCTAGTTTTTCTACTCTCCTCTCACTGCCAAGCGGGCCCCAGGACATGGTGGGACCCACTGGTTAGTCACCCTAGCTTGCCCAGCCGCTGTCTACCAAAAACCACCGCCGCTTAACACAGAGAAAGAGACGAGAGAACGAGAGGCTGGAAGGTCCAAGTGTTCGACGCGTGTCCACTGACGTGCCCGACACCAAGCTCGCCACTATCTCTCCCAGCTGCGTCGCACGGCTTCCCTCTCCTCTCCAGTACGGGTCGAACCAAGGAGAAGAAACCCTAGCCACTCCATAGCTCTCCAACTCGACGCCGGCCGCGAAGAAGACGACGCTTGCTGTCGCCGTTGAGCCGTCGCCATCCCTCACTTTTCCACGTTCCATCATTTCCTCATCATGCCGAGCAAGTTTCCTTCTAACACCCTCTCGATTAGTGCAGCCGATCGTCGGGAACGCGACCTTGTCGGTGGGAGCTCCGGTGCGCGCTCCAAGCGCCGTCGCAGCGACATCGTCGCCGTCCCGGCTGCTGTGGAGTAAATCCGGCCGAGCCATCGCGGCACCAACTTCCCCTCGAGGTCCTCTCCAAAAGCCCCCAATCATCCCCGAGGATGGAGCGCCGAGGAGGGAGATCGCCGCCTTCTTCTCCAACTCCGGCCGCCGGCGTCGGTCTTCGATTTATGCCGCCTCGGTGAGCCACTGTCCGATCCCTTGCGCGCACATCATCCCTGTGACCTCACAACCCTCGTGCATGCCTTCCTTTAGCAGCTCGTCGTCCCGTTCGAGCCGTCGCCGTTCACCCGCGGAAGGACGCCGTCGCCGGGAAGTTCCGCAAGTCGCCGCTGCCGCCAAGACCTTGACGACCTCATCTGAGCCCACGGTGAGTCTCCTAGTACCCGAAGGAGCCACGTCCATGCATCAATTTGGCCGGACCAAGCCCGTGACCTCTCTTCCTTTTGCAGCCATGAAGCCGTCGCCGCTTGCGCTGTCGCCGGTGTCGACTCCGACCATCTCCGAAGATGAGACCACTGCCGACGGGTTCGCAAGAATGTCCTCTACATTTCTTCTTTTGGGTGCGTCGGCCGAGGAGCCGCCGTTCGTCGCCGGCGCTGACGGCAAGCTCGCCGGTGAGCTTTGCTGCTTCGCTGCTTTGCTGCGTTGCGACTTTGCTGCTGCTGCTCTGCTGTTGCCGCTACTACCTCTTCTCCACAGAGTCAGTGACAGGTGGGCCTCCTCATTTAAACCCTGAAAAAAAAGAGATATAAAGGAAATGCGTAAAACATTATTTATTGAATTGAAAATTGTGCAAACATGTAAAATTTATAGAAAGCCCATACTAGCTCCATTTGAGATGAACAAAATTTCAGAAATTTCATTAGATTATTCTCCACTGATATATAAAATAAAACAGGGCACCTTTTATACAGGAAAATATCTTCAAAACTTAAATAAGATATAAAATACCATAATAAGTATTCTAGTTTATAAAATGCCAAAAAGCTACCTCCTAGGTTCAACTGATGGTAACCAAAAATTTGATAGGATCATGAAGTGGTAGAATTTATTCCTGAGAATTAAATTAAGAAAGAAAACAATATATACATACTTGTGTGTGTGTCTTTAAATTTTGAGTAATGTGTAAATGTTGTTTATCAGTATAAAAACTTCCAGACTACATATAGGATTAATTATAACTCCGAATAGAGCGATTCCAGTTTTGTTGAACTCCTAAATTAGTAACTTTAATTACTGCGAAATAAAATGTAAACCATACAGTACTAGAACACGTCTAAAATTTGTGTATAGTAAATTATTAGCATAATATACATTATGATTTGTAAAATATGTTGGGAATCCATTCAAGCACTAGAAATTATGAACTTAAGTTTGTTAAACTTTAGAAAAAGTACTCATTGCTGCAGTGACCCATAACTTTACAGAACATGAACCTAACCTACATCTAAAATTCATTAAGACGTAATTAACCTATGTCTAGTATGGAATTATAAAATTCATAACTCAAATTCTAAGTGATAAAATAGGAATTATTTCACCAAAATTTATAATTAATCAATACTTAATCATTGTAGTAATTTCATGCAGCTTATAAGCATTTTTGGATTTTTGAATGATTTGGAGTTATCTCGGTTGCCGTTATTTCATATAGTCACCGACATCGCATTCAGTAAGGAATTTGGGTTTTATTGCTGACTACGATGGAGATTCTAACTAAGGCAAGTTGCCCTCTTCTTTTGAACACTTTGATCCTATGTTTTTATTGGGCAAACGTTTTATATTTCAAAGTTAAACACGCTAGATAGTTATGCTTGGTAAAATTATTTGAAAGCGATAAAATGGTAGTTATGACCTATTTGTTGCATACTCTACCTTGATATTTGTTACCCTTGATGTTTGTAACCCTAGAACGGTTTAGAGTACTCTCCATGTGCTTAACTGGGCTTATAATTGCTAGTTATAATGACATATGCTTAGCCATGCCTACTGAGATATTTCTATGCATTGTGATCACCTTATATATTTGAAAATGGGTAATTTTACAACTTCTGGACCAAGGCTTCATCTCTAGTTATTTGTGAAATAAAATGGAGTTAAATATATTTCTAGACTTGGGCGGCGAGTGGTGTACATATGGTAGTAGTTGTGCACCGATAGGGGGAGCGTTCGCCTGAGTCGATTAAGGACTGAACTCTATGTTACCAACGAAGTATACAATACTGCCACATGTGTTAGTATGGGATGACCTTAGCTTATTAAGTTGTTTAATGTTTAGCCTTGCCTATTGGTAGGCTGGAGTAGAATGAATCAGTCTGAGCGATGATTCATAGGAACTACCCATGAGTGTGTGTTGAATTTATTGCTAGCGAATATTACTAGCTGTGTGTGTTCTGTGAGGGGATGGATGGTCCACTTCACAGCATGGGCGTCTAAGTCTGTCCAATTCAACGGTATAGTGCCTCGTGGGGGAACAGATGTGTTCGCTGCCACGGCGTTAGGTTTAAGGCGTGGGCCCGCCTCCTAACGGCTCTAGGTCATTCCTAGGGTGGATTTACACTTGCCGTCGCTGGTGCAAGGCTAGACACTAGGCAATGTAACGGCTAAGTTGTGACCTCTAGTCCGCACTCAACGTGTAGAGTGTGGGGTGCTAGGCCGGCACCGAACCAACTAGAGTGTAGCCTCCAGGCTTTTATCGCATCATGTGGATTTGTACGAACTCTGCAGAGTTAAAACTAACCGGTTAGCCGTGCTCACGGTCATGAGCGACTTGGGGAAATAGCATGAGTTTAATTTTTATCCTTTCTAAAATACTTTATAAAAATGGTTGAGGAATGGGAATTTGATGATGATTATGATGTTGATGAGGAGAAGTGATGATTATATTTCTGAAATTATTTATATGGATCACCATGCTTTACTATGCTTTACAAAGATTTACCGTTTTGCAAAGTATTGTGAAACAACTTAGCTTTATGCAAATGGACCTACAAATAGTCATTCTTTGATAATTAGAGCTTGCATGTATGTAGGATTGTATTGCCTTGCCAGTATATTAACATGGTTAATGTACTGACACTTGCATCTTTGGTGGGATGTTTGTCTAAAATATTTTGCAGGTTTAGTTGAGTGCTGCGCGTTTCGTGGATCTTCTCAGGACGGTTCATTAGGGGTTTACCCCTAGTCGGATTGCTTTCGGGTCTTGGGTAAATAAGCTTCCGTACGAACCTCTATTTATAAGGCCGTTCGGCCATATATATCTTAGACTTAGATTCTAAATTATTTGTGTATTAGTAGTTCTTGTTTATGAATATCATTTGCTTTGATGAAAGTGTTTTGGTTGGTTCTAGCTTATAGAACTATCTAGATATGAGTATGGATGTTGAACAAACGAGATGTTGTAGAGCTTAGAAAATTGTCAAGTCTCCTGGGATGTGTAACACATCTGGTCACCGTCTTCGTGTGGTTTGACGGGCACGTTTCAGGCTGAAGTTGACTGGCACGTTAAGTCCCAGCAATGTCTCTTTTGCTCAATATTTGGCACTACATTATTTATATTGAATGGTGATTAGTTGTGATCATGGGGCACATTGAGGCTAGAGTGGCTATAATGCGTGTATATAATGCGTGTATGGATCCCACTCTCCCAAAATCCTATGGTGATCAAATGACACCGAGCAATATAACTTTCGGGTGCTCGACAGAGGTTACTTGTTTTTTATGGTCATTTCATTCAAGGCTCGGTAATCCACACATATTCTCTTAGTCTTGTCCTTCTTTTCGACCAAGAGGTCGGGAGCTCCCCAAGGAGACGTGCTGGGCCTCACGAATCCAATTCATTGGAGGCCATTCTGTAGGGTCTCTTGGATATACGGGCTGTGCCTGGGGCAAGGGTGATAGAGAACTCAATTTCTCTATCTGGTGGCATTCCGGGTAGTTCTTCTGGAAAAACATCTGGGTATTCATTAACTACTGGTACTTCCTCCAAAGGGGTGGCTTCAAAATGGCCAAGAGTGGGTCGCTCTATCAATCAGTGGGGACAGGTGAATCTTATTTTCTTCCCAACTGGTCCTTGCAAGGTTATTGCACGGGAGGCATAGTCTATCTGGCAATTATACTTGGATAGCCAATCCATCCTTAGGATTAAGTCTAGACCTTGGGATTCGAGAAGGATGGGGTTGACAGGGAAGGTAACCCCTTGTATGACCAGGCTTGCTCTAAGGCAGACTCGATAGGCTTTAGTTTCGGTTCCAGGGGATTGGACGAGCTTGGGTATTTCTAACCCCTTAGTCCCTATCCCACTTCTTCACACAAATGCTTGAGAAATGAATGAGTGCGATGCCCCCGAATCAAATAAGACTATTGCTGGTACGGAATTGATAAGGAACATACCCTAGCACCACATCAAGGGACTCCTGGGCTGATCCTGCTAGCACATGATTGACTCGGCCTCATCCAAAAGTTGGTGCAGAACGAGAAGCTTGACCGCTGGCCTGAGTAGTAGCCTTAGCTGGAGCTGGGGTAGGTGCTCTGCCTATGCTGATGTGGGAAGCTCCAGAGGTAGCGGGAGTATGATGCTGGGTACACTCCCTGGTAAAATGCCCCACAATTCCTCAACGGTAGCAGACGAACCCAGCTGTGGTTGGCGAGTTCCTTGGTGGAGCATTGCGGGTGGTGATGTTGCTAGCCCCAGTGTTGCCAGTATAAGTTCTTGGTTGAACTGGTGCCAGAGGACGAGATACAAAGCGACGGGCCTGGTACCCATGACTTGGTTGAGGCACTAGTTGACGATATTGGACTGGGTAGTTGATCCTGGGACGCGGTCCGCCATGGTGCATAAGCCCGAGCTGAGCAGCCTTACGCTTCCGGAAGGCTTTTTCTTCCTTCCGGTTGTCTTCCACAATTAGTGCCCGGTTGATCATTTGCTGGAAGGTGGGAAAATCATGGGCAACCAACTGAATACGGATGCCCACGTTCATGCCCTTGAGAAATTTCCTGATTTTTTTCTTGTCGGTATCCATCTCATCGACAGCATAACGAGCCAAGTGATTGAACTTGCTTAAGTATTCATTGATGGAGGAGTTGTCTTGCTTCAAGTTGTTAAACTCTTCTCATTTGATATCGATGGTACTTTCTGGGACATATGCTGCTCAAAACGCTTCTGCGAATTCTTCCCAATCAATGGTGGAGGCGTCGTGGTGGGCTATGTGGTAGTTCTCCCACCAATTAGCTGTAGGTCCCCTGAGCTGGTGGGCCGCATACAGTGCTTTTTCTCTAGGGGTGCACTGCATCAAGTCCAACTTCCTTGCAACGTCCTTCAACCAATCGTCTGCCTTGACTAGTTCGGAAGTCTGGGAAAATTCCGGGGGACAAGTTCTCAAGAAGTCATTCAGCTTAGATCGTCCATCTGGTGCATGACGAGGCTGATGGTTGAGGGTGGCCAGGTTCTGAGCAATGCCTTGCAAAATTTGAGTCTGCAAGGTCAATACGCTTTGTTGATCCAGAGGGGGTGGGTGGGGTAGTTCTCCTGATTCTGATGTGGGGGTATGAGCTTCGCAGGAGTTGGTCTGCTCGCGTTCAGAGGCCTGATTCTGGTGCACCTCAGGTACTTCTTGGGTGGCATTGCGAGGCAACGGGCTCTCCTCCCCATTTCCGAGACATACAGGGGTGCGAATGGTACGGCGAGGACGATCACCCATCTTGATCCTAAGGAAGGAGGGAGAAAGGAAAACCTTAGCTAGGAGGACACACATTTTTTTCCACGAAGATTTCTACAACATAAGCACATTCATTACAATACAAGGCACAACATAGTACATGGAGACGATTACAACACTTAGACACTAACCACGGGATACAACATGCAAGGTACTACAAGCTGGGGGGTGCCATGACCTCTAAGGAGTTGATAGGAGGATGCGATCTCGACTAACACACTGCTAGGCACTACCTTGCGAGACCACCTTATTCAAGCCGCTAACCTGAGGTAGTGCATGACACTTACTAACACAACGACCTCCTACTGGGAATGGTCGACGCGCGGCTCCTCGCTCTCCGGGGTGAGGCCACCAGTCGGCGGAATCTGGACAGGTATCCTCGGAGTAAAAGCGGTGGCACCCCTAGTCGGCGGGGTGGAAGTGATGCCACGAGCGAGTGGAGCAACTGACGGAGTGGGATTAGCAGTGAAACGGAACAAGGAACGGTACTGGTGCGCCATCATGCGACGAACTGGACGGGAAGGTAGCGGCGAGGTAGGAAGTGGTGGGGAAGGCAGTGGTGGAGAAGGGGAGGAACTCTGTGAGCTGCCTTCCTCAGTACGGGGCGCCCTGCGGGAACGCCTGGTAGGGTGAACTGGTGGAGGCTGGATGAGGGGCATCCCCTCAACTACGGAGATGTGACGCTCCAACTAGCGATAGGCCTCCAGAAGGGAGTGGTACTGCACGTCCAGGAACATCGTGAACTCCATGAGACAACTCACTGGGGGGAAACGGTCCTGCAAGTGCAGCGGTACACACTCCTAATGCCCTCGCGGGGAAGCTGGGGAAGATAGTGGAATGGGCTGTGGATAAGGTGGAGGTGGTATTGATCACGGAGACACCGGACGGCCGTGAAGGAGACACTCTGGTGTGCTAGGCGGGGGTTGGGGTGGATCTTGGCGAAGCGGTGGCTGCTAAGCCCAGGAGCAACTGGAATGAGGTGGACGTGGGCGCGGTAACGAGGCGGGGTGACCTACAGGACTTCCCCGGAGAAGATCAGAGGAGCGAAACCGAGGTAGCGGGTGAGGTCAATGAGCAGCTGAACGAATCTGTTGTCGTCTCCTCCGGCAGCCGTGTGCAACAAGCAAGACATCTACAGAAATTTTTGAAAAACGAAAAAGAGTCAGTAAACTGACACTTTTTGTAAAACTCTAAAGATAGGGAGGGGGGTAAAACTAAATTTTCACAAAAGAAGAACGCACTTTGGAAAAAAGGACCAAGTGTAAAAATTGGCAAATAGAGGTTTGTGGAAGGGTTCACTTTCTAAGGAATTCTATTCAAGGAGAGGTTTCGTCCTAGGGCCAAACTTTGCTCTGATACCACCCTGTGGCGCCCCAAACTATACCACTCCAAGAACCAGAACCGGCATAGGCTGGAGGTCACATAATTACCTGTCATAACAGTACTAGTCCCAGGATACACAAGCTGGTACTCACAGAATAATTGTGGAACTCAGAAATAACAAAGCTTTATTACAACATTGAGGGAGGTCTCATACATTCTACCGTCGTGGACATACCCCAGACTGGTAGAAACATAGATAGGCAGAAATGGCAAAGGCGGAAGCATAGAGAACAGCGGCGGAAAGCGTAGAGTAAAAGACACAAAGAGGAAAACAACAAACATAATCCATAGGCTACGTTTGGGAACTAGGACAGAAACCCCGAGAAGTCGTACTCAACCTGCTCCTGGAAGTACGCCTAAGTAGAAGGGTCGAGGTAACCTTCTATTAACTCTATAAATATAAATAAGTAAGGGTGAGTACTCATTGTACTCAGCAAGCCGGGGAAAACATGACATGCAAGGCTATAAACAAGGGAGGTGAAGGCTACTTTTGGAAATCAGGTTTTTAATTAATTTGTTTTCAAAACACTAGTGATTCAAATTTTTAGTTCGGGACGAGGCCCACGCCTAGCCACGCTTTCCAGATTGGTTTGCAATAACCTGTCACAATCACCATATGTATCAAGTCCAACTCAACACCATGCCGTCTCAGCCCAAACTGACACCGTGCCGTCTCAGCACAAAACCATCACCGTGCCATCCCAGCACAAAACCAACACCGTGCCATATCAGCACAAACCCACATCCTGGTGCCAAAAGATACCCCGAGTCACACAGGCTCGTTCCCAACCACGAAGGCTAACCGTTCATCACAAAGACAAACTCTGGTAACGATTTCCATCCCATAAAACAGTTCATTAAAGAAGTTTAAAAACAAAACTACGCTACGAGAAACACCTCACATCCGCCCATGACCGTGGGTACGGCTGTTTAAACAGTTTTACTAAACTCTGCAGAGGTTGCACGCTTTACCCACACGTCATGAACTTCTCACATTACCTAACACATGTGGATCAGACACGGCCGACAAAGGAGAACACACGACAAGACCTTTCTGTAACCAACTCATAAATGTCCCGTGTCACACAGATCGGCGGAATCTCTCCACCAAGCATCAGGCCAGTCTCAGGCCCTCGTCTACTCAGGCCCCACCGCATGGACCCTACGACACATCCCCACTGCAGGAGATTGCCGTAAACTCCACCATACCGGTGCTCCTCACCTGCCAACATGCTAGACACCTACGCTTTAGCTACTTACTCAGCCAGGGGCATCCCATTCTACCCGTGTGGTCGCACTGTCTTATGTTTAGATGAATTTTCCAAAGGAATCGGTCCTTATGGATGATACGTAGCCAAACCACCCAGGACTGACTCCCACACCATCAAGTTTTAGAAATCATTTTTCCATCTTAAACCATACCGAATATCGCCGGGTTTTTAAATAACAAAGGTGTTAAATATCCAAAAGTTTCTCAATCGACAGTACAAACGTTACCTATAGGCAGTCTACTTCGGCATGAGTGAATACCGACAAAAATATGGTGGTGTTACAAGGAAAAATGGAGCTTTACAAATCCTACATAACAAAAGTGCGACTAATAAGAAGGTCCAACGAATCGTATTCGCGGCCGAAACAGTGCGCCGTAAAAAAAATGCAACTTGCCAAATAAAATAATTAGTTCAAAATATAGGCGCAAAAGTGGTCAAGGAGGCTTGCCTTGATCCTCTGCAAAAACCAGAGCCTCGGCCTCCTGAGCGAACCCCGCGTCGGTCAAGGACTCTACACGCAACAAAACAAACAATACATAAAATCACTGCTAGTAGCAAAGTGTCTACATGCAATGAAGTGCTGGTAGATAGAGTACAATTTTTGAGAGATGATGGAACTGGAATGAGGTCAAACGGAGTTACGGATAAAAAGATATGAATTTTCGAAGTTTGGAGGATTTTCATGAGACAAAAAAAATTGAGCCCGGCCGAGCCCGGGAGAAGGAGTTGGCGAAGGAGGAGGAGGCCGTGGCCGGCTTGGTCAGCCAGTGGCCGAACGCCAGTCATTCGGTGTTGGTGCAGCCGGCCATGGCGCTCACGAGGGTGGTGGTTCGGCCGGAAGCAGGTAAAGGCGGGGAAGCGGCGCTGACTACCTGCGACAACTCCGCGGCGTTGGCGACTCCTTCCAGTCAATGCAAATCGTAGTGAAACTTGTGGGGAGTGGTGTGAGGGATCAATTCTTGATTTGTGGGGGTATTTATACTTTGCTTCGGCATGCAGTAGAGATTCTAACGGTGAGTGCCGCCATTTTTGCAGCTGTGCAAAGGTCTCCGGCTATAGTATTGCTCTGCTCCCTCTGTGATGCTCAGGTGTTTGTCCTTCATGAGTGAATGAGCTGCTCATGTGGTTATCTCGCTTGAGTAATTGTAAAAGCAGAGCAGAGATGCTGTCGGGGAGGGTATGGGGCAGTGCCTAACTTGGCAGCCGTCGTTTTGTTGTTTTAATGGCATGGGTAATCAGTGCATACATGGCTGGGTCGTCGATGGTTTAAGAAGGGTTAGAGAATGAAAGGAGAACGATCCTTTTATTGACACGAATTAATTAGAGGAAAAAGAGACCGATAATCGCCGGTTGATAGAAATCCAAAAATAATGAGGATTAACGGATTGGAACGGAAGTGATTAGATTAAGCCGAAAAATTTACGAACGACGATTAAAATTAACCCTCAAATTTTTGGAGTCCGATGTTGGAAAAAGGACGACGCTTTGATTAACTTTAATCTGGGATTTTAGATTAAAAACACGGGCGTTATAGTTCGCGTCACCTGAGCGATGTGCCTCTCCAGTATTGTCTTTTGCCTGGGGATCCTGGCTAGATGGCTAACTCGCCCTAGGTTCAGAAGACCCGGACAGTTGAGTGGGTTCCCCCTGTGTTGCATCGTTGGAGTGGCTGGCCAAATATCGGCCCCTGATTTCTTAGACCGGAAATCTCATGTGTATTCTGTACCAATTCCCTAGATCAGTAGGTTGGTACACATATAACAGTACTAATATATTGCCATCATCGTCATAAGGTCTTATAACATATTAGGGATACAAAAGGATGCCCAACAAGGGCCCAAATAGACTAACATAAACTAGCAAAATAGATAGATAAGAATGTAGAAGCTAAGCTGCGGCGATCCTGCATTGACTGGGAACTTAAGTGCTATGGCGCCTCCTTCGAATCTTCCTCCTCCAGGAACTGATCGCATGGGTCACTTGCGGTATCTATTTCTAAAAGGGGGAAAATAGTAATGGTGAGTACATAAAGTACTCGCAAGCCAACACCACAACATGCATTAGAGCTCACAGGTTTAAAACAAAGGTTATAGGGCTATTTGCGAACAGCAAGTTTTCACAAACCTAAGATGTAGCCATTTTACCAAAAAGAGTTTGTTATTGTTCAAGTAGTTAACCATTTCACGAAGGTTGTGTCCACCTCGCCAAGCTCCAGTTGGTTCGGTTTACCTTCGTGATCCATTTCTTTCATCTCATCCCCAATTCCAACTTTCCCGCTTCCCAGGAGAGTCCAACAAAATTTCCAACCAATTGATATTTATTAGTCTAGTCAAGATTAGTACAAGTCCTGGCGCTCAGTTAACCGCGAGCACGGCTATTCAAATATATTTTTTTATTCACACTGCAGTGGATGTATGCTTTACCCGTAGTCCATGACATGCCCAACACATGAGCCTAGTCCCAACACATGAGATGAATCACGGCCTAGTTTTTTGAATCTTCTAGCATTGCGGCACCCGCTCCAAATACTATGTATCCCCATGCACTACCTAACCCTTCATCCATCCGCGCCAATCGTAATGGGAGCCTTGGACACCGAGATATCAAAGGAAAAGAAAGCAAACAATGGTTCATTTTACTTGACATGTCATTAACACACTATCCTCTTTCTCCGATCACAACGCAACACATGATGTTTAGAACCGACCATGACTGGGGTACCACCCCACCAGAATCACCTAGCCCACTAGGTCTAAGCCCATACAACAAAAGCGGTCGTAACTCTGTTCGTTTCCAGCCTGTTTTCTTGACTTGGTCCTTACTTGGCTAGGGTCGGCTCTAACCTTTTTCAGGAACCACCCAATTTAATCCATGCTGCCCCAGCCAAAAATAGTATTGTTCATCAACTTTGGTTTTTCTCAAACAATTCACATGTGTATCGCAAGCGGCATTTCATGTCTCCACTTGCATAAGTGTAACAACTCCCTACCCAGAGTGGTTACTCCCATCCCATTCATACTCATATATGATATGAATCATCTATCAAGCATGACTAAGCATTTGTCGATAATTGACTAGGGACATAAAGTAGTGTATGGCATCAAGGTGCATGCCAACAATATCAAAGGATAGGCATAAGTAACAATATAGGAACGCAGTTAACATAGCATGCAATTTAGTTGCAAAAAAAACATTTCGCAATAGGATCAATATGATCAAAGGAGGACGACATGGTGACTTGATTTGCTCAGCTACAACAACTTCCTCCTCAGCATCAAAAGGTTCCTCCTTGTAAACATAACCTAATCGGTGCATTGACTAACTCAAAACACGGTCCCATAGCTAACTAATAGGGGAATAAATACCAATAAAAATAGGAAAAATACCAAACCAGTCCCAAAAGTTAGATATTGATTTTAGATGAATTTAGGTGAAAGTTTCACTGGATTTGGACTTAGGATGGGGAAGTTATAAGTTTTTAAAGATTTACATTTGAATTAATTCAAATAATTGTGAAAAGTTACTGTGCATTATTTTGTCCACTATCAGCAGAGGGCATCTACTCACTGACAGGTGGGTCCCAAGTATTTCCAATTAATTCCCTAAATATTTTCTTAAAGGAAAAAGTTTCCAGTCGTAAAGGTGGACTTGGTCAAATTGACCAGTCAATGGCGGTCAATTTTAAAGCATGTCGGTGACTCAAATTACTAATCCCCATTTTAAAGCATAATTAAGCTGGTGGGGCCCACCGATTAGGGGATCGTTAACCTAATTAATCTTCATTAGTAATTAATTAACGTTATTAAGCAATGGGGCCCACAAGTCAGTAGGAGAGGGGAGGGGATTTATCCCCTTTACCTCCTTCCTTGTGCCGCTCAGCTCGCTTAAGCCGAGCACGAGCGCCGGCAATACTGTGGCCCGGGAGGCTGGCGGTGGCCCGGGAAGGGTCACCGAACCTCACTGCCGACAGCGAGTGGCGGTGAACCTACCAGCGGCGCGCACGAGGGCTAAGGTGGCCGGCGCGACGGCTCTATGTGGGCGGGGAAGCGGCTACGGGGAGTGGTGACGGACGAACAGAGAGAGGAGGGAGGTGTTGACGGTCATTAAGTTCCAATTTCGACTGCTAACTATCATAATAAATAAAGGGAGAAGTAACATTTCTTACATGTATGTTAGTATTAAATAATGTACTTCCACTTGTCTTAGAGAATTAATGTGTATATAGAAATTATACAATAAAGTGGCGGAGAAATGAGTCAGCATGCAATGAAACACACTTTCGGTGACTCACGTGCAAGCACACGGATCAAGGGGCCCACAAGTCAGCTCAAACCAACCTAAAGTGGGGCCAAACCATCCTCAACTGTCATCGGGGCCAACATGTCATCCCCTGGTGAAGGCGGTTGAGAGGGGTGGGGCCCAGGGTTCGGCAGAACCCACCTCACTCCTCTCGTCTCCATCCTCCACGTGTCATCCTTCAGCCACTCTCAATGACAGTTATGACTGCACCGACCTCTACAACCATCGTCGAGTGGCTATTTAAGGAGTGGAGCTTCTCACTTCACAACACACACTCAAGGAGCAACACTCTCTATCTACATTATATTCTTTATAGTATTAGTGGAAATAGCCTAAGAGTAATCTTTGGTCCTATAGTCTTCTCGAAGATTTTGGTATGTCTTTAATACTTTACTCTTCATGTAAGACTATAGTTGAATTAATAGAATTATCTTCTTTATATTATTGTGTTCATAGTTCATATACTCCTTTAGTAGTTATGTTTACTATAATTTATGATATATTTTATTTATATGCTTCACTTGATTAGACTAGTCGATCTATGCTACGGTAATGGTCCAATGACCTTAATGGGTTGCACTAGTTCTAACTTGCCCATTTGAAGGGTGGGAATCCTATGGAAATTAGTAACATTATTTATTAACATAAGCATCATGCTTAGGTTAATTGAATGTCGTTGGATGTGGGTATGCCCCACGAAAAGTGAGGTAGGCAGCAGGTGGTGACAGTCATGTCCGTCCTTTGTATTCCGACATGTTCGGGCATGACGTAGGAGTTCGTAAGTTGCCATAACCAAGCTAGCAGACCAGCAGAGAGTGGTCTCTCGGTAGTACCTAGGTGTCTAGAACTAAATCCTAGCCTTTTAAGCATGTATGTGTTAAGTGTATACTATACATTAGTAATATAGAAGTAAATATGAACTGTAGTTCTCTTATGTCCTTTTTCACTATACATTAATATAGAGATGAATCTCCTGTGTGTCACACTACCCAATTATCATTATCCTCCTAACTCCTGTTTAGACTACTGTGAGCTAGTTATAGCTTGATTAGTATAACTTTATCTTTACACCATCGCCTTCCCTGCAAAAATATAAATACGATACCCTGGGTGAAATGCTATAGCGGTATCCGTGCGTTTGCGGCTTTATCTGTGATCGTAAGAAATACCAACTAGCATTTCTGGCGCCGTTGTGGGGTAAGACACCATTTAAAAATCAAAGTTATATACATTCATAATCATACTATAATTAGTAAACCTTGGTCGAAATAGGTTAACCTTGATTTTTTTTCTCTTCATGTGAAAACAGGTAGTGTATGACCGGTTTCGACTTGCTGACAAACTTTGTTGATAATCTAGAGAAACATGCGAGAAGAGTCTGACCTCATGTCGTTATTCTGCAAATAAGGCTCTCGGCACCTGAACCAGTCATTTTTGCACCATCTCGTTCACAGCCGATGGCTCACAAGACCCTCCGTGATTACTCGACTCCCTTTGTTTCCAACGTGCCCATTGGGCCAACTGTCAACACTGGGGATGCCAACTTCGAGATTAAGACGGATCTTATCACTATGATGTAGGCTATCCCGTTCTGTGGAAAATCCAACGAGGATGCTAACACCCATCTCCAACAATTCCTTGAACTCTGTGACACCATCGTTTTCAAGGGAGTGACCCAGGACGCCATCAGGTTCCGCCTGTTCCTGTTCTCTCTACTTGGGAGTGCAAAATAGTGGTTTTACTCCAAGAAAAGTGTCGTGGACACTTGGGAGAGGTGTTCAACCTCGTTCCTCGTGAAGTTCTTCCCGATGGGCAAAACCAATACCCACCGTGGAAAGATTTCAAGTTTCCAGCAGACAACACAAGAGTCGAGAGGCATGGGAGAGACTTCAGGAGTATATCCTGGCTTGTCCTCACCATGGACGGAGGATTGGCTCATCAACCAAAACTTCTATAATGGGCTGACACCATTAGCCCATGATCCCATTGAAGTTGCTCCTAGAGGAGCTTTCTTCTCTTTAACTATTGCTCACACAACAGATTTAATTGAGGAGATGGTCTCCAACCAAGGCTAGAGTGAAGAACGACTCCAACCTCATTAGCAAGTCATGCACACCATCAAGGAAACAGACATGCTCGTCGCTAAATTGAACCTCCTCTTGAAGCGCTTGGACGAATGCGCTCGGGATAAGGCAGAAATGTACCATACCACCCAAGCCTTAGACGTCCCAATGGCGTATGAGACTTGTGGTAATATTGGACAATCTTGGAATGACTGCCCCGAAACCCGTGAGGAAATATTCTTCATGAACAACAACAATGGGTACAGTCCACAAGGAGGCTAGGGGTGGAATCAACCACGTCCATACTATCAAGGAGGCAATGACGGTAACTTCAATCCTAACCAGCCATCTTTGAAAGATCTTGTCTTCGGCCAGGCCAAATTCAATGAGATTAAGTCCAAGAAGCTGGCGACCAATGACAAAACCTTGGAAAGCATTCATACCAAGATGGAGGGTCTATCCTCGGCTATCAAGAACCAACTGAACTTCAACAAGATGTTGGAGACTCAAGTAGATCAGCTGGCAGCCGCCTTTCCCTCTGCTGAGACAGGGGAGATCTCGGGGCAACCCGAACTATCCTCGGTGAACGTCAATGCAAGGCCACTCGTGATCCGCCATACCCAACTCAGGAAAACAAGGGGTAGGAGAGCCAGAAGGATGATCCCCCTTCTAAATACTCCAACAAGGCATACGACGGGAGAACGGCTCCCTAGGAGTTGGTTGATACGAACGTCCTACCGTTCCCTTGCCACAACAGGAAGCCAACCGTGGACGAGCAGTTCAACTATTTTATAGAGGTAATCCAGAAGATACATCAATATTCCACTACTGAACGTGATGTAGGTGCCAACCTATGCACACTATCTCAAGGATATCATCAGCAACAAACGGCCAATGCCTACCACGGAGATCATAAAGCTGACAGAGGAGTGTAGCGCACTATACTCAACCAGCTTCTAGAAAAGAAGAATGCACTATGGGGACACAGCACTTTGACCACGCTCTGTGCGACCTTGGAGCAAGCGTTAGCGTCATGCCCAAGGTAGTTTTTGATGGCCGATTCCACGGTCTGCTATCGGTGAGAATACGGGGTTGCTTCATCCCTGTCGACTTTGTGGTGCTGGAATACAGCACTTATCCTTGGGCATCCGTTCCTAAGCACCGCGGATGCACACATCCATGAGGTCGAAGTGACACCGCTGAAAAAGGACAGCCTCGTGACATTCATGGAGGAGGTATTGAAGAGGGAACTCCATTCCAATACCGAAATGTCAAGACGCTAAGAAGGCAAGGGCTAAGGCAGTAGCCCCCGAAGTCCACGGAATCGTCCACACCAGCAAAACCAAAGAAGACCAAGAAGGTGTGGCGAGTAAAGCAAACGTAGTCATCCATCTCATCGTCTCTAGAGCCGGATGTCGTGACAACGAATTGAACGCAACGAAGAAAAGTCCCGCTCATTGGACTTAAAGTAATGAGTCCTCCGTCGATAGGTAAACTCGGTAGTTATCTCATATTTTCTTTTTCCAAATTGCATATTTGATTTTTCAACATGCATTTGCATATTTGCTTTTTCAAACCATATTTGATTTTTCAACCCTTTGCATTTTTCAAAATCCATTTGCTAAAAACCAAATTTGAGATTTGACATGATTAGTGGGTTGATCTTTCTTTAAATGAAGCACCACTGATTTCAACTTTGGAGTCATGTAAGGTGGTCCCCTAATCTTATCTTTTTGAAAATCAAAATGAGACCATTTGGGGATTTAAAGAAGTTTGAATTGGCATCTCTCCTGCACCCACTCATTCACTTTTATTTAGTAGATGGTCTCATTGATTCAGACCTAACAAAGAGAGCACCATTAGGGCCTTAGAGGGGTCGGGGGTTCGGCCGTACCCATGGTTCGGCCCAAACCAGGGGCAGCTCCCCCCTATAAAAGCTACCCCATGGCACTTGCTCTCATTACTTCAAACTAAGTTGCACTTGTTTGCTCTTGGATTCCTCTCTTTCTCCTATGGCTTCTCTCATGTTCTTGTCTCAAGTTTGAGCAAAAATATTTGCTTCTTTCTTACTCTTGCATTTTAAGTTCACCTCAAGCTTGAATTACAAGAACGTGTTCTGGTGGTACCACTACTCCACAAGAATGATTGTTGTGGTGCGGCTCTCACCCACACGGACGATTTTGTGGAGTGTCACTACCCACAAGGACGATTTTATGGTGGCAACCAAGCTCCACAAGAATGACTAACCCTCGGACAGCTAACTTGCTTTTGCTAAAATAACCCATTCTCGAGTGTTCTTGTGTGTTCTTTGTTCGTGTGTGCAGGATGAAGAAGAGTGCCAAACTGTTCCTCAGCGTGAAGCGAGCAACAAGTCCGAGCTCACGGCACCATTCCCACAGCTCGAGCGTGTGCCCATCCAACAAGTATGCACCGAGTGAAAAGCAAGTGAAGTCCCATGACCAAATGCCCTTGGACAAGGACCAAAGAGAGACGAACTTTCATCCTAACACTGAGCTCAGGAGAGGCAAACCTATGCCATTCTCAAGGATCGGGTGTTCCCTCATACACGAGCATACGACCCGGACCTGCTCGCCAAAACAGTATCGGGTGCTAACCATTCCTCTTGTACCACGAGAGGTAGCTCGACGGAGTAGTGTTTCTGGCAGGATGACTTAGAGCAAGTCAAGGAATGCTGCCGAGAGCAGCCGCAGCAGCAGCTGCATTAGCTGTTCATGCATCAGGCGGACTGGAGCCAATTGGCGTATACACCCGGTTGGGACCAACCACCGCATGCATATGAAGCAAGAGGCTCGGTGTGGCAAAGCGCAAGTACTGGCCATTGGGAACAACCCAGTAGACGCCTCGTGCATTCGGTGCACGTCACTCTTTCTCAGCCCGAGGTTATCATGATTTCAGGCGAGGATTGGTGGACATCACCAAACAGCTAGGAGAGTTTGATCTCCGGACCAATGAGATGCAAAACACGCTGAACCAGCATATCCAAGAGACCCACACATGGCAGCAATACACTGACGACCAACTAGTGAACATCAACGCCACCCCCCTTACATGAATCTCACCCCCGAGATTCAGAAGGGTTAGCAAGAAGATAGGTAGAGCGATCTTCACTTCTTTGTCTGACTTTTTCTGTTGCATCTTTTTTAGCAGACTCGTCTAGCGAAACTTCCTGACTCTGAACTGCTAGGCTTGATCCCTCGTTGCAGATGGAATCTTCTCTTCACCTAACTTGTCCCTGGTTGCACCTTTAACTGACTTAGACTGGATTGCGGTACTTGAAGATGAGGCTTCAGTTCCAAAACTTATCATAACCAATATCCTTGGTGCCAACCTTTTGTCATTGTGCTTGACACCAACTTCACTATGCTTGACACCAACTTCTTGTCATGCATCGATACCAGCTTGTCATCACGAGGATACCATGCTTGTCATTTACTTCTAACTTGCCACTAACTGCTTCAGACTATGATACCATGCTTGTCAACTTGCCCCTAACTGCCTCATACTAACTTTCCTGGTTTGGGGGTGTTGGATACTTTTGCTGATCGATGCGAGGGTCGACAACTCTACGGTTTCCCCAGATAACCAACTTATACCACTTATCAAACTTTGATGACTTCTCATCTTCATCATCCAAGGAGACTTGGTTTGAATCTTCACTATCGAACACTTTGTCACCATGAGCTAAAAGATGTTGGGTCAACTATTGTGTACCTCGAAAGAAAAGACCAATCTGACTTCTTGGAATAGTCCTACTAGCTGGACGCCATTCTGTCTCGGTAATGGTCATCTTACGAATTTCTTCTTCGGTCCTGAGCGGTGCTTTTCTCTTCTTGGACTGCTGCAAAACAGTGTCCTGTTGAGTGTAGTTTCTTGCACAGGGTCCTTGTTCATCACAATTGAAACAGATGATGCTCAATTCTTTCGAGTCCACTGGTGACTTGGCATTGGGGGCCTTTTGAGGTGGTTGATCATGTGCTGGGCCACTGTCACATAGTCTTCACCACGTGATTCATTAGCTTGGGAGCTTGAGACATTAATATCATTGCTTCTGACCTTTTTTCCTTTCTCGTTGTCAGCCCTCTACTGCAAGGTTTGGAGAGGGAGAGAGGGAAAACCAAGGGACGGATAGATTAGAACTAAGGATAAGACCTTAAAAGATCCAATCTTTTATTGGTATGATGTTGGTTACACTTATTCTGCAAGTTGATTAAGCAAACAACCTAGTATGGTTACATCATAACCCACCGATGTAAACCACGCGCTACAAACACAAGCAAGAGAAACACACACCTAGAAGAAAGCAACAGAACCCTTGGTAGCTTAGGTTCGATTAGAGGGTTCTTCGAGATCTTCACTCCTTCTTGGCGCTGGGAGGGGAAACTTCTGAAGCGGGTTCCTTCTTCAAGCTTGACTTCACTACTTCCTTTGCTTTCTTGCCATCTCGTTCAACTATTATGTGTTGAATCCAAGTAAGGAAGGGAGAAATAAACACTTTGCAAATAACATGGGGAAGAAGGAAAAGGGGAAATTTTGCAAATAGTTTTCTTATAAAATAAGTCCTTAGGGTTTTTCCATTTGGCTTAACCTACAGTCGAGATGGCTCTGATACCAACTTGTCACGCCCAGAAAATACCTTTCCCGAACGCTAGTGTATTAATCCCCGTCCTAGGAAAAGCCGGGGTACACCACACAAACTTGATACAAAAGACACATCTTTATTAATTATCATGATAATATTTACATTATTACAAAGACACATAAGGCCTGACAACAAAAGAAAAACAACAGCGGACTAGCGAGCCTACGGCTCCATCTTCACAGGCGCTCAACTAGGGTATAAGCCAGGACTTCACCTAAGACTTCTTCTTCAAGAGCTTCACTGACTAAAGGGGGAAAGATTGAGCAAGGATGAGTACAACCACCGTACTCAGCCAGCCACACCAGAAAATGCACTTAATGCAAAGGAGTACAAGGATTCGTTTATAAAGGTTATTTTGCGGTAACAAGCATTTCAAAACATTTAATCATTTAAAGGCATTTTAATCAAACCACAGCCTATCTTTAGTCAAATTATTATCAAGCCACGTACACATGCGATCTTGCCTTAAACCAGGCCCACAGGTAGTAAATCCAGTTATTCCATTTCAATAGAATAAAACCTCTAACGTTGGGTCATTGCTCCGCTTGCCCATAACCAAGGACGCGGCTATTCGAATAGTTTATACTCTGGCCAGAGGTGTACATCTTTACCCACAAGACACGCCTTTACCTCGTGTTCCAATGCCTTGGAACCCGACATAAATTCGTGACATAACCTACCGTCTAGTATTGCCCTAAACAAAGAAGACCGACATAGACTTTCCCCGCCTGGTGCCCTGGGTCGAGCAGACAGTCTATGCCCCCGAACGTACTACCAGAGACGTCAACCCCACCAAGGGCTTCATCCATCCCTATCCGTGTCTTCCTTATTCATGACCGCACTAACCGATACGTTAAGCCTTACCCATTAGACATGTGGTTGCACAAAATATGCTTTGCAATCGTGCCCCGAAGACCGGTCCTTATGTCGGCCGAGGTGCGACTAGCTAAACCAAGCACCCCGAGCCCAGCCAAAAACAAGTTTGGGAATTTTGAAAGGGGAGTCCAACAAATGCTGGCAAACAAGCCTCTAATCCATCATTAAATAAGATTATAGTGTCATTCCCAAAGTCTAGATATTATAAAACAACTAAATATTTCTATTTAAGTAGGGCTAAGCATAATCCTAAAATTTCTAGTAAGCACCACATATAGAGTTCTCACTAGCTGGTTTTTGTTATCTGGGGTTGTCAAAGGTAATTACACAATAACAAATAATAAGGGTATAACAAGGATTGTAGGAAAGGCTAAATAAAATAGTTAAAACATGACAAATCTAGTAAAGCGAATGCAATAATTTAAATTAAAATACTTTTCGCAAGCTAGGATTCAATATGTTCACGGAGAGTGTGACTTGCCTTGCTAAAAGAAAAAGGGAGGCTTCAGAAGCTTCAGCGATGAACTCGAGCTGCACCACAGGAACTCTGGAATCGCAATGACTACACGAACAAACAAAACAAAACTACAACGCTAAGAAAGAAATGAGAACAATACATAAAAACAACAAACACGGTTCTTTAAGTTAAAACAAAACTAAACAATTTGAACGGGTCAATTTGGAGCTCGTATGGCCGAGAAACGACCATCCAAAATTTAGGTGCAATTAAAGTAGATATTTCCTAGTTGTTTAATTATTATTAAACCATTAAATTATGTGTAATGCAATATCGCTCGAGGAGGGGAAAGGATCGAGCGACTGGCAGCCAGGATTCACGGGTCAGACGGCTAGTTCACCATGGATCAGGTTCACAGAGACGATCCACGGGAAGAACGTTGTGAGACTATGTGTGTCAACCGAAACAAGTGACCGACAAGCGGAGACTCACACGAATGCCACGCGGACTGCACACATGGGCGAGCACGAGGCGGACACACGGGCACACGAACACGACTACCACACGTGCACGCGAAGACCGCACGAACGACTGCCGATGCCGGCACACGAGACCAGGGCCAACAATGGCACAACGGGCACGGTGGAGACACGGGGAGGACGAGAAAGGGGCAATGAGGGAGGGGACCTTACCACAAGGCGACCAGGCGAGGGGATGACAACGACTACCGACGACGAGCTGAAGAAACGGGCAGCGATGAACGGGGCGACGACTCGGGGATGACGGAGACGAACGGGCAGCACTTCGGTGAACTTCAGGCTTGGCGAAGAGGCGGATGACGACGGGCTGCGCTCGGCTTGACGGGAACGACGGTCAGAGTAAGACGACGACGACACGGACGACCTTGACGATGCGAGTGACCTTTACGACGCGGATGACCTTGACGACGAAGACGGCTTCGGCTTGACGAAGAGAGGGCCGACGACAAGGACGACGACCGGGATCGGCGAGAGGATGACGACGGCAGCTGGCAGCAGCTGAACGACGGTGAGGCTGCGTGAAGCACGCCGCTGTGGTACCGACGGTGGTGGCAACGCAGCGGGGCGACGTAACAGCGAGAAGGATCAGTCGGCTAAAGGTAGCACCGGAATGAACGACGATGGAACATCTGCGACGCACGGCAAGAACGAGCGGTTGCCAGTGAAGAGAACGACGCCATGACATCGGCAGAGGAGACGGCGATGTCGGGCAGCACACCGGCACGGGTGGTAGGGGCTATCGGAGGAGAAGGAGGAGGACGGCGGTGGCGCCACTGCTTGTCGGCGGGGTTCTGACGAAGACGAGGCTTGGCCGGGGATGGTGAGGACGAGGCGTAGCCGAGGGTGGAGAACGACGTCGCCATGTCGGGGTGACGACGGCGCAGTCGGACGGTGCACGGGCGTGGCGGCACAGGTGGTTGGAGGCGGCCGATGACAAGAGAGAGAGCGGCGGGGACGGACGGTGGGGATGCCGCCATTTTATAGGCCGGGAGGTGGAGGTGAACAGCCGGAGAGAGAAGGTGAAGGGCTGGGGAGCTCACCGGCCAGCCATCCATGGTAGCCAAAGAAGAGGGATTAAATCCCCGCGAATTTAAGCCGAATCAAGAGGGGGAAACTTAAGGAAATTGAAGAGGAGAAGGAGAGGAATCGATTTTTGCAGTCAAAGGGGAGTGGAATCAACCGACGTGGGGAATCCAAGGGGCGGCGGCGGCTCTGTCCGGCCGGGAGGGAGAGGAGAGGGCGACGACTCGGCTGCTAGAGGAGGAAGACGACGTCTTGCCTCCCTAGGCTAGCTGGGCTGAGCGAGGAGGAGGACAGGCAGGGTAGGGCCGGCTAGGCCAATGGGAGGGGAGAGGAGATGGGCCGAAGAAGGGGAAAAACGCCCAAGAGGGAGGAAAAGAATGTCGAGCTCCCGAAAATTATATTGTCCGGTGTCATTTGTGATCACCACATGATTTTGGAAGAGTGGGATCCATACATACATTATAGCCACTCAAGCCTCAATGTGCCCTATGATCACAACTAATCACCATTCAATATCAATAACGTAGTGCTGAATATTGAGCAAAAGAGACATTGCTAGGACTTAGCGTGCCAGTCAACTTCAGCCTGAGACGTGCCCGTCAAACCGCATGAAGGCAGCGACCAGATGTGTTACACATCCCACGAGACTTGACAATTTGCTAAGCTCTACAACATCTCGTTTGTTCAACATCCATACTCATGTCTGGATAGTTCTATAAGTTAGAACATACCAAGACACTTTCATTAAAGCAAATGATATTCATAAACAAGGTCTACTAATACACAAATAATTTAGAACCTAAGTCTAAGACATATATGGCCGAACGGCCTTATAATTAAAGGTTCGCACGGAAGCTTAATTACCCAAGACCCATAAGCAATCCGACTAGGGGTAAAGCCCTAATGAACCGTCCTGAAGAGTTCAACGAAACCCGCAGCACTCAACTATACCTGCAAAACAATTTAGACAAACATTCCACCAAAGATACAAGTGTCAGTACATTAACCATGTTAATGTACTGGCAAGGCAATACAATCCTACATACATGCAAGCCCTAATTATCAAATAACGGCTATCTGTAGGTTCGTTTGCATAAAGCTAAGTTGTTTCACAATACTTTACAAAATGGTAAATTTTGTAAAGTATGTAGTAAAGCATGGTGATCCATATAGATAATTATAGAGATATAATCATCATTTCTCCCCATTAATATCATCATAAATCATAAACATCACACTTGCACCTTCCCTGGTAGCAAGTCATCATTATCATTAAAATCATCATCAAAATTCCCATCCTCTACCAATTTTTATAAAGTGTTTTAGAAAGAATAAAATTACACTCATGCTATTTCCCTAAGTCGCTCATGACCGTGAGCACGGCTAACCGGTTAGTTTTAACTCTGCAGAGTTCGTACAAATCCATATGATGTGATAGAAGCCCGGAGGCTACACTCTAGTTGGTTTAGTGCCGGCCCAACATCCCACACTCTACATATTGAGTGCGGACTAGAGGTCACAACTTAGCCGTTACATTGCCTAGTGTCTAGCCTTGCATCAGCGACGACAAGTGTGAATCCACCCTAGGAATGACCCAGAGCCGTTAGGTGGCGGGCCCACGCTTTAAACCTAACGCCATGGCAGCGAACACATCCGTTCCCTCACGAGGCACTATACCGTTGAATTGGACAGACTTAGACACCCATGCTGTGAGGCGGACCATCTGTCCCCTCACAGAACACACACAGCTAGTAATATTCGCTAGCAATGAATTCAACACACACATGGGTAGTTCCTTTGAATCATCGCTCAGACTGATTCATTCTACTTCGGCCTACCAATATGCAAGGCTAAACATTAAACAACTTAATAAGCTAAGGTCATCCCATACTAACACATGTGGCAGTACTGTGTACCTAGTTGATAACATAGAGTTCGGTCCTTAATCAACTCAGGCGAACGCTCCCTCTATCAGTGCACAACTACTACCATATGTACACCACTCGTCGCCCAACTCTAGAATCAAGATTTTTCCTCCATTTTATTTCACAAATAATCAGAGGCTTCACATCTATCCAGAAATTGTAAATTGCCCATTTTCAAATGTATAAGGTGATCACAATGTTTAAAATTATCTCACTAGGCATGGCTAAGCATATGACATTATAACTAGCAATTATAAGCCTAGTTGAGCACATGGAGAGTACTCTAAACCATTCTAGGGTTACAAACATCAGGGTTAACAAATCTCAAGGTGGATTATGCAACAAATAGGTCATAACTACCATTTCATCGCTTTCAAATAATTTTTCCAAACATAACTATCTAACGTGTGCAACTTTGCAATAGAAAACGTTTGGCCAATAAAAACATAGGATCAAAGTGTTCAAAGGAGGAGGGCACTTGCCTTAGTTAGAATTTCCCTCACGGTCAGCAATAAAACCCAAACTTCTCATCGAAAGCGATGTCATTCACTATACGAAATAACGGCAACTGAGATAACTCCAAATCACTCAAAAATCCAAAATGCTTCTAACCTGCATGAAATTACTACAGTGATTAAGTACTGATTAATCATGAATTATGGTGAAATATTTTCTATTTTATCGCTTAGAATTTATGAGTTATGAGTTTTATAATTCTATACTAGACATAGGCTAATTACGTCTTAATAAATTTTAGATGTATGTTAGGTTCAAGTTCTGTGAGGTTATGGGTTACTGCAGCAAAGAGTACTTTCTCCAAAGCTTAACAAAATTTAGTTTACAATATTTAGAGCTAGTATGAGTTTATTATGAATTTTACAAATTGTAAAACATGTTGTAGCCCCTTATTAGTTATACAAGTTTTAGAAATGATTCTAATACTGCTTGTGCCATATTTTATTTGTTAGAAACTAAGTCCATGAGATTATTAACCTAACCCATCAGGAATTATATTATTTTGAGTTAGAATAAATTTTTTATGTATTTCATAGTTATAGTTTGCACTATAGTAATTATCTTACTACACAATTATTTAGTGATGACTTTGTTATTAAAAGTGTCAAGTTTCAGTACATGAATTTTTATTACCATGGTTCTGTGAGAACACTACAATTTAGTTCATCTCAAAATAAATTAACATGATTTTCCTATGGATTTTATAAGTTCTCAAATTAATTATGACTATTTATAATTAATTACAAGTGGATGCACTATATAAACTAGTTGCCCCCAAACTCAATTCATCTAAATAAAGCTGAGTATTTGGTGGTTCTAATTAATTCTAGTTTAATTCATTTGGTGCTAGAATTAATTTCCTACAAATTTTATAAGTTAGATTGTGCTTTATGTCAATTATTCTTTACTCAAATAATTAGAGATATTTCTTCTATTGTATGTGGCAAGTTTTATATTACCATATTAAAGATCATAATTTTGTGAGTCTTCTGAAATTTGATTCATTCAAAATGGAGCTAAGATGAATTTTCTAGGAATTTACAAAGTTTGCACAATTTTCAGTTTAATTATTAATGCTTTATTAGTTATTTCCTTTATTCTTTTCCAAAGTTTAAACAAAGGGGTCCACTGGTCAGTGAGTGGCAGCTTTGCAGAAAAACCCTCGGAGTTTTTGGATTAGAACCTGAGGTCCCTGTCTATTAGATGAAGTGGGGCCCGCATGTCATATGCTCAAAAGAGAAAGGAAACAGCAGCGGCAGTAGAGCTCACCGGCCGACGAGCTAGGCGGCGACGGCGATGGCGAACGGCTGGGTTTCGCGGAATGCGGCCAAAGGAGAAAACGGAGAGGGGAGCCTTGCGAACCCGTCGAAGGCGGTCTTATCATCGAAGATGGCCGGAGTCGACACCTGCGACAGCGCGAGCGGCGACGGCTTCCTGGCTGCAGGTGCATGTGATGGTTGGGCTTGAATTAGGCGTCCATGAGATATGTGTGTGTAACTATGCGGTACCAAGAACCATACCGAGCTGTGGATGAGACCCCGGGAAAGCTTGAATCGCCGCGGCTGTGCACGGAGTGGCTTGGCGGTGGCGGAAACTCCGGGTCGACGATGATAGGCTAAACCGGCCAACAATCTACCAAATTAAATTATCCACAAGGTTATGAACCACTAGAGGATGGGGTAGGTGGAAGGAAATGACGCGGAGTTCACCGGAACGACGGGAATCGGCGATTGTAACCAGCGGCCGGAGTTGAGGAAGACGAAATCGATCTCCCTCCTCGGCGCACCATCCTTCAAATTTCTTGAGGGCTTTTAACGAGAACCTCGAGGAGGAGTTGATGGCGCGGTGGCTTGACCCGAGGTGGTCTCCTTGGTGTTGCCCGACGACGATGCCACCGGCGGTGACGTCCAGAGTGCGCTCCCGGGCGTCGTCGGCGTGGCGGCGTTTCGGTTGCTACAATGGACGAAACGAACCGATGTCAAAAGGGGAATTGCTCAGCAAGATGTGGAGAGAATGGAACACGGTGGATATGGGGATGAAGATGGCTCGACGACGGTGGCGGCCTTCATCTTCCTCACGGCCGGTGGCGAGTTTGAGGCTAACGGAGGGGCTAGGGTTTCTTTCCCTTAGGTGCACGGCTCCGAACTGATCACTGGAGATGGGCGACGCGGCTGGTGTTGCCACGCCATCGGACACGCATCGAACACATTGGACCTCCTGGTCTCTCGCTCTCTCGGCTAACTCTCTCTCGGCTGCTCTCATTTGGGCGGTGAGGAGTGATGGACAGGGGTTGGGTTAGCTGGAGAGGCTTCCATGTGGGCCCAGCGCGTTGCAAACATGGCTAGGCAGAGAAAGGAGGGTAGGAAAACTAGTGAACCTATGTTTAGACAATTTTCAGGATTTTTACCCTATATTTTTCTTCTCCTCTTCTTTATAATTCTATAATTTATTTTGTAGGTGAGATAAATTAAAGTGTATTTTTGTGGAGGTAGATAAAAATGTCTAGTTTCCATTTTCTTTCGTTGCACACAAAAATTCCTTATAGTTTATTCTCAGCAAAATAAAGAAATTGGGTCTAGCTGAAATTGGTTTGAATTTTTAGGGGATCAACACTAGTGAAATAAATTCTGGAAAAATTATATTAATTAATGATAAATCAGCTGGTAATTTAATAAATTATGTTCCATATACACTTTCATATAATTTAATGCATGTTTAGATGAGGTATGAGTTTTGCCGATTAGGGTTTAGGATGAAATCGGATTTTTACTTCTTTGACCAAATTCATTGAGTCCCTAGATTTAAAGATAAAATCATGCCAAAATTTGAGTGAGTTTAACCCATTGAGTAGAATTCACATGAATTTTTCCATGATTTTATCCTACACCAATTATTTTTAGAAATTCACTAAGCTTATCATTACATATAGGTTCCCTATTATAAAATATGATTAAATGATTGTAAAAATTATATTTGATCTGGGTTTGACCTGAGATGATGCTGAGTATGATTTATACATTTTAGTTACTCAACTTCATATATTACATATATATATATATTCTTGTAAATATATTAAGTACTTGCGTCAAGTTTTTAATTAATGCTTATAAGTCCTATTATGAAATGCTAGTGAAACCCAAAAACAAGCAAAAGGACTCAAGTCACATCAATACATTATACAAATACATGCACACACTATGTTTTATTTTCTTCTTTTGATCTATCAAGAAAAAGGTTTTAAATTATTTGCAACTTTGCATATTAAAACTAGTCATATTAGACTCACCTAGGTTTTTAGTTGAAAAATATTAGTAATCCTATTTAGGAAAAATATTCTCAACATTTTTTTAGGTGCAAAATTTGAAATTCAAATTTTGGGTATGTTACAAAGAAAGAGGAGGAAAGGAGATTTCGGCCGCAGGCCGAGGGAGAGGAGGAGGACTTTGGGCCAAAAATGGCCCAAAGAGAAAGAGAAAATTATTGTTAGGTTTTCTATTTTAATTAACTCTGACATTAGTTTTTGTTGCATAAAAATTTCTTGTGCTCTGAAAATTCACGTAAAAATTGAGGGACCAATTTAGAGCATGGAGAATTTAGGAAAAATCCTCCAAGCCACTTTCGAATTTTTCTTGTTCACATTTTAATGTTTGCCATTTTCTTTTAGAATTTTAATTAATTCTATTATTCCTTTTAACAAATGATTTTTAACTTGGGACGGATTTATCAGGACGTGACAGTTTTTCTTGTTGAAATGATGAACAGTTTCTCTGCTTTATTTCCCTCTAGTGCTTAGTTTACAACTTAGTCTTCACCTATGTTTTTGAGTTTGTTGGTCAAAAATCTTTACCTTAAATTTGAAACTTGTTGGTTGCATATGCATAATCTAAGTCTAGATTGTTGTTTGATATGAGATGATGAAATAGAGTTGCTATGATCTTACTTCCAAGTGATACTTAAAACCTAGAGTAGTTTTTTTAATAGAATAAAAATTTATAAGTTCCTCAATGATGATAAATTCCTACCAAAGCCATATGATGAATATATTGAATAGCCTATACACATATGCTACTTGTTATTGCATTGAGCTTTTCAAATTGTTGTGACCCTTGTGAGATTCTTTTCGTACTATCTTGATCAAGATCACACACGCGCACCCACCATATATGCTTGACCTCTACACTGGAGGTTAGCAAAAACATGTCATACACCCACCATGGTTGTTTTACCTCCACATTGGGGGTTAGCAACAATTTCATCCACCAAATAAATACTCCATCATGTCAATCAAAATGTCTCTCCTAGTAGTTTGTGTGAAATCATTGTCATGATTAATATTTTGTGATGAACAATTGGCTTCGCAAATGATTTATTCGATAAATTGGTTTGAGAATATTTGTGGATGTTGGTGTGAGTGCGTGTGACTAATGTGCATCAGGTTATGATATCTGTGCCCAGAAATGGTTCTCTGATTGTGTGCAGGATTTTTGGAGGTTAACTTCGGTCAACGGTGGGATCGGGACTAGACTCATGGAGGAGTTGAGGTCCAGATGGTCGAGGATACCGGGTGACAAAGTTGGATACGAAATGGCACACGGTGGATGGACATCGTGTGGGAGAGATATTCGCAACGGGCTTCATGAGGTGTGCGTGCAAGCATCGGTGTTCGCAAAGGGAGTTGAAAGAAAATTGGAGAAAAGTATATGATGCTACAGTATGATGAGGTACTGTAGCATGTCTACTGTATCATGGCTGGCATGCATGTATGTGTGCTATACATGTGTGCAGCTCGGTGGCTGGTTTGTGGCCTAGTTGACATGCATCTTTGCATGCTTGTGATTGGAGGGCAGGCGGCTTGGCCTGGGACGTGTGCAGGAGACTGAGACCGGATGTCGTACGGAGTCGGTGACGTGTCAACGTCGGATTGGAGGACTAGTTGGAGTCCGATTTAGTTTGGATCTTCGGCAGAGGTTGGTAGCCGAATTTTGGAGAGAGATAAATTTGGTAAATTGTAATTGATTTGGAAATTGGGGGACTGAGTCCTATTGGGAATAGGAGTTCTACACCTACTTTGAGTAGGTGGTTTTGGGTGTAAATAAATGAGGGGTTGAGGCTAAAAGATATCGACTTTTTGGGAGAGAAAAGTTAGGGTTTGCTTCTAGGCTTCAATCTAGTTCGAGAGTTGAGAGAGGAGTGCTTTAGATACACTTTGTAAACACATATTGATGCAATAAAGTTGATCTACTTTCAAAAGTTCATCGACACGTGTTTTCTCCGGTTCTCGACGATCTGACCGGTGGCGACACAGCGGTCTGACCGGTGCAACTTCATCAGGTTGGAGGGTAAACTTTTATTTTCGCTAAAAGTTTTGGTTTTTGGTTTTTCTACCATTCACCCCCCTCTGGTAGGTTTGTTTAATCTTGTTCGATTCTACAAGTGGTATCAGAGCCACGTTTTTCTATTTGATCTTTACCGATCTTTAGATCTGTTGCCATGGCTGAAAAGTTTACAAACAAACCTCATGTCTTCGATGGAGTTGATTTTAATTTTTGAAAGAAAAAGATGGAATCTTATATTACATCTCAAGGTTATGATATTTGGTTAAAAGTTGCTCAACCTTATGAGATTCCTGCTCGTATTGACACCCCCACTCATAAACTGGATTTTGAAAATAATTGCAAAGCGCGTAATATTCTTCTCAATGGAATTTCTCACTCCGATTTTGATCGTGTTTCGCATCTTGCTACTGCTAATGCAATTTGGAAAGCTTTAAATAATTTTTACACTAGTTCTTTCAATATTAAAGAATTGCGAAAAGATGTTTTCAAAAAGGAATATATTAGATTTGAGATGAATCTTGGTGAATCTTTGGATGACTATTTGGCGCGTTTTAATAAAATTTTGAGTAATCTTAGATCTGTTGATGCTTCTTATGAGATTAATTATTCTTGATCTGAGGTTGCTCGCCACTTTATGAATGGTCTTGATATGAAGATTTGGGATGTTAAAGTTACATCTATTCAGGAATCGGTTGACATGAACACTTTGACTTTGGATATTCTTTATACCAAATTAAAGTCTTATGAGATTAATATACTTTCAAAAAGAACTGATTCCAAACCTACTTCTTTGGTGTCTTCATCTGGATCTTCTCTGGATTCTTCTCCTGTGGCAGCTCTTTCTGCTTTTAATGCCTTGTCTGATAAACAAGTGTAGGAATTCAGTGAGGAGGACTTGGTTTTTGTTGCTAACAGAGTTTCTCGAGCTTTTGAAAAGGTAAAGAACAGGAAACGAGGTGGACCCGTTCGATGCTTTGAGTGTGGCGAGTTGAATCACATCAAGTTCAATTGTCCTAAACACAAGAAGGCGATCAAGGAGGAAGAAGTGGACAAAAAGAACAAGAAGGAGAAGAAGAAAAGTTGCATGCAAAGACTAATACGAGAACTCATAGAAGCTTGTGAAAGCGATGAATCAGAGTCAGAAAAAGAGAGCAATGGCAAAAGTAAGCATGTTGTTGATTTAGCTTTTATAGCTCGCAATACAGACTCTGATGTTGATGAATCTGATAGTGAAGAAAAACTTAGTTATGATCAATTAGAACGTGCTGCTTTTAAATTTGCTGAGAAACTTAAAACATGTTCTAATATGCTTAATGGGAGCAATCACACTATTGAGATTCTAAAAGCTGAAATTGAAAGATTGAAATCTACGATTCTTGATGATGATGATTGTGAATCTTGTCAAGTTTTATTTTCCAACATTACTGCTTTGCGAGATGTCAATTCTGCTAATTGTTTGAAATTGGAATCTGAGGTTGAAAAATTTAAAATCTTGAGTCTTCTTTTGCTCTTGGATTTGCTTTGCATACTCGTGTTGTTAATGAATTGATGTTGACAAAGAACATTTTGAAAAAAATATAAAACTGCTTTTTGTGCAAGTTCTTTGTTCAATGCTTTGAGTGCAAAAAGAATTAAACAACACAAAGATGCTTTGGTTTCACAAAATTGCTTAAAGTGCTTTTTGAATGAGATGAAATTGAAAGATGCTTTAGGACGTGTTGAGTACATGGAAAACATTGTGAAATGTGATGAGGTACCTTCGTGTTCAAAGTGTCGCAAGAACAAAGGTGTTTTGGTTGATAGTGAAAATTGTGCAAATTTGACAAAAGAAGTTTCTTATTTGAAAAGTTCTTTGAAAAGGTTTTTCGATGGTAAAAAGAAACTTAACATAATTTTGGATCAATCAAAAGTGAGCACTTACAATCGTGGTGTAAGTTTTGATACTAATGCCTATTTTACAAATCATCAACCTGTTGTTTTGAGCGTAACTAAAAAAAGGTGAAGTTTTAACAAAACCTGAACCAAAGAAAACAGTTTTTAAATCTGTCGGGATTTTGTCTTCTCTTTCGTTAACGGTTCAAGAAACAAAGTCTTTGATTACGAAACCATCAATTTCAAAACCATCTACTTCAAAAACATTTTGTCGTGAGAAGTACAATTGTTCTTTTTATGGAAAAGATGGATATTTGGTCGGTTTTTGTTTTGGACTTGCCCGTAAACAGAAAAATGAAAGAAAGATTGTTTTTGCGAAACAAAGATGGCAAAAATCAGGTTTTGGTTCAAGGAGCACGGTCAGACCGACACTAACCAGTCAGTCAGACCGGCCGACGGTCAGACTGCAGGTGTCCAGGCAGTCAGACCGGCTAGACAGCAGTGGTCAGACCGGTCTCGGGGCATTTTGCACGTACTTCAAATCGGATTTTTGTGAAGCGACAAGGTAAATTTTCAGGTAAGTCTGATTCTGATTTTGTTCGTGCATATGTACCTACTAGTTCAAATGGTCGTGTGACTCAGTGTTGGATTCCAAAATTTCTTATTTCTAATCCCAATATGGAGGTCTCGACATCTTCTTGTTCGTAGGTATTTTGGTGGCATACTTCCCATATGCGTTCAAAGTGGAGATGGTGATTGCTTTTTAAGGTAACATCAATTTACTTTTGGGTTGACATAATTTTTGTTCTACTTCCTCGTTTATTAGCTTTTCATATGCTAGTTTTTGAGGTAGTAGTTTTTAATAATACAAGTTAATATATGTCAATTCTTGAGTACTTTGGTGATATTGTTGGCAATTGGATGTTTTTTTAAATCTTTGATTTCTTCTTGATTCTTCTTCAGGGAGAATTGGAGGTTAATTTAAGGGGGGAGTTTGTGCTTTGTACATGCATTCATGTTTATTTTTATGCATTTGCTTTAATTCTAAAAAAAGAAAAAATGAGAAAAACAAGAGCTTTAGTTTATACCTCTAGTATATTTTTGTGCATGCTAGCAAAATAATTGAGGTCTATTTGTTGCTATGTTAGTTTTTATGCATTCCAGTATTTATATGAGTCTTAGGTATTGCTTTTAAGTGAGATGATGCATGACACTAATTCTTTTACTTGAATTAAGAAAATATGCAATGTTGAAGCTAGTGCTTAGTTTGGATGATTAATGCTTATATATATGCTTGCTGTTGTATTATTCCTCAAATTTCTCTTTGTTTCAAATGTCGCAAGTGCACATATTGCTTTTAAGAGAGAAAAAATGAATACCGAATCCTTGGAAACAGTCTTGACGACAAGGACGTATTCACGGTGAGGAAAACAATGGGTATCGAATCCTTGGAAACAGTCTTGACGATAAGGATGTACCCAAAATAATTGAGAGATTTTATATTAAATGTTTAATGTAAAAGTGAGCACAAAAGCTGAAATAACTGCTGAAAATTCTCTTGGTTATTACTTTTATGAGAAGGAGTTAATTTGAGAAAGAGTAATAATGCAATAGTTATATGTGTAGCGGTTTTTCTTTCAACCTATATGCTAGTGAATATGTTGCATTATAAATTGCTTGAATACATGAATCTTTATTGCTGATTTGAGCTTAATTATAATAACTTTGATTCATGCTTATACTCTAATGCATGCTTATTAGCTAGTTGATGAATTTATCTCTTTTGTCTTGCAACACATGATCATGAATTGCTTTAGGTACACTTCAAAGCTCTTGAAAAAATCAGAAAATGAAAAATAAAAATTTGGTTATTACAAGTGGCAATCATGACATCATGGCATTTTTTTATTGGTTATTATTTCTCTTTTGAAATTCTTGATGAAATCATTGTCAAAGGGAGAGATAAATATACAAAATGCATGCTTCTTGAAAGGGGGAGACTTGAATTGTTTAGATTTTAGAAATAGTCGATTTTGTGCTTTGATTGTAAATATGGGGAGAAATTCTTTCTTTTAAAATGGGGAAGAGTTTTTCTTTTTCACTTTTGTGATTTTTGTTTTTATTTTTCAAAAACACAAATTTGCATTTTGGAGATGTTGCCAATGTATTCATCAAGGGAGAGATTGTGAAATCATTGTCATGATTAATATTTTGTGATGAACAATTGGCTTCGCAAATGATTTATTCGATAAATTAGTTTGAGAATATTTGTGGATGTTGGTGTGAGTGTGTGTGACTAATGTGGGTCAAGTTGTGATATTTGTGCCTAGAAACGGTTGTCTAATTGTGTGCAGGATTCTTGGAGGTCAACTTCGGTCAACGGTGGGATCGGGACTAGACTCAGGGAGGAGTTGAGGTCCGGACGATCAAGGATACCGGGTGACGAAGTTGGATACGAGATGACACATGGTGGATGGACGTCGTGTGGGAGAGTTATTCGCAACGGGCTTCACGAGGTGTGCGTGCAAGCATCGGTGTTCGCGAAGGGAGTTGAAAGAAAATTGTTCGATTCTACAGTTTGCAATAAGAGATGGCTAGAAAAAAATGAGAAAAAAGAGAAAAGGCGTGCATGCTCACCATTGTTCCTGAGCATCATGAGAAAAATAGATAGATGAAAAAGTAACCATATCTCCAAATTAGGAACGAAAGAGAGCCAATGACAAGGAGTACCACCAAATACCTTCCACCATATAGCCACATACTTTGCACATCTTGATCAGATTATATGATTTGTTTTCTCCTTGGATCCTCTTTTTGATTTTGCAACATATGTGAGCACATTTTATCCCCACGTTGAGCACCACATATAAACCTTCTAAAGGTAGGATGATAAAGAGGCAACATTATGCCTTGGTGAGGAATTATACACATTGAGCGATCGATAGTATCATTCGAGGAACTTTGGTTTTAATTGCAAAAATTCTTGAAAACCTCTGGAAAGGAAGTTGAACAAAAGAGTAAGTGATTTGTGCTCAACAAACCATTATATCTCTCAACCACCCAAGAGAAGGAGAAGCTAAAATCCATACGGAGAGTAAGGTAAGAGGGGTAAAAGTATTATTCTCAACTTATTCAAATTCTAGGTACTAGGATATGTTGTAGGCATGGTACTATTGTGAAATAAAACATGGTAGCAACTACTAATCAACAACCTAAGTTTTATCTTTACTCGGGACAAGCAAAGTTTTACCTTCAGGGTGTTGTTGACTGTCGTTAAGTACTAATTTCGACTGCCAACTATCATAATAAATAAAGGGATAACTAACATTTCTTACAGCATGTTAGTATTAAATAATGTAGTTTCACTTGTCTTAGAGAATTAATGTGTATGTAGAGATTATACAATAAAGTGAAAGGACACTAAGCGGGCATGCAAAGAAACACACTTCCAACAAATCACGTGCGAGCACACGGATCGAGGGGCCCACAAGTTAGCTCAAACTGACCTAAAGTTGGGCCAAACCACATCCTCAACCATCATAAGGGCCCACATGTCATACCCTGGTGAAAGACAGTTGAGAAGGGTGGGGCCCAAGGTTCAGCATAACCCACCTCACTCCTCTCGTCTCCATCCTCCACTGTCACTCTTTCAGCCACTCTCAATGACGGTAATGGCTGCATCGACCTCTACAACCGTCATCGAGTGGCTATTTAATGAGTGGAGCTTCTCACTTCACAACACACACTCATGGAGCAACTCTCTCTATCTACATTGTATTCTTTATAGTATTAATGGAAATAGGCTTAGAGTAATCTTCGGTCCTATAGTCTTCTCAGAGATTCCGGTATGTCTTTACTACTTTACTCTTATTGTAAGACTATAGTTGAATTAATAGAGTTATCTTCTTTATATTATTGTGTTCATAGTTCATATACTGCTTTAGTAGTTATGTTTACTATTATTATGATATACTTCATTTATATGCTTCACTTGATTAGGCTAGTCAATCTATGCTGCGGTAACAGTCCAATGACCTTAATGGGTTGCACTAGTTCTAACTTGTCCATCCGAAGGGTGGGAGTCCCGAGAGAATTAGTGACATTATTTATTAACATAAGCATCGTGCTTAGGTTAGTTGAATGCCATTGGATGCAAGTACGCCCCACAAAAAGTGAGATAGGCGGCAGGTGGTGACAGTCCTGTCCGTCCTTTGTATTCCTCCATGTTCGGGTATGACGTAAGAGTTCATAAATTGTCATTACCACGCTGGCAGACTATCAGGGACTGGTCTCTCGGTAGTACCTAGGTGCCTAGAACTAATTCCTAGCCTTGTAAGCATGTATATGTTAAGTGTATACTAGACATTAGTAATATATAAGTAAATATGAATCATGGTTCTCTTATGTCCTTTCAAGTATCCATAAATATAAAGATGAATCTCCTGTGTGACACACTACCCAATTATCACTATCTTCCTAACCCTTGTTTAGACTATGGTGAGTTCATTATAGCTTGATTAGTGATATATAAACTTTATCTTTACACCGCCACCTTCCTTGCGGATATATAAATACGATACCCTTGGAATACTCCAGGGTGAAATGCTACAGCGGTACCTGTGCGCTTGTGGATTTATCTGTGATCGTAACTAATACCATCAGGACGAATGCGGCGGATGCTCACCGTGCGGCGACCAGGAAGCGCCACAATCGAGCGGAGGGGAATGCGGAACGACGGGTGTCAAGGTACGGGTTGGCAGCATTGAAGCAGAAATGGGACGGCGCATACTCTTTAGTCTGGCGTGCGGTTCGTCCTTTAGTGGTGACGTTGATTAGTCATGGTTCCTAGCGGCCTTCTGCACCACATTTTGGCTCCGCACAGCTCCGGTCATCATCCTCCTTACTCCTAGGCGACGTCGGCCCGAACGCAAGAGCGGGAATTGCTCCAGCGGTCGAGCAGGGGTGGTGGGATGTCGCACGGTGGTGGAGGGGGTGAGGCGGCTTGATGAAGTGGTGGAAGCGAATGGGCGGCCATGGCGTCTCGGTCCGCTTCTTTCATAGGGGCGGGCGGGCTTGGCCGTTGCTCTCTCTACCGAGCAAGGATGACAAGGACGGCATGGCAAGCTAGGAGTAGGGTGGTTGGGAGCGTGCGGCAAGGACAAGAGAATGACGCACGTGATTAGGGGAGGAGAGGGATTCCCCGGCAGTTTATCGTCGTTCTTGCGTCCTTGCACGGTCCAACAGGTGCAGTGGCGGTGCTTGACCCGAAGGTCCGAAGGAGGCGACGGCATGGATGAATGATGTGGCAAGCGGCGGGATGGGTGGACGCGGGCGGCAGCAAGCGCATCCTTGCGCAATGATTGCCAACGCACGATTGAGTGGTTAGGGGCGTGCGGCGAGATGGTGAGGACGGCGTGGTTGGCATCACCGGCGTGGGGGACAGGGGTACGACATGACATGGGGTGGTTGGCAACGTGTAGGGGCGGCCAACGTGCCCGAGAGGAGATGGAGGGAGGTGGTGGGGCTTTCGGACCGGTGGGCGAAGGGGAGGCACAAGGAGGGAGACGACCGCGCGAGGTGAGCATGGGCGGGTTTCCACGGCACCGCGTGTTGCTGACGGGTGGGCCCAACCTAGTGCCCAACTGGCGGGTGCACGTGGGGGAGGATAGGGAGGGAGGAGAAGTAGACTTATGTAGCACAGGCAAGAAAGGGGCCAAGGTTGGCCTGGCTTGGCTAGGTGGAGAGCTAGAGAGAGAAGAGGGGAAGGAGAGGCGATTGGGCTAGGCTGAGAGAAACGAAAAAGATAGAAGGATGGAGATTGAGCCCAGGAAGGGGAAAAGGACTTAGAAAAAGGATTTCTTCTTCCTAGGAATTTTCTTTGAGGGTTTTGATGATCACAAATGGCTTGTAAATTAATTAAATTTAAAATAGCACTAGTATAAAATCAAAGTAACTCCAGGAATATTCAGCATGATGCAAGTTCTGGAAAAGTTTTTTGTTGCCTCCATATTTCTTTTCCGGATTTTATTTTGAAATTTACAGGGTGTCACACCGAATCAGAGGCTGCTTTATTGTCACCCTTCCCAGTATCGGCCTGAGTGGACACCCCATCACATATGTCACAATGCAATCAGTCCTGATGACACAAAGCTTCACGGATAAGGATATCACATCTCAGTTCATAGTACTAACTTACCGAGTGGACCGATGAGGCCGGATCTTGGGAAGACCGGATGGCATCGGTTTAGTTGGATCACCAGTGCTGGCATCCTTTGGTGGTGGCGATGCGGCTACATTGGCTGTTGCCGCCGGGTTCCTTTTCTTCTTGGTACTCGGAGAGGAGTCAGGCTACCCAACTACTTATTGGAGGTTGGTTCGCTTTGTGATGCAAAGCTTTTGGGTAGTTCTCCGTACTGATTACGGTACCAGGCTTGAAGAAGTCAAAGATCCTCTTGGTAGCTTTCTCCTTGTCGACTATTTCTGGACTTTCTCAAGTGGGATCATTACCAAATTGATATTCCCAAGCTGGGTGGGCGTGGTTCTTTAGGGGCTGCACCTTCCTGACTACAAAGTTGCATGCCGCGGCAATCGCGAACAATCCCTCTTTGCGGAGATGCTCGATTCCCTTCATCATGCCCTTAACTTGTTTGACTTCATCTCCTGTCGACAGGGAAGACCAGCAGTCCTTGACTACAAGGGTGTTACCCACGTAAGGTGGAAGACCTGTGAGAAGATTAGAGCAGTAGAACCACTTAGCCCTCCAACCATTGTTCGAGGAACGAAGAGGGACTTCGAAGAACTCTTTCTTCCTCTCCAAACGGAGTTGGATCCTGGCTCCATCGACAACATGCGAGCGTTTCTTCGATGGATGAGGCTTCACGTGGTACAGATAGCGGAACAAGGCGGAGTCGAGGTGGACTCCGCAAAATGCTTCTCACAAATGCACAAATGTAGACATTTGAAGAAAGGAGTTAGAATTAAGATGATGAATGTTGATACAATAGTAATGGAGGACACCACGGAAGAAGTCGTTGGTGGGTAACCCTAGTCCACAATAGAAGAAGGGCAGGAAAACCACGATTTTGTTGGTATTGGGAGTTGGGAACTCCTCACCGGTAGCGGCCCGCCAACCGATGAGCTCTTGGGCTGGAAGAATGTCGTCTTCCACGACTTCTTAGAGTTTGACTTGGGTTGCGATCAACGGATCTCAAACAAGATTGTGATTCGGAAGAAACACATATTGTCCCGACAAACCCGATGTATTGAGGAGGGAAAGTTGGGGGGATTTGTATCTGGATGGTTGGGGAGCTTTGAATTTGGAGCGGAGAAGCTCTCTTGGCTCGAATTTGAAAAACCCTAGAAGCAAGCGAGAGGGAAAGGGCGTTGCGAAGAAGACGAAGAGGTGCGGCTACTGTTGCTCAAATTGGAGATTTGGGCGATATTTGTTCCGCCTGGGTCGCTATTTATTGAATGAGAAAGCGTTTCATCGAGCCGGCCCAGAAGGTTTTCATGCTAAAGTCTGAAATGCCTCTCTAATGCCTTAACTATTCAGTTGAAGTCGAGGTTACTCAGTCATGGAGTATTACTCGGAGGTATCTGGGTTTGGAGTACTCAGCTCACTTTGTTCCTCTCCGATAGTTCTGATGATAATGAGAACAAGCATCAAGCTTAGTACTCGAGGCCTACTATGGGGTACACATACCCGAGTACCTTATAGTGGGTTGTTTTGTAATTAGCACGGGGTGGGCCGAATGCCCTAGGCCCATCCAGCTAGCTTGCTATTTATCCCATGTAAATAGATGGTAAGTAGCCGGATTATAAGGGATACCGTATCATCCTTAGTCGGTTTCACGATGTCTATATAAGGGGACTCGGAAACCCTAACAGGGGTGATTGCTACATGCTACCCTTAAGCTGTATTGGGGAACCCGATACAGATCTAATCTCACACAACTGGATTAGGGTATTACCTCTTCTCGAGGACATGAACCAGTATAATCCCTGTGTCATCATCTCTCCTTGATCTTGTGCACCCCATAAGTATTATTGCTGATCCTCAAGAATCGTCAAAGAGTTTAAGACTTTACCATGGTGAAAATGTGAAAGTGGCGTGGTAAAATCTTTTTGATGCAATCTGTACTGTTATATGGTTTTGGGACTGTCACTTCATGTGGTTAAATTAAGAATTTACCAACGCCCTTCTCACAGATGGTTAAGAACATTTTGGTTAAGTAATATGGTAGGGGTCCACTGGGATTAGAGCTATGGATTTAATTTGGTGAGTGTGTTAAGAAGGCTAAGTGTTATTCTGTTTTCTTCCAGATTTTTGGTTAAATTGAGTGATTTAGTTGAGGTACCAAATGATATGATAAATTAAAACTAAAATTATTGTGATCTTAGGGTATTTAATAGTATTTATGAGAATTTCCTCATGATTTTTATATTTCATTAACTATTTTTAGATTATTAGATTAGCTTTGAATCTTATATATATCCTATTATGCAAATGCATTTAAGAGAAAAAAAACAATACAAACAAATTATGCACAGCAAGAGATGATGTGTTTCATATCTACGTATGATTTTAGATAACTTTTGCTTATATAACTTTTAATAAAGTTCACTCCTCTTTCTTAGGTTTTATTTATTTAATGTCTGTAGTAACACTATATCATTCTTGCATATTTGTCTTTTGCATGAAAATCCTAAGTCTACAACCAGGGCATAGCAATCTCAAACAAGAACAAACATGCAATGCAACCCACATCATCCATAAAATTTTAAGGAAAAAATACGAATTACCCTCTCGAACTATAGCAGTAGACCGAATTATCCCTCAAACTCAAAATCCAGATATTTTAAACCCTCAATTCTTTAACCCGGACAAATTACCCCTTCGCCGAGCACTATTTTGAACGGTTTTGGGCTAGATCGGTTGACGTGGCATTTCCAACATGACAAAAAATATTTAAAAAATAATGGCCCACCTGTCAGTGCCCCTTATCTTCTCTACTCTTCTCTTCTACCTCCTTTCCCCTTGATCTCTCTCTCTCTCTTCCATTGAATCGAGCAGGGAGGAGGAGGAGGCGGCGGCGACGGCAGCGCGGCGGTGGCGGCGAAGACTGGTCCCCCGGGGACGAGGACGGCGGGCGGCAGCGGATGCGGTTGTTGAGTGAAGATAGCTGGAGGCGGCGAGCGGCTGCGGATGCGGCTGTTGGGCGAAGATAGCTGGGGCGGCGGGTGGCTGTTGAGCGGAGGCAGCTAGGAGCGGCGGACGACGGAGGCAACTGGAGGGTGGAGGCTCAGGCTAGGGGCGTGGCCGGCGGTGGAGACGGCTGGAGGTGGAGCTCGATTTGGAGGCAGCGGCTGGCAGCAGAAGTGGAGCAAGCTCGAGAATTCACCGGCGGCGGAGCTTGAGCTCTCCTCGAGGAGGGCACTGGAGGCGTTGGACACCGACGCAGCAATGGCGGCGGAGCTCTCCAAAGAGGCCGATGGTGGTGGGATCCTTCGCTAGTGGCGGCCCCGCCCTTTCTTGTCGTCGGCGAGGTGGAGACGATGCAGTGAGGGCCTCAATGCGGAGGGGGAAACGATGCAGTGAGGGGCGGCGGCATGTCTCTCTCCTCCGCCGGCGCCGCTCTCGCCTCCGATGTCTCAACCATGCCTTGCCTCACTTGGGAAGAGAGGAAGAGGGGTGGTGGCGGCGGAGGCCGCCGTTGCGGTGTGGTAGCCGCCTCTACCTCCTCGATCTGCCTCCTCGTTGGCATCACGATGGCGGAGCAGAAGTTTAGTCGCCGGCAGCAGCAGTAGTAGCTAGCCGAGCTCGTGGAGCCCCCTTCCTCCCCTCCCTGTCGGATTGGCCCTCGCCGCCGGCGCTCTCTCCTCTGCTCACCGAGAGAGCGGCGGAGAAGGAAGAGAGAAAAAAAAGCAGCGCTGACCAGTGGGCCCCACCGGTTATTATCTATATTTGCTGACTGTATGGTCACGTGTGTGCTAAGTAGGCTGAAAATCGCTCCGAATCGAGTTAGAGGGTAATTTGTTCGGTTTTCAGAGTTTGGGGTGTCAAATGTTCGGTATTGCAGTTCAGAGGGATAAATCGTATTACTGCAATAGTTCAGGAGGGTAATTCGTACTTCTTTCAAATTTTAATCTGGGTGGTTCCTTCAATATAATGAAAACATGTTTGAATTATATAGTTTGTATTTTGTTTAAAGTAAAAATAGATTTTATTTGTGAAATACCAACTTAACAAGTAAGTTTTGGAAAGATTTCTCTCTAGAGCCATGAGGGTATAATGTGTTGTACAATTTTTCTTATTGCTAAAATTAAATATAGTAGAAAATTTATTAAGTGCTTAATAAAGAAGTTTGGAAATTTTGTTTTAGAAAGTGAGTTTGTTTCTAAATCATCTCACTTCTCGGGTATAGCTTGCCTAGTCAAACCTAGTTTTAATTTTTTATGAAAAAGGATCATCAAAATTCTTCACACAAAATGTTTTGAAGTTTTGTTGAAGAGAATTTTCTAAATTCAAAATTTAGGTATGTCACACCACTGAAAGGGAACAACCGTACCGGGAGATGACCAAACCTATGTTGTTGACGATGGCCAACCTCTATCAACCATATCAACCAGAGCAACAGATCGAGCCGACACCGTCGCAGCAAGCCTCCACCACCAGATGTGAGCTCAACAATCCTCCTATAATCACCATCACCGGATTCACACCAACAAAACGCAGCTCCCATGAGCCGGCGCCGGCACCGAAAAGGATCATAGCCACGCAAATGCTAATGCGTGACCAGTCCCCCCCTACACAACTGGGACACATGACGCGCGCGGAGAGGAGAGGGGCGGCGGACGGTGTGGGGGGCCACATGTGCGCGGATTTTTTGTTTTTCGTTTTTTTGTTTTTTTATTATACAAATTTTGTATACATACAAAGTTTATATATACGTATAGTATATTTTTTTTGGTTTTTTATACATACATATACAAACTTTGTATACATGTCGGGCACGCCGAAACTTATATTTTTCAATGTCATTTGTGATCGTCACATAGTCTTGGCGAATGGAAGCCATACATGCATGATAGTCATTCAACATCAATGTGAAAGCAATCACAACTAACATTATCAGTATAAATTCCGAAGTACCGAAAATTGAACATAGGAGACATTGCTGGGACTCATACGTGCCAGTCAACTTCAGCCTGGGATGTGCCCGTCAAACCACTCGAAGGTGGCGACCAGATGTGTTACACAACCAGGAGACTTGACAAAATGCATGAGCTCTACAACATCTCCAATGATCAAAATTCTTACTCGTGTCCCAGAGAGTCCTAGAAACATAGAACTCACCAACACACTTTCATCTAGCAAATGGTATCCAAACAAGGTAGTTCAACTACTTATATGTTACATAAAGTTCATAATAATTATACATATGGCCGACCGGCCCAATAGTTAAAGGTTCAGCGAAAGCATTATTCTACCCAAGATCTTTTGCAACCGACTAGGGTAGACCCTAGTTAGAACCGTCCTGAAACTCAGAATCATCCTCAACCAGATTCACGTCATCAACCAGAGCATCACCTGCGTCTGAATCTAAAAGAAAATACGCAACAAAACACCCCAGTAATATCCCGAGTCAGTACATTACGAATAATGTACTCGCATCGCCAATCCTAACATACATGCATGGTATAATCAAAGGAAAGGTCTAAGTTGGTTCAATTTCAGCGTAAAGCAAGATTTATTTCCATAAGACATTTCCTAAATTAGTTTGAAAGCAATAAATTTCAGCAAAGCTAGATATATCATTATGGCATCATACATATAAATAATCATAGCTACATTATATACCACTTGGTACTATCCAAAGCATCAAGTATGTAAATCACTTCAAATCATTTTATTCCTCAACATCATTTCATAAGGTTTCAATTTAAAGATGTTAAGTGCAAAAACCTTAAACCAATAGCCTATACTCAAATCATACCCTTATGTCGCTCGTAACCGAGAGCGCGGCTAACCGGTTAGTTTAAAACTCTGCAAAGCTCGTACACTGTACCCTCATGATGTGAAATAGCAATCATGTAAAACATGCCACGCGATACCGAAGTACCCGATTTACTACTCACAACATAGCCGTTACATTACCCATGATTCAGTCTTGCACCAGCACGATAGGTGTATGTCCGTCCTAGGCATATGACCTAGAACCGTTAGGAGGCGGGCCCACACCTGAGCCTAACACCATGGTAGCGAAGACATCCCTTCCTACCATGAGGCACCGTATCATTGTATTGGACAGATATAGACGCCTAAACTACCATACAGGTAATTAGGTAGTTCCTATGAATTATCGCTAAGACTAATTCATACTACACCGGCCTACCAAAATGCAAGACCAAACCATGGACAACTTAGTGAGCTATGGCTATCCCATAATAGCACATGTGGTCGTACTATAAACACAAGTGATTGACATTGAGTGAAGTCCTTAAATATCTCAGGCATACACTCCCCCTTTCGATACACAACTAAATACCATATGTGTATCACTTGCTGCCCAAGATTCAAATAATCTTTTTATTTAGTTCACAAATAATTATGCATTTGTTTCCGAGGAGTAGTTATTTAAATTCAACAAGTTTTCGAAATAAAAGATGCCCATAATAATATTCTTCATGTAATCTAAGCATGGCTAAGCTAGCATATCATTACTCGATGTATAATAGCCATATCGAAAAGAATCAGTATATATATAGTATCCCAGGGTATCAAAGATTAAGAGGTGGTTTTATAAATGGATATCATGCAAGTTTTGGGCATAGCTATACAATTTAAATTATTACCCTTTTTAAATTATAAACTAATCATGCATCTTTGCAATCAATATTTTAAACCTTCAAATATAGGATCAATATGGTCAAAGGAGTAGGGAAGGTGGCTTGCCTTGTTCTTGTTCCACACCCTGCTCGGCTAAATAATACACCTCTTCAACAAGTCCCTGATCGTCGTCTATAAATATATACGCAGAATCCGAATTACAAAAATGCAACAGAAAAATTAATATGTTCTAAAATAAACGCTGCTACTAGGGTGAATGGGTACTGGGTCAATTGGATTTTAGGTGCAAGAATTTCTATTTTACCAAGTTCTATATGAGAGTTATAAATTTTTGAAGCTAGAACTAATTATTTAGAGCCTATGGGTAAATATTAAATATTTAGGACATATTTTCCTAAAGTACTATTGAGTTCTGTACATACAGATGGTAGAGCATAAAAATATGAATCTAACAAAATTTAGTTTGAAATTTTTGGAGTTAAAATGAATTTACTATGAATTTTCAAAGTTTGAGTCTATTTTCAATAATACAGAAAACCTTTTTCTTTATTATCCCAGATTTTACAGAAATTCAAATGGCTCGGGTCCACCAGTCAGTGTCTGCATTTTTGCGCTAAGGCCCTTAGGTTTTCAGCAAATAGATCCCGCAGTCCCTGGGCACGTGGCATTGGATTTTAATCAAAGTAGGGTTCGGGTTGTGGCTTATTTACACCGGAGTCCTGTCCCCACATGTAGGTGGCTATCTTATTTGCTAAGACATCCCTAGGGTTTCGGTTGGCTCGCGGTTATAACCCTGCGAAGCAGCGGTGGCGCGGCGGTGAGGTTCACGGCGGCTCCGGCGGTGATTGGCTAAGTTTCGGTCGATGCGGCCATTGGGTAAATTGCAGAGGGTCTCTAGACGAAGCTATCGGGGTATCTTACGCGAGCTGTGGCGAACCATGGCGACAGCAGCGTCAGGGGAGGCGGTGACCGGCTTGCAATATCATATCTGGTGTGTTGATGCAAACTAAAGGTGATTTTGAGTGTTTTTTGTGTTGATGCAAATGTTCAGGGTGAGCCACTTGAAGCATTTGTTCAAAATGGAGCCATTTGATTGCCCTTTTTTACCTATATAATATCTGTAATTTGATACTGGTTCATAAACCAAACTTACAATGCGTGAACAACTAATGTGTCTGTGTCTGCTCTTTACTAATCTATCCTTGGGAAGAGAACGTTCTAAACCTTGATCACTGTCCCACCCCCCCCCCTCCCCCCCCCCCCCCCCACCCCCCTACACACCCCCAGGCTCTGCTTCCAAATGGTGGCATGGAAATCTGGTTTCCCTGGAGGTAGAGAGGGATCGCCATGTGCACGGGAAAATCCCTGTACGGGATTTCTTTCCGGGATTTCTTTCCCCCAGCTCCCAAAGGAGCCCTACGTCCGCATCGTTCCCCCGCCCTCTCCCCCAACCCTAATGCCGCCGCTGGGATCCCCCACGCTGCCGACCACTGCCGGCGAGGCCACGTCGGCGCACGGCGAGTCCGTTTCCCTGGGCTGTGCTGCCTGGCCGCCCCCTCACGCCTCCCGACGCCGCGCCCCTGGGCGAGCTGCTCTGTCGAGCCCCCTGCCCCCTCCCCGCGCACACAAACCGACGACGGCGACGCCGCATCACGCTCCCTCCAGGCGCAACCTGTCTCACGCACAGAACTATTCTCCAACCTGAAGCCAGCGTCCAATCCTAGTTTCGTCAGCTTCATGTTGTCTCAACTCTTCTTCCGGTCTGAACTTGATACGTATGGCTTTCATAGTGACTCTGAACTTACTAGTGGCCTAATGAATTGAATTAGTAATATTTGGTATTCTACTGATGTTGAAGTTATTATGGACTCAAAGACTGAATTTTGTTGTGCCTGTGTGTTGAGATTCTAATGATGCACATATTATATGTACAGACAATTTGTGTGTGTTGTCAATTTTTCTCATGATGAATTATTCAGCCCGTTGCTATTAAATCTTTTTACTAAATCTGCTGTTTTATCTGTTGAACACTAAAGAATGAAGGGGCAAAATGATCATTTCACCAGGCCGATCCACGTTGGCCTGGTGATCCAACTTAGCAAAAGTGGCAAATAATGAGTGCACAATCTTTCTCCAATGGTAAATATGTAAGAGCAAACATAAGAATATCATCTGGAGTGTTGTCACTAATAAAAGTGATAAATAGTTAAATTTCCCCTCGATTGCAAGTCGTTTAACCTTGACACTTCACTGTAGCTTCGTCCTGCTCCACCAGGGGGTGCGTGCGTGCTACATGGAGTTTGCCCAAACACTTTTCATGGCTGATCAATTTGCACATAAATAGTACTACTAACTTAACATTTCAGTTTATTCATTTTATATTCTCAATTTTAGATCTGTCATTCTAAGTTCAGACCTAACACACTTCCAGTCAAGTTTTTTCAAATTATGTTAATTTCCGTTCAAAAATCAAATTACTTTTAAACTTTTGGGGCTAAATTTCTTTCAGAAAATACCAAACTAGCTTCAGTTCTTACGGTGGATAGTGACAACAAAAAAAAGAGAACTAGAACGAATTTTGGAACCATGGACATGGTCACCTCTCACCTCTGGCGAGGAATCGTCTACAAATTAACTGAAATCGATGAGCAACAGTCATCAAAACAAAACGCAGAAAGCTTTCGAAGTTCAATCAACATGAACTAATCCGCTGATCTGCACCTTCGGACAAGCGCTCCCTCATAAGATGCATGACACTTAGACACACATCATGTCGTTCTTTGGGTAATTCTTCTGATCCCTGCAAGCCGTCCAATTTTAATGGCGCGCGCGCACACACACACAAAAAGTATGGGTTAAACCAGAAAATATCTACATCAACACCTCTGTTTCTCATTCAGACAATCAATCATCCGTGCAGATCAAACAGAATTGCACTATCTGAATGATGCATCATACTGTAGAGAATTATAACAGGCAAGCTCTAGTTAAACACCGAGAGATTAAAGATGATTCAGTAGAACCAACACCTATATGTAAGTAACCTCAGGTTTTTTTTGGAACTCCCAAAGCTTGCTACCAAATAAAGAACTCATCTATAAACAACATCAAATTAAGTTCAGTCTGTTCCCTCAAAAAATTAAGTTTAGTACTAGGCATAACAGAACATACGCAAACTGAAATCCGTGAGCAACAATCATCGTGAAAACCAAACGCACGAAAGGATTCAAAGTTCATTCCACGCATATATGTCATTCATTGTCATGGCTATCTATAGCAGTTTAATTAGCACAAGAAAATTGAGCGCTCAGATAATAATAGAACAAAAAAAATGCACCAAGACCTCTGTTTTTCATTCAGACAATCGACCACACGATGCAGATCAAATCTAAGGAGGGATGAATCGTAAAGAAATCACTGCCAATTTGGCTTAGAAATGGGAGAGCGAGCACAACTGCAAGAAAGATTTCACATTCACATCTGTGCTACCTAAAACCATAGAGAAATGTAACAGGCAAGCTGTAGTTAATTTTTTTTAGATAATAAGCACAGAGAAATTAAAGAAGATGATTCATTGACAGGATAATCCAGTAGAACCAGCTTCTACATGATGATTAGTGCTTGAAACCATGTAATTAACCTCAGACAGTTTTGGAACTCACAAAGCTTGCTACCAAATTAACAACTCATCTCTAAACATCATCAAATTAACTTCAGTACTACGCAGAACCCAAAAATCGCAAGCTACTTGTTGCTTGCTAGTCGCAGCATAGGAGACAAAAGATGAACTGGTAATTAGTAACTGATAGGATTACCACCCAACTAGAAATTAATTAAGCTAAGCATGTTTAAAAGAGTAAACTTTCTGAGAGGTGGATGGTGCATGAGACGATCGCGAACATGGAGCTCGTCGTCGCCGTCGTCCTAGGCGTTGTAGGTGTACCTCCCGAAAAGCGGCCCGACGGTGTCGCGGTAAGTCGTCCTCCGGTGCTCCCAGACGGCGGCGGCCACGGCGGACGGGGGGAACTCCGTGCAGGAGACGAGGGGGTGGTGGCTGCAGTTGAATGCCGGGCACCGGACGAAGTACCCTTCAATGTAGTTGAGGTGCGCGAGCTCGACGTAGCAGACGTCACCGGCTCCGGGGTCGGCGACGAGGGGCACGACGGGGAGGGCGCGCCACGTGCCGCCGTGCTGCGCCACGAGGGTGGTGGCGACGCAGTAGGCGTGGAGCGGGTCGCCCCAGCGGCCCTGGCACTTGGCGGCGTAGAGCGACGAGAGGTTGCGCTCGAAGGAGGAGGCCGGGGAGACGCAGAGCGGATGCAGGCACGCCGCGCGCACGCCGCCAACGGGGTTGGCGCGGTCCACGGCGCGCGCCTCGGCGTCGTACGGGTAGACGGCGCAGGTGGCGTGGGGGAGCTGGAAGCAGTCGTCGGTGAGGCGGCCGCGGAGACGGGCGGCGCAGCCCTCGCGGGGTGGCGCCCGCGGAGGAGGTGGCGGCTCGCGGAGGTCGATCACGGATGGCGCGGCCCACCCCTCCGTGCCCGTCGACAGCGCGCGGCGAGACGTGGCGGTGGCGTTGCCGGCGCGGAAGTGGTGGTACGCAGCTGCGGGAACCTCCGCACCGGCGTCAGTGGTGGCGTGGAGGAGGAGGAGTAGGAGGAGGAGGAGGGAGAGGCAGAAGAGGGCGGCGGAGTGGGAGGGGCGCGAGGCCATCGCCATCGCCATGGCCATGGATGGTGAAGCGGAGAAGGCAACGAACGCGGCGTCGCTGCTAGTGCTGTGTGATGCCTTATACTAGTAGTGGCAGAGGAAGGGGAGGATTGGGATTGGGATTGGGATTGGGATTGAGGGTGGGAATGGGATTAGAGAGAAGGAGGGAATGACGATGCTATCTTCAGTGCCAGGCTGCCAGCTGTCACGCCAATCCCGAGTTTGACCGGGAAAAGAAAAAGAAGGCGCCTCGGTCTCTCTGTCGCGGCTCGCAAGTCGAACGGTCAGTGATGTACCGGCGTAGATGTACCGTATATTGTATCCGTATGTCATGTTAGTACTCCTACGGTCGGTCCTACCAACATGTACATGCATGGCTCTGTTGGTATAGGTTGATTAGCCGGGCCCGGTGAATTTCCTGCATGACTGGCCATCTTTATAAAGCCTTTTTTTAGGACATCTTTATATTGTCTTTTACCAAAAAAAATGTTTATTCGCTTGTATATGCAAGTTATTTTCAGCTGTACCAATTGGCTCATTTCTGGTTGTTTGATGCTTTCATCGGTAGATTCAAAATATTGTGTGAAGTGGTGTGGCACATATGGAGTGATTAGTTTTAAACTGACTAACACATATATAAATGGAACACTATTGGCGAGAATCCATGTATTATTTATTTTTAACTTACGTGTCTCTGTATATTTTTGGTTGAGTGCACATCTTGACGCATAAGTGAGATGCTCTTAGGCTTTGTTCTTCCCCCTCATTTCCTAACTCACCGTTCTTTTTTTTCACGCGCACGTTTTTCAAACTACTAAACGGTGTGTTCTTTTGCAAAAAGTTTCTATACAAAAGTTGCTTAAAAAATCAAATTAATCTATTTTTGAAAAAAAATTTAGCTAATACTTAATTATTCACGCGCTAATGGACCGTTTCGTTTTTTGTGCATGGAGTGTGTCTTTCCAACGCTGGGAAACGAACACACCCTTATTTGCTTAGTAAAACCTCCATTACCTTAAAAATGGTGTATGTACAGGTACATCACTTCCACATTAACAACGGCGATCGGCATCATGTAATGTACTCCCTCCGTACATAATTATAGGGGATTTTGGTTCTTTAGTTTGTTCAAAATTATAAAGAACTAGCAAAAATACCCGTGCGTTGCTACGGTAACAAAAAAAACCTCGTATTATATAGTCCATACATAGTTTATACCTTCTAAACAAAATAATAGAAGTCCACTATGTATTCCAGTTCACCCTTGCCTTTAGTTTGGACATTTTGCTATGAGCAAATCCACACCCAATGATACATAACCATATTAATTTTGTAGTTTTTATGGGATTTTTTTTGCGTTGTCGTACAAATCGGATATTTTTTTATTTTTTTTAATTTTTTTACGGATGCTTTTTTGGTTTTTTAGCTTTTTTCTTTGGCCCGATTGAAAGAAAGACATAAACTAGACTTTGGAAAGGACGTTCTTTTCCTAGGCCCGATTAAAAGAAGGACGTTAACTGGACTTAGATATGTCCGTCGTCCATAGGAGAAAGAAAAGTAGACTTCTGCTGCGACTTCTTGGTCCTACGGATGCCTTTTTTGTTTTTTGGCTTTTTCTCTTAGCCCGATTGAAGGAAGGACATAAGCTGAACTTTGGAAAGACGTTTTTTTCCTAGGCCCGATTAAAAGAAGGACGTAAACTGGACTTAGATATGTCCGTCGTCCATAGGAGGAGGACAAGTAGACTTCTGCTGAGACTTCTTGGCCCGATTGAAGGAAGGACGAAAAATGGACTATGTAACCGCGTCCTTTCCGAAGTCCAGGTTACGTCCTTCCTTCAATCGGGCCAAGTCGCAGCAGAAGTCTACTTTGCTCCTCTTAGGATGACGGAAACATTAAGTCTATTTAACGTCCTTCATATTCAATCGGGCCAAAAAAGTCACAACAGAAGTCTACTTTTCCTCCTCTTACGGACGACGAAAACATTAAGTGCAGTTTATGTCCTTTCTTCAATCGGGCCTCGGGCCAAAAAAGAAGTCATGGAAAAAGTCTATTTTACCTCCTTGTACGGACGACGGAAACATCTTTCTCTTTCTTTTAAGTAGTATAGATTTTGGTTATTCCGAGAGGATCAGCACAACACCCATCAGTAGTCTCATTCGTTTCCATCGAAAAGACACACATATAAAATCACGTGTACTACTAGTACTAATCCCCAATCTCCACCGTGTAAAAAAAGATATTCCTAGTCCCCACCGTCCTCAATCCCTAGAGGTCCTTGGATGCACCCTTTTTTTCTTCCTTAATTAGTGCTAAATGAAAAATAATATCTTATAATCCTGGAGGGAGGGAGCAGCTTCGAGCGACGGTGTATATATTACTGTAAGTTATATATACACAGTTATAATCAGCAGTGAGATCACAAAAGTGTATACATAATTGCAAGTTAGTGAAACTATTTTGGTTGGTCAAGTTTCCCATTTGTAACTTGCATTGGCACGCTTTTGGAAGCCGCCAAACCTGGGTGGGTGGTATCAGCAGCTTTATCCAGACTCTCTGACCGAATCGTATCGCACTGTCAGGGAGGGATGCATGGGGATCAGTGCAGGGTACGAGCATTGGTCAGGGGCATAGGCCTCCTCTCCTCCTGTGTTCTAATCTCATTCCCAAACTCAAGGACCCCCCTTGTACTCCTAATTGTAGATAGTACTAGTACGGTGCTCCCTTCAAAAAAAAAAGACTTATTTTTTGTTTGAATCTAATATAGTGATTTTTTTTTAAAACGAAATGAGTACGAAGCATGACGGTGATAAGGGTTTTGCTGTATACAAATACTAATACTAATAGTCTAATACTAGTATGCGTGTATGCCCATGTGATCCAAAGGACATAGGTTATGCAAATGTATGACTCTCGATCGGTGTAGGATAATTAGGGTATAGGGATGCTAAAAAAAAGAATTATGATCCCTCTAGCTAACTTCAACATGTTGATTATCAGGATGGTTATTTTCTGATAGCAAAAGTTCCCTATTTTTTATTGTGATTTAGTTATTCAACAAAACTAACTAGATTGCAAGTCTTCTTTCTCTCAACTTGAAGAGAATTTTTCAGCTCAGGCAAAATGAGAAAGTTCATTAGCACATAATTAATTAAGTATTAATAATTATAAACTTAAAAAATAAATTTATTTGAATTTTTTAATAATTTTTATATAGAATTTTTTTGTAAAATACACACAATTTAACCGTTTGAAAAACATGGTAATGAAAAATGAGAAAGTTAAAGTTTAGAGTTGGAGAAAAAAACTAAGCTACTTATATTTTTAAGGTCCTATATATATACTAGTATTGATGAACATGCATGTACGAAAATGTGGTCAAATACGTGTTGGGTATCTGTGGACCATTGGTGGTGCAACGCGTACACGTCGACACGTGGAACGAGACGAAGCAACTTTCCAGGTCTATCGATGTACACCCAAGCAAAGCAAACCGCCAAGACAGCTTAAAACCTGAACCTGATCGTATCAGCTAGCTTGCCAGGAAATCGTACTCCTGGCAATCGTGAATTTGTCTCTTGCCTGCGCCCTACAGTAATAAGTCGTGTGGCAGCAACCAGCTAGCCACAGGCGGCAGCATGCTGCAAAGCAAAGACCAGTCTCCCCTCCACTTTTACTTTGTACTCCTACAGTAGTTTTGTACTACTATAGCCAGTCTGCCAGTGATTGCGCGGATTTTTTTTTTTGTCTTCTTCTCCTCTCCGTTTTGAAAGTATATCATCCTTTTACTTGAAATGCCAGTAGGATCGTTTTATTTTTGACAAAAGTGACTGTAATTAGGAAATATCATGATACTGCTATTTTAGCTAGGAAAACTGCTTTTCCTCGTGAGCCTACCATTTTAGCTAGGAAAATTTCTAGCCTCTAGCATTTCCTAGCTTCCTTCCATTCCATCCGACATTTCGTCCACCTTATTCCACTCTCTCCTATATTTCTCCCCTCCACGAGCCGGTCACTAATTTCTAGTAGATAGTGCAATGGGGGAATGGACTTTAAACTCTTTGAGATGTTCGTCTCTTGAATACCATAAAAAATTGATATGATAGATTAATATATAATATATTACTTTACAAACATATAGGTTCAATTATAACTTGTATAAGTTGTAGAAAGAAGACAATATCCTACGTATAATGGTATAACCTCATACATTCATATACCATCAATTTTTCATTTCTCCATTTTCCGATAGACATAATCCACTTTCCGAACTGGCTCTGAGTATTTGGTGGGAGAAGAGTGCTCCATTAATTCTCGTTCCTTCTCGCACTCTATTTCCTTTCCTAATTTAGTTTGCTATACATCACTCGACACATTTTAGGGGGGAAATCACACAAATTCCTAACCTTTAGATCTACTCCAAGATTCGTACTTCATCTTCATCTTTAGTGAGCTCCGGTGAACTTAATTTGGCGAGCCTTGAACTCCGTTAGAGGACCTACTGAATACCAATTAGGTCAAGGGGTTGTGGAGATAGGTGTTTTCTGGCTTAAAGGGATGGTGAGGACAACAATCTAGTGGCCGTAGCGGCTTCACTTTGGCTACCGGAGAGGAGGAGGACGGTAGTCCAGTGTTGATTGTAGAGGCGTGGGATCCGGAGTGGTCAGGAGGCAGGGGTGATGGTGATGTCTCTAATGAAGACCAATATAGATGTCAGAGACAAGGAAGAAAACAAGGTGGTCGCCGTTGCTCAAAGAGAGATGAGGTGAGGGAAAGTGAAGGGAGAGGGAGAGGAGGCCGGGTGGCTACGTGCTGGGACGTAGAGACGGAGAAAGCAAGGTGATTGGGAATGGGACAATGATGTGGTGAGCAAGCAAGGAAGGAGAGGATGGGTTAGCGTTAGAACTTAAAAAGGGTGTTGCACCCCTATTAAAATGATTATGACTATCCAAAATTCATGTGAGAAGGAGGAAGTTTTATTTTTTTCGTCCGATACGCTTTAAGATTCATGCACGAATGAAATAAAAACCTAAGAATTCACACGTGCTCCTCTACTTACTACTGCTTTTTTTTAAATTACATGCTATGTATGTCCTAGTATAATTACAATATAATTATACTTTAATTACACTATAGTTACATTTAAAAGTATTTTTTTTAAAAATGTATAGGAACTCCCTTACCTGTTCCCAACTAGGTGCAAGCAATTGGAGTTTTCTTCAACCCCTGATTTTCCATTCCCACCGTCCTGACTAGTGCTCGGGCACTTCCCTTCACTGCCATCGCGCGACGTGCACCCATCCGAGCCGCACGCCATCCGTACAATCTATCTGATCCAAAGGTCAGAAACGTCCCTCTATCCTCTCCCACCTCCCTCCCCACCCGCTTCACTCTCCACTCGGCTTTCTCCACATCGACCAAACCGCCACCGCCACCATGCTCTCCTCCTCCTCCTCCGCCGCCGCCGCCGTCGTGCTCACCACCAGCAGCGGCCGCGCGCCCCTCCTCCCTCTCGCCAGGACGCCACGCCCTAATACCACCGCAAGAATCGCCGCCGCGTCCGACTCCAGAGCCAGAGCCGGTGGCGCGCCTCTCCTCCTCAGCTCCGCCGTTCCCCGGCGGCGTGGCTGGGCGCTGGTATGCCGGGACTCCTCCCTCCCTGGACCACAGGGAGTGGACCCCGTGGCGGAGGACGAAGAGAACAGGAAGAAGACCGAGGCGGTGGCTGCCGCGACAGCGGCCCGGATTGCCAATAGCGGCGGCGGAGGTGGCGGAGGAGGAGGGAGTCTCGGTGACTGGACGACGTCGGTGTTGATCTTCGGAATCTGGGCGGGGCTCATGTACTACGTCCTCCAGCTCGCGCCCAACCAGACGCCGGTACGGACGAACACGTTGCTCTTGCCTTTTGCGCTTGTGTGCATCTGAATCCTGTCTTGGATAGCTGTCAGTGAAATCCTATCGCCATTGTTGCGCACGTTAGACTAGCTTGAGCCATTACCATTATCTTACACATGACGCATACGGTGTGTTCTTGGCCATGGTAGGCTAGGCTACTGTGCCGTGCTATTTCAATGTTCTCTCTGCCCTGCAAATTTCCCCAATGAATCATTGAATCACCACTCCGCTTACATGGAATATATGATTATTATCTGCAAAATGGACAGTGATGAATGCTGTGAGATTTTCATGCATATGGTATAGTTTCAAGTTTGTAGTTGATCTCAAATCGTACCATGGTACTTAGTTAAAAAATAAATAGAAGTGAAGAGATGCCAGAATTATTAGGCGACTGTTTGATCCTAGATGGAGCTGGAAAGGTATCCATTGATTGTTAGTTATTTCCATATTAGTAAAAATTCTCTTGTATGCTGATAGTTATGTATTGTGTAACTTATTAAATCAGCATTTTGTGGAAAATAGCCAGTGATAAATGAGTATTACTGTGTACAGCGTGTAAAGTGTTTTCTAAAATTCCCCCAATCTATCACTCATTTCTCAAGAATTTGGTTTAGTCTTCTTTATTGCATATTCAATGCACAAGTGACCAAGACCACGTAAAAGTGGAAATGGCGACTAACTGTTGCAGGCCATTTGGAGTGGAATTTGGACAAGTCTTTTGTTTTCTAGAATGCTAGTTCTTGTAATACTAAGTAGTAAATTTGTTAAAATCTTAGTTGCTGCAATTATTGGCTTCCTAAAACTGTTGCACCTTCAGAAAGGGTCTCTAGTTGTTATATAGAACAAAATTACATGTTGAATACCTGAACCTTCATCGTCATCGATCTCATTTTAAATCTAAAGCAACAAGTATATTGGCATTGTTTTCTGCTTAATGCAAACCACTCATTCTCCACTCCATTCTGGTGCAGTACAGAGACACATACTTCTTGCAAAAGCTTTGTAATCTGAAAGGCGACGATGGCTTTCGAATGAATGATGTTCTTGTGTCTCTATGGTACATAATAGGCCTCTGGCCACTAGTGTACAGCATGCTGCTTCTTCCTACTGGCAGAAGGTAAATGAATCTGCATATTTCTACTCAAGGCAACTTCCTTTTATTGTCTGCTGGAATTGCAGCCAAGAACCATAGAATGTTTCGTATGTAATCTGACTTAAGTATTTTTTTCTATGCTTTAACTGATGTGTCTAAGTCAGTATTTTGAGATAAATTTATGTTATATTTCTGAACTGATGCTACCATTGGATAAAAAGATAATATATTATTTCTGCTCATTATATTAACATAGTTATTATCCAGTTAAACCTCTCTGTATTTGAAGGCACCACTACCCTTCTTTACCTGGTGGACGACACATCACATTTCAATCACCATGTGAATCATATGCATTTCGTTAAAGATGATTGTGATCAATACTTAGTCAAGCATTTGACCCTTCATTATGATTACGACGAATTTGCATAAATTTGGGAAAATCAGTACCTGCTTTCCTGATCTACTAATGGTTTAAGCTTTTTGTGCTAGCCGCTTTGTTATGTTCTGCTTTTCTTACTTGACACATCTAAACAAGCACAAGAATCTATTTTTAGTGACATCTTTAGTAAAACTTAATTTTCTTGAGATTACTCATGCTGAGAAACAATTGTATTGCAGTTCAAAAAGCAAGATTCCTGTCTGGCCATTCCTAATTCTTTCATGCATTGGGGGAGCATATGCCCTGATTCCCTACTTTGTTCTATGGAAGCCACCTCCACCTCCCATTGATGAGGAAGAAATTGGACAATGGCCACTGAAGTTTCTTGAGTCAAAATTGACTGCAGGAGTACGTTGTAGTTTTACCATTGCTTAAATTCTCAAAAGTATAACTGTTTAAGTAGCTTGAGGTACAAATGATGTATCATGAGATTCTAGCTGGTCAACTTCTTAACTTCTGACAAAATTTCTTTCCAATCATGTTGCAGGTAACGTTTGCTGTTGGCCTTGGGCTGATTGTCTATGCAGCCAAAGCTGGTGGTGAAGATTGGGAGGAATTCATTCGATACTTTCGGGAAAGCAAGTTTGTAAGTACTCCATGCTACACAATATTATTCAGCCCCAAGCTAGAGATGAACAAAGAAGCTCATCATGGCATATTCTGTAGTAACTTTTTTGGCACATATGCAACCTTTTTGTAGTTACACAAGATATACTCCCTCCATCCCAAAATATAAAGTATTTTGACCGGATAGAACACATCCTAGTACTACGAATCTGGATAGGTAGGATGTGTCCCATCCGGTCAAAGTACCTTATAGTTTGGGACGGAGTGAGTATGTTATTTCAGTTTTATCAAGTAACCATGCTAACTTTCTTGCAAATACAACCCCTCAAAGTTTTTGCAATTACACGACCCAGTACCAGAAGCCATTGCCTTGTGCCACCATCTAGTTTATACTGATTATATACGTTGAATTCATTGGAACCAATTTCAACACAAGAAATACTTATGCTATCCCAATTTAGGCTTGAAGCTGCGAGGTAGGTACATTTAAGAAAAAAATTATGAAGGCGCTGGGTTTGAAGTAGAGAAAGCATGGATGAACTTAAGATAAAAAATGTTAAGCACATTTTGGTTTTGTCTGTTTTATATGATTCCAAGCTTTTAGGTGACTTATTCCATGGATCATCTCGTACTTTGTCTTGGTGTCAAACTAAGAAGGTTTTAGCATCAAACTAATTTCCATTTGTTTCATGTCAAATATCAGATACATGCCACCTGCCTTGATTTCTGTTTGCTCTCGGCCTTCTCACCATTTTGGGTCTACAACGACTTGACAGCAAGGCGATGGTACGGACACTTGCCCTGATACTCACTTTGTGTAGAGAACTGTCATGAATAACATTGTACCTTGCCTAATACAAAAATACCAAACACATGCATTGGATGACCTGGGTGAATTATTATTTGGCTGACAGGAAAAATGGTTCTTGGCTTCTGCCCGTGGCACTTATCCCTTTTGTGGGACCTTCATTGTATCTTTTGCTGCGGCCATCACTCTCTTCTCTGCTGGCAGCAACAGGTCCATCAGATGATAAAACACAGTAATAACAGTTATTAAGCTGAGCATTGATGAAGGTTTTGGTTATGAGAAGATGACATGGGTAGAAAGGTTAAGAACCACTTATGGCAATTGGATTGGACAGATTTAGATGCCAATCTGGAGCAATTCCACAAAGTTGACTTGTTAGTAATGCATTTGAATGGCAAAAGTATGAAGAATGTCCTTACTCAGCATGGTCAGCATCTGAATTCGTCAGAAAACTTTCAACTTGGAAGGCATTGGAGTAATCAGCAATGCTTAAATCACTAGTGAACATTCTACATTCTCCCCAGCGTACATATACAACTGGTAGGACCTTTTGCTACTGTTGTCCATGTATAGAAAATTTTGACCTTGTGACAGTGGTCCATATGTATGAAGCCATGGAGCTGGTACATGATCATGAATGATAGGCTACAAATTTCTTGTTACAGCCAAAGAAAATGCTAACAACAGGATTCTTTTGGCACCAACTACACTTAGAATTACATTGCATCAGGTGTTTACTGTTCTATATCTTCAAAAGTAAGCAATGCACTTTACTCAGAGTCAAAAGTCTTTTTGATCAAAATCGTACCAGAGTCAAAACACTTTACTCAGCTCGGAATAAGGATTGTTTGCTATCAGGCTTGTAAGGATTGCACTGAACCACCTGCATTTTGTTACAGAACTCCTATCACTCTATTAGTGTTATCTTTCAGCCAAGTTGCAGAGTAGCAGTACTTACATATGCAGAGTAACAATTTATGATTTCCAGCACCTATAATTAAATACAAACGCTTAGCTCCTATAATTACTATCATGTGAATTGTGAATTCAAGGAAAATGAAATATACAAGTTAGTACATAATACATAAATGAAAAAAAAGGATAAACAAGTTTAGTGTTCATATGATCACACCACCCTCTGATACATTTTCAACTCAACATGAGCTACACAAGCCCTTCACTTCACCTACAGAAGCACTGATCAAAGCCTCCCAAATGTTTGGAGCTCAATTCTACCAGAGAACTCAAAACCTCAACAACTTTTGACACACCTATCAACTGGTCTATTTGCACCATTAATCACCCCTTGTTGTATCCATGGTCAATTTAATTAGCAGCTTAATCAATAAAATTGGCAAAACCTAATCGAATCATGGATGGATCAAGGGAACTGGAAGCCGCCGCCGCGTGCGCCGCCGTTGGAGTTGGCCTCCGGCGGGCTGATGGCGACCCAGAGCAGGGAGACGGTGATGGAGAGGAGGCCCGACCAGACGAAGACGATGGTGGGTGTCTTGCCGCGTCGCCCCATGAGTCCCTTGGCGAACGGGTAGAGGTGGGCGAGCACCCAGAAGCTGAAGAAGCCGCCGCCGATGAACTTCCCCCACCGCGGGTTGTCGCTGTAGATGGTGCGCGCGAAGGCGAAGGCGATGGCGATGATGTTCACCATCCCGATGGTGATCGGCGGGATCAGCAGCGACGACCACTTGACGATGTAGAGGTCCGCGTAGATGTCCTCGTTGTCGTCCGCCGCCGCCTTGGCCGTCAGCGTGAACGAGATCTCGATCCCGGCCATCACCTTCAGCAACCCCTGCACCACCGCGTACAGGTGCGCGCTCGTCCCTGCAAATCAATCAAGCTCTCTTTCTCATCAATGACGTCATCAATGGCGGTGATCGTGTGAGGAAGAGAATGAAGGTGTATGTATGTGTGTGTGTGCCTGAGATGAGCCAGAACTGCTCGTTGCGCCACCAATCCTCGAGCTCGATGCCGGACCACTTGACCTCGAGGATGCCGAGGGCGACGAGGGTGATGGTCATGGTGAGGAGGTAGCAGAGGAAGGCGACGTCGAGCTTCTGGACGATGAAGAAACCGGAGAACAGGGAGAGCGCCGGGATGAAGCAGTAGACGAGGAGGAAGATGGAGGTGAATGGGTAGATGCCGACGTTGAGGTAGGAGATCCGCTGCAGGAACATGAGCTTGCGCGACGCCAGGAACGCGTTGTTCCGCGAGAAGAAGATCTCGACGGAGCCCGTCGCCCACCGGAGCACCTGGTGGAGCCTGTCGGTGAGGTTGATCGGCGCCGTGCCCAGGAACGCGTCGCGCTTGGTGATGCAGTAGACGGATCGCCACCCGCGGTTGTGCATCCGGTACCCGGTCACCACGTCCTCGGTGACGGATCCGTAGATCCACCCGACGCGGTCCCCCCACTCCGTCTTGTCCTCGTACCAGCACGAGATCACCGACACGGCCTCCGCCACGGTCGGCGGGTCCAGCGGCGGCCGCGGCACGGTGAGCGCGCCGGAGGGCCTGCCGTGCAGCACCGCCGGGTGGTCGGCGAGCGGCCGCGCCTGGAACTCGGCGACGGGTATCGACGCCATGAACGGCGACGAGTTGCCGAACCGGCGGGGCACGAGGTGCGACGTGAGCTCGGCGTCGAAGTCCTCCGCCTTGAGCGACTGGGTGTCCGACTCCGGGTCCTTGAACGTCGTCACCTTCTTCTTGGTGAAGAGCCAACCCGTGTACTCGGCGGTGCGCGGCGGGTCGAAGCCGTAGACGGCGAAGCGGCGGAACATGCATCCGGTGCCGACGTACATGGGGCCCTGGAGGCCGTCGAGCGCGCGCATGTTGCCGTCGAAGAAGACGGTGTTGTTGTTGGCGTAGCGGTCGGAGGGGTCGATCCCCTCGAAGCGCTGGGGGAACTGGATGTAGGCGATGCGCTCGCCGCCGCGGTCCATGAAGAAGCACATGGCCTCGCGCACCGCCTGCGCGTTGTTGATGTAGTGGTCGCAGTCGAAGTTGAGCATGAAGGGGCCATTCGACATGACGGCGGAGCAGCGGACGAGCGCGTTCATGGCGCCGGCCTTCTTGTTGTGGTCGTAACCCGGGCGCTTCTCACGCGACATGTAGACGAGCATCGGGAGGCGGATGTCGACGTCGCTGAAGTCGATCATCTGCTCGTCGTCGTGCATCCCGTAGAGCGGGTCGGGGGACGGCGGCTTGAGCATCACCTGGAGGATGCCGGCGTGGTTTCCCTTGGCGTGGTCGGGCGCCGACGCCGCCCAGGTGCCAGGCCAGTGCGAGCCGTCGGCCATCCACGTCGCCTTCTTCACCTTGGGCTGCTCCGACGGGTCGGCGCCCGTCTCGCGGAGGTGCTTGAGCATCTTCATGTCCTCGCGGGCGTTGAACGCGTCGGAGCGCCGTCGGATGGAGTCCGGGAGGCCATTGATGCGCACCTTGAACTCGTCGAACTCGCGCCTCACCTTGCGCCGGTCTTTGACGAAGTCCGACCGCCGCTTGCCCTTGGTCGGGTCGCCCTTGATGCTGAAGTAGCTGTCCGGGTTGCGGGGCTCGATGTCGTGCTTCTTGCAGAAGGGCACCCACACGTTGGCGAAGCTCGCGGCCTCCGCCATGGCCTCGAAGGTGAGCAGCGCGCCGCCGTCGTCGGACACGTAGCAGGCGAGCTTCTCGACGGGGTAGTCCACGGCGAGGATGGAGAGGATGGTGGTTGCCGTGGTGAGAACCGGCTCCTTCTCCGGGTCGGCGGTGGAGACGAACACGTCGAGGCCCGGCAGGTCGGAGCGGCCGTGCGGGTTGGACGGCGACGGCGTCTCGAACTTCTCCTTGAGCACAGCGAGGTCGGTGCTCCGGTTGACCGGGTTCACCTTGGGGAGCATGTCGAGCAGCCAGGAGAAGGCGAACCAGAGCTCGCAGACGATGGACATGCCCCACAGCCAGAGCGCCTCCATGTTTGGGTTGCGGATGCGCCACGTGAGGTAGAAGAGGAGCACGAACATCCGGATAACGATGAAGATCCGGTACGGGCTGATCACCGACGTCGGCATCGGGATCTTGCGCGTCAGCGGCTTGAACGGCTTCTGCTCGGGGAGCGGGCCGCCGCCGCCGCCGCCGCCGTCGCCGCCAAGCTTGTTGTCGTCGTCGTCCAGGTCGTCGTCGTACATGCCACCCTTGGGCCAGAACGCGTTGCCGTAGCCGTAGGTGCCGGAGCTCTCGAAAAGCCACCGGTTGTGGTCGAACTCGCCGTTCTGGTTGCGCGCGAGCAGCGACTTGTTGGTGTTGAGGCCACCGCCACCCCCGCCGGGCCCCGGCAGGTGGAGCTTGCCGTCGTGCGGGTCGTCTTCGGCGTACTCGCCGATCTTGTAGTGCTCCTTGCAGCCGGGGCAGATGCAGCCGTCCTTCTGGGCGTCGAGGTAGCAGTCGCGGCAGATCTTGAAGCGGCACTCGCAGGGGTCGATGTCCTCGCCGCGCTCATTGCGCATGACGTTGCCGTCGCAGGCGGGCATGGCGCAGCGGGAGCCCTTGGCGCCGGCCATCTGCGGGTGGGAGACCTCCGACTCGATGACCTTGTCCATGAGGTGGGCGCGGGTGGCGCTGTTGAAGCCGCCGGTGAAGAGCGAGTTGGACACGTACTGCTCCTCGGCCTTCATCGCCACCGACGCCGGCTCCGCGCCGTCCATCATCGGCTGGTTGTCGGGCGTCGGCGGGATCTGCACCGTGTAGTTGGTGTAGTCCGCCGCCAGCTCGCCGTCCATGTCGATGTCCTCCCGCGACAGGCTCACGTACCGCCCGCTCGACGTCCGCCGCGCGAACTTCACCGCCTGCCCCGCCGTCCCCCGCGCCCCGCCCGCCGACGGCCCGCCGCCGCCGCCGGAGTTCCGGATCGCCTTCTTCCCCGGCCCCGTCGACATCTTTCTTGAATTTACTTCAATCTCCTCCTCTCCTCTCCTCTCCTTCCTACATGCTATAGCTTAGCCTCTGCTTCTTTCACAGCGGTCGTCCATGGCGACGGCGTGCAAACCAGGTGTGGAGGAGAGAAGGGGAGGGATATGAGGGCTTGGTCGTCTCGTGCATGGGGGGGAAGAGGAGGGCCTATATTAAGGCGAAGCGAACTTAGGGGAAGGAGAGGAGGGAGCTCCCGGGTTTAGTGGAGAGCTTGTGGTGATTGGTGAAGAAGATGGTTTGTCTTTGGGGAAAACCCAAAGAAGCACAGGAGGAAATGCAGATGCACTGCAGGGGAATCTGAAATTTGGGTATATCATAAACCATAGATATACAATGCCTAGTGTAATAGTAAATATGTACTATTTTCAAATTGTAGTAGTACATTATAAAAGCTAGTCAAATTTGACGTTTGCAATTACATGGGGTTATTTAAAACAAAATACGATACAGCTATATCTCTATTTCTAAACACGCAATCATATTTCCTATATGAATTTGTAGATAGGACATGAATTTTCTACATCTAGGTGTCATAGCTTCTGTCATTTGCATACGACTCAAATAGTTACGAAAAAAATTTAAAAAGATTTAGTAACATTAATTGGAATGATATAAGTCTATAGATAAATAGCAAGGCTATATTTGATTTATAACTAAAGAAAAAAAATAATAAAATTAGACAGTGAATACTACCTGTACAATGTAGAAAAAAATGTTGTTTTTGTTTCTTCATGTATAGATCAAATTTAGACTTGCATGTTTGTATAGTGTCTTATATTATCATAATCTATCTTATCATATTTTATGAATTTTTAATATAACTGTTTAAACTATATGCACACACCTAGGTGCTATAGTATCTAGGTTAGAAAACATTTTTCCTTTGTAGATATCAATACACATCTTTACAATTTGATTCCATCATGATGGGAGACATTGATACTTTTTTTTTGGACTGACATGGTAGATACTCCCTATCAACTATGTTTTTGTGACAACACTCCAAGTTCATTTAGTCTATCCATTTCACATTGATTAATTCAGTGGATGTACTAATAGTCTTGTAGAAGGAAAGAATGGTTTTTTAACTTGCTATTTATAAGCATGGTTGCCTAATTAGTGAAATATAATATCACTTGCTATATATTAAAATCAGGCCTACAATATGTGCTATTGAAAATATTAACATTTTCTATCTTTCATATCTATATCAGAATGTAAACTTTAGATTATGTGTAACATCCTAAAAATTGGACCTTAAAAAAATCGAAAACCTAAAAATATGGATGATCAAAAAGCTTTTCAAAACTTGCATCTCATGCTGGATTTTCTGACTCTTACTAATTTCACTTTTGTACGGTGCCATAAAATAAATTGTGCAAGTTAAGTCTCAATTGGAGAAATTGGTATTTTAAATAAAATCCTAAAATCTATTTGACTCTATTAAAACTCTTCAAGGTTTAGTTATTTTCCAATTCAAACAAAGAGATCGATATTTTATCATAGGTTCTCAGTTAATTTTCAAAGGTAAGGTTATTTTCAAATCTATACCTTGGTGGAATTTATTCAAAGCTCCCAATGATTCAAAAGTGTAAGTTTTCAAAAGAATTTAAATTATATCTGGGCCTAAAAAAATTGAAAATATACCTATTTTTCATTGATTTTACATAAATATACACGTTTAGAAAGAATTTGTAAAAATATACCATTGTCGTAAAATGAAAATGCGAAATCGCACATTACCCACGACTTTGTGTGGTGAGTGTCCGTCTTGCTCGTCGAGTGCGCGAGACCATAACTTCCAAACCATACTCGCTCGACTAATAAATTCATTAGTGTCATTAGTAATTAATTAATTATTGTTATTTTTTAATTAGCATCATTAGTACTTAATTAATCGTGATCATCCACTAATCGGAGGCAATGTCAGGCCATCTCGCTGTTTGTTCCAGCGAGACTGGCCATGCGAGACCGTGCCGGGTCTCGCGGTCTCGTGGCGCCAACCTGCGAGACCGTGACATGATCATCGGTGTCCTCATATCATCGTCATTTTCACGCAACGGTTTAGTGATATTGTTTTGTTTTCACTTTTTTTCTGCGATAACGGTATATTTGTGCCAAAAAAATTACATTCTGAATATTTATGAGAAAAAAATAAATAAATAATATATTTTCAAATTTAATTCAGCTGGGCCTCACTCTTCCTTTCCTTTTTTTCTCAGCTCCAGACCAGCCGAGCCGCCCCACCTCCACGCCCCCTGCTTGCCATCCCAGCCATCATGCCAAGTCCATACGACGTCCCGCGCGTCGAGCCGCCGTTTTCCTCCGTCAATCTTCACCTGCCCCGTCGTCGCGCCGTTCCTCCGCGCCTCACCAGCGCTAGAGGCAAGTTTGACCTCGCGTTGCCTTCCTCCGGGGCAAAACCCGATGGGACCGCTGCGCGGCTGCGCCGCACGTACGTATACATGCATGCTGCCAGCCTGCCACGCTGGCCGCAGAAACAACACATAAAACAATTTCTCAATGCCCTTTAGCTAAAATATAAGGAATTGCTAACCTTTATGCGACAAAAAATCCTCCTCCAAATTTTACAGATTTTGGACCGTCGGATATGCTCCATGATTCGTATTCCTGTCTTCTTCTTTAATTCCAGCGACCTCCTTGTCTTCTTCGGCGCTGGCGACCTTCTCCTTGGTAGGGACCCAGCGGTGGGCGGTGGATCGGGAGGGTGGCAAGACGACGGCAGCGCCGCCGGAGCCACGGGGTTGACAGCTGGCGGTAAAACTGGTGTTGGCGGTGAAACGACTGGTTAGGAAGCGAGGGTGGTGGTGCCGTCTCCGGCAGCAGGGAGCCGTTGGAGACATGGAAGACGGCGGGAGAAAGGGCATCTCGTCGCCACCGCACTTGGTCTGGAGGAGAGGGAGGGGAAGGGGAAGGGGAAGGGGAAGGGGAAGGAGGCGGGGGAGGGGGGTGCTCGCTGACGCCGTTGACACCTTTTGGCTAGCCGGCGAGGCCGGGTGGCAACGTAGTGGGGCAGTGGCGATGGGGTATCTAGAGGGCGGAGTGTGCAAGAGGAACGGGAGGAGAAGAGGAGTTGGGGTTAAGGGGTTCTGCACAAATCTTAAAGCAAATCTGATGGTCCAAAAAATGCAGGATGTGGGGTGGAATTTTTTTGTCAAATGATGTATAGCCAGTCTCAAAATATGTACTACTATCATGTTTAAATATAGGGTTACTATAGTGTTTATCTAAAAATCACCCTTTAACTCTAGAACCGGGTATCCAACACTCTTCAACCATAAAAACCATTCAGTTTACACCTTTGGTTTCAAACCATGGTGGTTTTAGCTTATGTGGCATTGGTTTCACCTACATGGCGCTTAGGTGGCGTCTAGTCTTTATCTACTTAAAAGATTCATGGTGTTTTTGTTATCCCATCTGACATACCGATCTATAATCTAACTTGCCATCGATTTTTTCTCAGATCGCTTCCTCCCCATATCACGTCCGAATACCTCTCTCTTCCCAGATCCAACCCTGGAAATAGAAAATAGGAGATCAGAAATAGATCGCTCCCTCCCCAGATCAGTTGTGGCCCACTTTGCTAAGATCCTAATCCGAACAACACAAGAACACCCCATATTACATCCGAACACCTCAGCCCAAAGCTACTTTCTATTCCTATTCCTATTTTCCCTATTTCTTTATCTTTAATCTTTAACTATTATAAAAATTGAAGATATTTTTGCTAGAAACTTTCGTACGTCACTGGTCTGCCTCGCGTGTCCGATTCGACAATCTACATGCCTTGTGTCGTCATACGCCGTTACGCGTAGGGAGCCCGATCCCACCTGTGATCCATATCGATATGATATTTTTGTCGGTACAGACGAGACTGGTTAGAGTCCCTTGCACACTCAATTTTTTTGAACCATATTCGATTCGTGTCGGAGTCTTCATGCGAGACGAGAGTGGGAGGAAGAGATAGCATGCATGTGTCCTTGCATCCAATCGAGTGATCATGCATGTTGTGACCTTGTGTCACATGTAAACGAGAGAGATTAGAGATGAGTAGTAGCAGTGAAAATTAAGAGTTGCTAAATTCCGGTACATAATTATCTCCAGCATATTTCCATTATATTGCTTGTTTACTTTTTAATTTCCTAGACCCTCGAGTTTTTTCCCAAACAATTTGATTCATATGAATATTAATTTTATGTGATATTTGTTCTATTCGATGTAGTAAATTTTAAAGATAGAAGCTACATAATTGATTTTTTCAGACGAGGCCCTTTAGGTTGCAGGCGGACCATAACTACTTCTGCGTGCAAAAATCAATCTCCCGAGCACAGTTCAAAAACCGCATGCAAAAATTAATTTTCGCAGACGGGCCTCTTAATAGGCCCGCATGCGAAAATAAACCTATTTTCGTAATACCTCTTTCTTTCTCCCCACTCTTTTTTTCTCCTCTCCTCTCCTTATCCCATTAAGTCCTCTCTCCCATCCACTCCTCACACTCCTTCTCTTTCCCCACTCCTTACCCTCCCTCTCCACCTCTCCCACTCCTCTCCCTACTCTCTCTCGTCCACACTTCCTCGCGACGGCAGCAACCTCGGGCTCGCGTGACGACGATGGAGCGCTCGGGCGAGGGTGAGAGTGGCTGGCTCAGGCGAGGGTGGCGACGGGCATGGACGAGGACGAGAGCGGCTGTGACAGTTGGCTCAGGCGATGGTGGCAGGCGAGGGCGAGAGAGATCCCGCTGGTAGTGGAGATGGGAGGGACGGGTCCAGTGCCCCTCCCCCTCCTGCGGGGATCCGGCCGCCGCTTCGCCCTCCACGCGCGCAGATCCGCTGGTGGCGACAATGGGAGGGGCAGATCCGGCACCCCCTCCCCTTCCCGTGCGGATCCCACCAACTCTCCGCCTCTCACGCACGCAGATCTGCCAGCCGCAATGACAGGAGGGACGGATCCGACGCCCTCTCTCCCTTCCTCGTGGATCCGCCGGCGGCGGGAGGATGAGGACAACAATGGCCACGGTGACGGGAGGAGGAGGATGACGACGTCGATGGCGATGGGAGGGTGAGGTTGAGGATGACGATGACGGCGGATAGGTGATTTGACACTGGGAGGACGAGGACGAGGACGAGGACGATGATGACGACACTAGGAGGGGTTGACACCATTGGGGTACTCTAGGATTGGTGATTCGAAAGAGGCGAGACGTTCTGCTCAGCTTGATCGACGGTTATCTGATGCAATGGTGTGTATTGTTATGAGGCCAATGAGTATAAGAGGGGGCACTTGCCATGAAGTTTTCGTTGCACACGGGACAATGAAATTGGTCCCACCATTCTAGGCTTGATGTGTTCGTCCTGCGAAGCCAAAAATTCGCGGGCACATGATGACAATTTGCACGGTGATTTTGTTGAGTGGCCGTGTTAGTGCACCGTGCATGTCATTTTCTCCCTAAACAAGCATAAACATCATGTCCCTGATAGGGACAATATTACATGGCCTACATAAAATAATTAAGTTTATTGTGGCTATAAATATAGGAGTCTTACATAAAATAATTAAGTTTATTGTGGCTATAAATATAGGAGTCTGTAAAAAATAATTTTATTTCAAGATGGTATTGATGTCTTTCTTATAATCATAAATCGAGTGGATTTAAACACAACAAATAATTAGGTCTGAGTGTAGTGAGCAGCAATCCATTGCACGCAACAGAAGGTTCAATTTGATGGAGTACGGTGAATTTCTGCTCCCTACGCAGTCAGACCTAATTGATATGTCATCACTTTCGACTCCTTATTCATTAACGTGCATGTACAAAGTACACATGTAAAATTAAAATTGAATTCACCCGTTGCAACGCACGGGCACATTTGCTAGTCAGAAAAAAAATTAAAAAAGTTATAGGCCCCACATGCGAGTGCTACTCAATTGCCTTCTTCCCCTTCCTCTCTATTCTCTCACACACCGAGCCAGGCAGCTAGCAGCCACCTGCCGGCCGCCGTCTTCAGTTCGCCGAGCTCCAGGATTAGACCTCGTTGGCGAGCTCGCCTGCTACTCTCTCCACCACGAGCCTGCAGCAATGAGGGAAAGAGAGATGGGGAGGAGGTTGCCGTTCTCTATCCGCCTGACCGCAATGAGTGAGGTAAGGAGGAAGAGGGGAAGCAGGCGAGGAGACGACGGCGCACGATCCATCCATGGCGACGAGCCTTCCGAAGCTTCTTGTGAAGGCAGATGGAGCGGGCATGGAAGGAGAGGGAGTTGGAGGTCGTCGGGTGGTGTGGGCGCGACCGGTCGTTGAGCCCAATCGTCACCGTGGTCTGACTCCGCCTCCTCTGCACTCAGATTCGCCGGCTCGGGTGGCGCAAGCGGACAAGGAGGTCCGAGCGGCGCGCGAGCACGGTGTCTCGGAGCGGTGCAGGCAGACGGGGAGCTCCGGGAGGCGCAAGCGGACGAGGAGGTCCGGGTGGCGTGCGAGCATGGGTCTCGGAGTGTTAGGAATCTCTCCTCTCACTCTAGTGCTAATCACTAACACAGACTCTTGAGCTTTCTTTGACAGACACACACAAAGAACAAAAACACAGGAGAGGCAATATTTGGCGACGCAGCTATCACAGCTCACGTCCTTTTTCTTCCCTTCTCTTATTAACTTAAGCCAAAGATGCAGGTACATATTTATACAACGGCAACGCACCCATACAAATACCGGATTATTTGCTTCACTAAACTCATGCATGCACACGATCCTACCAGATAGGAAAGCTGACCGTGTAAAATGCTAACTAACTTTCATGCAAGCTAACAAACTCTAAACGTGCTTGCATGCACATGCAGCCACTAATCACTAGCTTAGCCCCATGACCATGCTTCATTGTGCACGTCGCAGATATTGGCGCCACTCTCCGGCCGCTTCACACGACCAGATGCGTACTCCGGCCAAGTTTCTGTACTTGTACGTATCACACGTATTGCCGTGTTCTTCTTCTGGTGCCACACACTGCTACAATGCAGGGACCTATACAACCACTTTCTACGTGCAAATGAACAAAATAAACATGCATAGTAATAATGACAAGATTATTTCTAACACGGAGCAGCGCAGGTGGACGGGGAGCTCCGGGTGGATGGGAAGCTCCCGGCGGCATGGGCGATCGGCGACTCTGGCAGCGCAAGCGGACGAGGAGGTGCAGGCAGCGCGCACGGATGGTGAGCTCCAGGCGAGCAGGCGAACGGCGGGACGGGAGCTCCGGTGAGCATTGCTGTAGCATGAGAGAGGGGATAGTGAGAGAAAAGTGCAAGAGATACATGATGACTGGTGGGGCCCTAATTGTTTAAAATATTTTTGCTAACTAGACCGCTATACGTAATAAAAAACTACTCTACTTTGTTTAGTATATAAAACAGACGGTTTCAAAATTGAGAGACGTTGGATACTTGGATATCTGTTTTAAAGTTGGAGGGTATATTTTGAACAAATATAATAGTTAAGAGGGGTGAAATGGAATTAGGCTGCATTCTTTCTCTCAATTTGGAGAGAGTTTTTCAGCTTACGCAAAACGAGAAAGCTCATTAGCACATGATTAATTAAGTATTAATAATTATAAACTTCAAAAATGAAATTTTTTAAATAATTAAAAAAATTTATATATAAATTGTTTTGCAAAACACATACAATTTAACCGTTTGAAAAACGTGTTAACGGAAAACAAGAAAGTTGAAGTTTAAAGTTAAAGCAAAGAACTAAGCATTATCCCTTAAATATAAGGCACTATTAATTTTGTTTGGCATGTGAAATTATAGCTTAAACAACTATTTTTCTATTAGAATATAATAATTATATCTAACAAAATTATTTTTATTATAGTTTTATTTTTATTGTTGTTGTTTTGCGAAGCAATGTACTTATAAAGAAATCTACCCATATTCTTTTTATGTTTTTAAACTAATTATTTTAGAGCTACTGATATACTAATATTTAAAATTGTAAACATTCGATCAAATAAAACGGAGGGAGTAATAAATGCTTTTTCTTTCATGCCAAAATTATAACATTTGTCCAGATTTGTAGGTTGCAGTATTTTACTTTGTTTGTTTGTTTCACAGATATTTTTAAATTTTAATATATTCATGTATAAATTCATATATATATATATATATAAATTTATATGAATGTTAATGAATTTAGAGGCTAGTGTATGACCTACGTGACGACTAACGTCCCCTGTCACCATCGAGACGTATACAGACGATTATGAATTTATGACCTACTAGTTGACATGCATTGAAAGAATTGATAGAAAACCATGAATTAATATAACGAAAATAGAAGGGATCAAATCAAAAACATCCAAATCCAGATAACTGCAAGTGACAAGATGTCGCTATAGGTAGCTGCTTCCTGCTGACAGGTGCGTGTATATTTTCTGTGGATCGATGGATGTATAATAATTCATCCGAAGAATAATTATTAATAACTAAGGCGATCGATGAAAATATGACACGGCTTTGGTGTTATGAAAGCTGATTCTTGTTATAAAAACTAGAAAATGTTCCGCGCGTTGTCGTGGGATTGCACGAGATTACCGATGAAATTTGTATAAATCTAAAGCAATGGTATATATATATATATATATACTTTTATTGTTATACGATATTTATAGGAAAAGAAATGTGTTCAATTTTACAGTAATGGACGTAAGGATGTTTCTCATTTGTATGATCGGTTTTTTTTACAACTAACTAAGTATTCCTTTTATCTGTGATTTTTCAGCATTTTAAAAAACCCAACATTGACCCAATATTTTCTTTTCTAAGTTATCAACTAACTAAGTATTCCTTTTATCTGTGATTTTTCAGCATTTTAAAAAACCCAACATTGACCCAATATTTTCTTTTCTAAGTTATCCCTTGGTATCCTCTATTTTTTTCTTATATTATTAGTACAAATATGGTTTATTTACTTAATTTTCTCTTAATTTACTGTCTGAAATATAACTAAACATTAATGTCTGCAAACTTTTTCGTAGCGGCGAATGGAAGTGGACAGCTTTTGCTGCCAAAGAAAATTCAGGCGAATACAATTAATAATACAAACATTGGTATGTAATAATTTAGTACAAACATCATATTTATAAGAAATAATTGATAGTATTTTAACACATAACAAATTTAATGTATGTCACGCGACCTATGTACAACTCCTAAATTCCCTATGTTTTCAATGTTGTTATTATATTCCAAGTGGAATTTAAGTTTGCTATATGATAAATTGTTTAAACATATTCAATATTGAACTCATCTTGTTCTCCTCATCATCTAAAACATAATAGAATACATGGATTACAAACTTTGTAAGTTATCTATCTCTATCTGTGTGATGCAATCATTTCAAATGTGAGATTGACTATAAACCAAACATAATAGAGTACATGATAAAGAGAAGGGTTATTCTGCAAACATCCAGCAACGTGCATTGCCTTACAGGGCTACATGCGATTCCTTTTTTTTTTTTTCTGAAGGGAGTGTATTTCATTTCTCACATAGTGACAAAGCCCAACCTTAGTACAACCTAACTGCATTTTTGCTTCATGCACATAACATCGTTGCCTCTTGTTTCACTGATGATTGGTCCCGCCAATAGTGGAGCTCTTGTGCAGTTGTGGAGCCTTGCAACAGCCAAAAAATGCATGTTGAGTTTAAAGCTGATGGCAAAGTAAGTAGTACTACTGCTAACTATGAACAATGCAACAGTAGAAACTGTCACGTGGATGCATGAGGTAGCTCAGTCCGTACCTCTCTACGAATATAGATATAGATAGATATGTCTATTTCAGCATACTGTTGCGGGCTAGATCAAAATGCCTACTCCCTTTCATGTAAGATAAGTTAATATTGAGATAGATTGTGTCCAGATTCGTATATAAAAGTGTACTTGTTTTAAAATGGAGGTAGTAATTTTTCTCGGAAGCTTTACCATATTATTAAAACAAATTATTTGCTTTATTCCTTTAAAAAATATTTTCTCAAAAAAATGGTTCAATCGTATCCCTCCATCCCAAAATGTAGCCCCTCCATCTCAAAATATAAGACGTAACCATTTCTTTCGATGTTTCATAATACAAGGTATGTATGCATGCATATAATTAACTAGCACCTCCATCTCCTTTTAATTTCGTTTTTCTTAATTTCTCCATCTCAAAAATCCTAAACCCCAAGATCTCTAATTTCATTGGGTGTATGGATTGAAAGTTCCGGTCTCAACCAAAAAGTTTGATGGATACTGGAATAAAACGCTAGCTATGAACTTATAGCTCGAACAAAGAAAATGTATATGAATCAAAAGGTCACAAACAAGTTATCTAAGCAAGATATAAGATCACCAACTATATCAATTAAGCATACAAGTAGATCAGGTAAAAACAAGCCGTTGAGGGGGCCACAAAGGCTGGGTCTCTTTCAACCCTTTTTCTCATGGGGTTGTACAAATGCACTCCTCGATCTCACTCTTGATTTCTTCCCTTGCGAAGGCAAATCAAAACCTTCACAAACTTCCCATGGCATACCACAATCTTGGGTGCTCACCAGCGACACCTAGCTGTCTAGGAGACCTTAGTCCCCAAGAGTAACAAACACAATCCAAGATTTGCTTGCTATGAACTCGAGTGCTTAAAGTATGGAGTAAATCTCACTAGTTGTATTTTATACGGTCACAGATAAATCCGCAAGCATACAGATGGCGCTATAGCATTTCACCTGAGAGTATTTCAAGGGCATCGTGTTTGTTTTTTCGCATGGAAGGTGTGATGAGGACTAGGGTCCCGATCTTCCGTTAGGTATTGATAAGTCGATTGTGGAGACTCGACGTTGATGATCCAAAGGCTCCGATCAAGATTACCGAACCCCTCGCAATCACTACACCACCCCTCCTTTGGTTATCAACCGTGCCGAAACACGGTTGACCTCCCCGATAAGGCTATCTCCTGCAAGCGAATCGAGAACACAAGCAAGAGAGTAGAAGATGCAATCTAAATAAATTACGAATTTAAGATGAATCTCACAAGTTGGGATTCTATAAACCGATCTAGTGGCAAAACTGTAATGGCAGAATAATTTAAACAAAACCCAACCCTAATTCGATGATGACTACTAATTAAATAGGCTCTAGGGTCAACCTAGGACTCCTGGATGTATCCCTAATGGACTCCAACATGATACATGGCCCAACGGGACTAAAGACGGTGACATAGAACCCAGAAAGATTCTGGATGCTCTCTTGTTTCGACGATTCCTGTTGACTTGGAAGGAATTTTGGCATGAAACTAGTCCCATTGAAAAGCTGGTCTCGTTAGTTTTTCATACATATGTAGAACGTGAAAAAAGGAGTCCAAATGAGGTCTGGACGATGATTTTAGTGCGGCCTACTCCTGCATGATGAGTAGGCTCTTGCTTGATATGAATTGGGTCTCCATCTCCAAGCCGCGTGTGTAAAGAGTGGGTTCATATATTCATAATCATGCTATAATTAATATATCATAGTCTAAACAGGAGTAAAGGATAATAATGATAATTTGGGTAGTGTGACACACAGGAAATTCATCTCTAATAATAATACAGCAGGCAGTGGAGAAGGACAAAAGAGAGCTAAGGTCCATATGTACTATATTTATAGTGTTTAGATTATACTTAACATATATATGCTTACAATGCTAGGATTTAGTTCTAGGCACCCAGACACTAATTTACTGGTCACATTAATAAATAATGACACTAATTTACCCGGGACTCCCACCCTTTGGATGGACAAGTTAGAACTAGTTTAACCCGTTAAAATCATTGGACCGATGTCGTGGCATAGATTGAGTAGCCTAATCTTTTTTTCGAACAGTCAGGCCGTTGCCGATGTTTTATATAAAGAAGAAGAAGGTGTCCCATTTTAAGGAGAAAACGAGGCCTAATCAAATGAATATAAACTAGTCATAGAACACATAACTAGTAAAGTAATATATGAATTATGAACACTAATAAGGAAAGAAGATAATTCCTTTATTAAATTCATACTCTTACAAGAAGAGTAAAGTACTAAAGACATGCCCGAATCTTCGAGAAGACTATGGAACCGAAGACTACTTTAAGCCTAACTCCACTACTACCAGAGAGAATACAACTATAGGAACGAGAGAATTGCTCATTGATTGTGTGCTTTGAGAGTGAAGGAATGATCTCTATTTATAGCTGCTTATGACGGTTAGGAAGGTTGGTAACTCCTACAATCATCATTGGGAAACAGCCAGGAGCTACCACGTGGAGGGTGGAGATGAGAGGAGGTGAGGTCGGTTTGGCCGAACCCTTGGTTCGGCCGACCCCTAGGCCCCACCTCTCTCGACCACCTTTCTTCAGGGACTAACATGTGGGCCCCTAAGGCAGTGCACGGTGGTTTGGCCCCATTTTAAGTCGGTTTGTGCAACCCAAACGACCTTTTGCCCGATAGAAATATTATGGAAAGGGTGGTGATTTTACATGAGACTATTCACGAGTTGCACAAGAAAAATATGGATAAGGTCATTTTCAAAATTGATTTTGAAAAGGCTTATGATAAAGTCAAATAGCAATTCCTCCAACAAACACTATGCATGAAGGGATTTTCTCAACAATTGTGTCATTGGATTTATAAAATGGTTGAAGGGGGAAGTGTCCATGTAAAAGTCAATGATGACTTGGGTAATAATTTTCAAACGCACAAAGGCTTGAGACAAGGGGACCCAATGTCGCTGATACTTTTTAATATTGTAGTTGACATGTTAGCGGTTCTCATTGAGAGAGCTAAAGTCGATGATCAAATTAGAGGTGTCATTCCACATTTAGTGAAGGATGCTTTGTCCATTCTACAATATGCCGATGACACAGTAACTTTTCTAGATCATGACCTTGAACAGGCCAAAAACATGAAGGCCATTCTGTGTGTGTTCGAACAACTCTTAGGGCTGAAAATAAACTTTCATAAAAGTAAGATTTTTTTCTTTGGGAAAGCCAAGGAAGTAGAGGATCAATATAGACAACTATTTGGTTGTAATTCTGGATCCTTCCTATTTAGATATCTTGGTATTCTCATTCATTATAGGAAACTCCAAAACATTGATTGGAAAGGAGTTGAAGATAGATATGAGAGAAAACTCAGCACATGGAAGGGCAAAAACATATCATACGGTAGGAGATTGGTACTTCTAAACTCAGTTCTTTCGAGTCTTCCCCTGTTTATGTTATCCTTCGTTGAAATTTCATGAGGTGTGCTTCAAAGATGGGATTACTTTAGGTTAATTTTTTTTGAGTAATGATGACCGAAAAAAGAAATATAGATTAACTAAGTGGGAAAACATATGCCGACCGAAAGATCAAGGTGGACTAGGTGTCAATAACCTTAATATTAAAAACATATGCTTATTAAGCAAATAGCTCTTCTAGTTGGTTAATGGTGAAGGCGTATGGCAAGACCTTTTGCAAAATAAATATTTAAAAGGTAAACCTCTCTCTGGTATGTTCAGCAAGATAGGTATTTCTCAGTTCTGGGCCGGTTTAATGAAAGTGAAAGACCACTTTCTTAGGTTTGGTTCTTTTAGATGTGGCAATGGAACCAAAATAAGATTTTGGGAAGATACGTGGTTGGGATCGCGTGCTCTGAAAGATCAATACTCTACTTTATATAATGTGGCTCGAAAGAAGCAATCTACCTTGGCAGAGATTTATGAGCACAACACCATTGAATATTTCTTGTAGGAGAGCCATTGTTAGCCAAAAGCTAATTGAGTGGAATGATTTGATCCTCAAGCTAGCTAAATAACTTTGTCAAATGAAAAGGATTACTTTGTGTGGTCGCTCAATAAGAATGGCCAATTTTCGGTCAATTCTATGTATACCGTGACCATGAATGTTAGGATCCGGAAGAGGATTCTATGGGACTTAAAAGGTTCCACTAAAGATCAAGGTATTTATATGGTTTCTTCACAAGAAAGTAATTCTAACGAAAGATAACTTGGCTAAAACAAAATTTGGGGGAGGAGACAAACACTGTTCTTTCTTTCTACAATGCACAAGAGACAATCCAACATCTTTAATTTGAGTGTCATATTGCTCAATTTGTTTGGAGATGTGTGTTTTTTGCTTTTAATATCCCCCACGCCATAAAGCCACAAATATTTTTGGTAATTGGCTTAGAGGAGTATCTAGGTTCATAAAAAAGATGATTTTAATTGGAGCTAATGCTTTATGTTGGTGAATTTGGCGTTGCCGTAATTATAAAGTTTTTAATAGTAAATAATTGTCTAACTCTATGCAGATTATCTTCATGTCTTCCAATTTGCTCTTTTTTTGGTCTATGATGCTACCACAGGAGGAACAAGATACTATGTGCAATAGTGCTACATTCTTGGAATCGATAGCCAATGGTCTCTTGTTCCACCATAGATGATGTAGTTCCATTAGAATTGATAGCTGAAAAATCTATGTGGTTTGACGCTAATCAATAATAAAGGGGAGTTGGAGATTTGTCCCATCACCTTATGTTTTATTTTCATTTATTTTTATCTTTGTTTTTTTTAACAAACTTATGGCTATGTTTCTTATGACAGAAGCAAAAATGTATTTCATTTTTATTATCTAAAAAAATTAAAATATACAGTTAGCCGACTACTTCCTTCTTTTCTATTTAATCACAATGATTGTTAAGTTGTTTGGTTTGAGAATTTCCTTGCCTAGTTCTTTTCTTCAATTTCAAATTTTAACTTTTTTGTTCTTCGTTAGCACATTTTTAAACTATTAATGGTATGTTTTTTACAAAAATTTTTTTATACAAATGCTGTTTGAAAAATTCAAATAAATCCATTTATCAAGTTTATGATTATTAATATTTAATTAAGTATTAATTAAGTACACTGAAAATCTCAGTCTGGCCAACTTCGAGATGAACCATTTTATATTGGAAAAGTTCATAAAATAATTTCACAGCAACGTGAATCATCCGGATTGAGTACTTGCAAGTTGGCACGTGGCGGTCATGCGGCTGCTCAGATCGCGATAACCAGACGAGGTGTTTCACTGGGGTCCATGGAATCTAACATTCCAGTGAACTTCGCTCAAACCATCGGCTGCTGTCTAAATTCATGAAAATGCGTGCCACCAGTTTGTTGATAATTTATTGGTCATCGAAAATATCAGTCGATGAACCGGTATTTTCTTTTGCCTGAAGCACATAAAGTTCATCCATGGTGATTAAAATAAAAGATAAAACCGAGGAACAACTAAGGTGATATTTAAACCTCATAAAGATGAAGATTAAGTTAACGTACGTAAAACGAAAAAATCATTAGCACATGATTAATTAAGTTTTAATTATTATAAACTTAAAAAATAGATATATTTGATATTTTAAATCAACTTCTATATAGAAAATTTTTGCACGAAACACACTTTTAATAGTTTGAAAAACGTGTTAACGGAAACCGAGAAAAAAAATCTGAATCTTGTTGGAGTTTAGAACACCTAAGTTGTGTGCATCTAAAATGTGTGGCCTATTTGATTATAGTATATTTCATTATGTTAAAAAAATTATAGTATAAGCTCGTCACTACCCAATTTATAAAAAAAATATAACTTGCCAAACAAACAGTGCGAATCATAGCAAACTAAAAGGGGATTACTAGTTTTTGTCGTCACCTTCAACCTGACGTTCCCCTTTGGGCCTCATTCAGTTAATTCCTCCCGCAAAGAGATTGAGGGGGATTTGAAAGGGATTTATTCCCCTATTGTGATGTGAAATTATTTTCCTCAATCCCTTTTAATCCCGCTCTCTAGAGATTAAACGAACAAGCCCTTGAGAGGGAGGGGAGAGAGAGGACATGTAGCTTACCCATTTGGCTTCTTCTCTTCGGTTGAGGAGATACGAATTAGGATTAGGAATTGGGTCAGGTAGGGTAGGGGGCTAGGGAAGGGGAAGAGGAGGTTCTTGTGGCTTAAAGGCATAGTGTCAGTGTCAAGGATAAAACATACCTCCTATACATAGGTTAATAAAATACGACAATATCATATACCCGATAGTATACAAGAAGGTATCTTGTAATTAAGGAAATATAGCTAATAAAGAAAAGAATTAACTTCCCAGAATAAAAAGTGTCAGAGTCCTAGTAAAAAAAGATAAGGTTTTCTTAGATCTGTATTTGGTTTTATCTTTTCGAGATCTACTTGGAGAAGAAGATGATCTACGCTATAAATACAAGGCCCTCCCCTCCAGGGAGGGCGATCGAGTTACAAGCCATAGCCAAAGCCATGCCCAGAAGCAATCCGGAGGAAGCCAACGCCGTATTCGCCGTATAGATCTCGTCGGGTTGTTCTCAACAGCTTCTAGGTGGTGGATTCATCCAGTTGTTCTATTCCCCATTGTACTATGAGCGGTATTCTAATCCATAATACATATAACTGGAGTAGGATTATTACTCATCTTGAGGGCCTGAATCAGTATAAATCCTTGTCCCTTGTCTGCTTGATCTATCCTCACGTGTACCCTGGTTTCAACGATCCCCATATTCTCTACAAATACCGTGGTCCGTGTATAGCTTGTCGATAGTGACGCGCCAGATAGGGGGCTTGGTGCTAAAAGGTTTCGACGAGATGAATTCAAGGACGGGATTTTCTGACGAGGGCTTCTACGAGCAACCTGGCCTAGGAGATCCAACCCAACCAACCTTCAACATGGTTCAAGTTGGCTCCATCGTCTTTCCAGTCTAAGCATGAGGCCATGGCGACGGCACAAGAGAATACATCTCCTCAAATGGACGCCTCTCCTGTTCTTACCGAGAATGAGGCGCCGAAGTCTCAATCCGTCGACAGAAGGCCTAAAGCAGCTCGATCTTCGGCTTCAGCCGATAAGCATGCGCTAACAAGGAAGTCTGCCGACAAGGATAGCGCATGGTGTCCAATCCACAACACTTCTAGTCACCCGTTGGTTGGATGCTGTGTCATAATCCAAGCAAAAGCAAAACTCGACGCTTGCGAAGAGCGTGGGATTCAACGCGTTTCTCCATATAAGGCATGGTGCCCAATTTATAAAGTCCAAGAGTCACCCCTTAACCAGCTGCGAGATATTCTTGAAGCTTGCGGAACCAATTACTCGAGTTCCATGTTGCTCGATCCACTCTTGTAGAGATCAATCTCGTACAATGTCTGTGGACGACGGATCTTCAGATCACATGGTGGATTACATCGGAATTGATCCCGATGAACCATCTCTTCTTCATAGCCTGGATAGTGTGGAATACTTTGGTTCAAGTTCTCCGTGCGACGTGAACATGGTTGACGTCGAGATCGAAGACAGGGGTGCAGACGACTATACACCATGGGGTTCCACAAAGGAGGGCGAGTTTGCTCGATCTCAAGACGGAGTCCCTCCCCAAGCTGAACCTGTCCACAATCTCGTCGAATACTTCACCACCGCCAACAATTTGCTCCGACAGCATCCTTTCGATCCAGTAACCCACCTGAAAGCGGATGCGTGGTTAAAGCGAATGGAGTCCACTATCACAAACCTCAACTCTGCTTTTATTGCTGCGACAGAACCGCCACCTTTAGACGTCCCTCCTTAGGTTGACGAGGTCGCTGAGAACGTTGTCGGTACTAATGGCCCTCGAAACGGTGAACCTCGTATTCCTGATAACGCATCGCCACAACGGCAACGCCTCTCTGACAAAATGCTCGCGATCTCCGCAAAAAACTAAACGGCCGAAGGCAACAACAACAGGATCAGCACGACAACAGATGCCGACAACCCCAAGATCATCAGCATAGAGGCAATCGTCGGGACAACAATCATGATAAAGACAACAACCGTGATCGTGATTAAGCTCTCTATCACCAAGGTATCCCGGTACGCCGACGTGACAACGAGTGAGCTCCATGTCACCACCGTGACCAAGAGGAAGACTCCCGATCTCTGCCCCCAAGACATGGCCAAAGTCGCGATCCCCGACTTCGTGATCGCACACTCGACTACCGAGATCCCTCATCATCCTCTTCGTCATCGTTTATGGGCGGTTCGCTTCGCCGTCATGGTCACCAACCACCTTTCCTACACGGAGGCGGATGCAGTACCTTTAAGCCTTTCCTTCGAGAAGTAAATTGGCTCCCAAAATTCTATCCCGCACCAGTAGACAAGTACGATGGGAGCACAGATCTAGAGGAGTTCTTACACGTATACTCTATTGTTCTGTACGCCGCCGGCGTAGATGACAACGCACTTGCAAATTATTTGCCAACAGCGTTAAAGGGATCTGCTCGGTCATGGCTTGTTCACCTTCCCCGAAATTCAATATCTTCCTGGGCGGGCCTTTGGAAGGAATTCGTCGCGAATTTTCAAGGCACCTACAAGAGACATGCGGTCGAAGACGATCTACACACCCTCAGACAAAAGCCCGGTGAACCTCTTTGAGATTTTATTGTCGTAACACAATCCCCGAGATCACCGATGCATCCATAAAACGAGCCTTCAAGTCTGGAGTCCGAGATCGCTATATGATTCAAGAACTGGCGACAAGGCGGATCTCGTCCGCTATGAAGCTGTTTGAGATCATTGACAGGTGCGCCCACGCAGACGAAGCCATCTGAAGGAATGACGGGAAAGGGAAAGCAGCGGAAGAAAAGCAACCAGCTAAAAAAGACAACCTAGAACCAAGTGTAGGATCAAAGATGTCGACTAGAGGGGGGTGAATAGGCGATTAAAATTAAATGACACCTAATCAAAACTAACCTAAGTTGTTAGGCTTGGTAAGGGACAAGTCTAACTAAGCAACTAAGTTATGTTTTGCAAACCTAGGGTGATAGTGGCTCAAGTATGTCTCTAAGAATGTAAATTGCACAAAAGTAAATGCAATAAGTAAAGGGGCAAGAGACAAAGAGGTTTTTCACCGAGGTTCGGAAACTCGCTGGTTTCCTACATCCCCGTTGAGGCGAGCCCAACTCCACTGCTCAACCACGAAGCCACCGCACGCCCCCTTTGTCAAGGGGTGGGCAAGGTGGGAGCCGGCCTACGGAGAGGACTACCCAAGCCTCGATCACTAGGGTAGTTCTTCCTTCACTCCGAAGGTGGTGAACTCCAAACCACTCACAATCGACATCGGGCCTCCTCCACAATCTTCTTGGAGAGGTCACCGGGCAAGCACCTCCACAAGCCGTTTAGGAGGCGGCAACCTCCAAGAGTAATAAGCGATGACTCGGCTTGGAGATGATAAAGTGCCACACTAGCTCAACAAGAAAGCAAATGCACTGGACTCTTGGCTAATCTACTCTCAATCACACTAAAGGATGAACAAAGGCTCAAGTGAGTGTGAGAGAAGTGCAAGGGGTGAATGCAAATGGGGGGTATTTATACCCCAAACCCCCAAAACTAGCCGTTCGGGACGAAATCCACCAACTATGTGTACTGCCGGTCAGACCTCCATTGTGTGGCTAGTCAAACCGGACTACTTCGCAACGGCTGGAAAACTAGCCGTTAGACTGCATTAAATGCACTAGGACCAGGGGGCTGGTCAGACTAGAGGCCAAATGGCCGGACAGACCACCCACGACTCGGTCGGATCGCCATCGGCTCGGTTTGACCAATTGCGGCTCTGGCGGCTCTGGATCGCCAGGCCAGAGGCAGCCATCCAGCCTCCAGCCGGCCGGTCAGACCGGCGGCAAGTGGCCGGTCAGACCGGCTAGTGTGCCACGGTCAGACCAGCGCAAAGGCCCGGTCAGATCGGATCAAGCCCTTCGGTCAGACCGCTCAGGGACAGTCAACAGGAGAAAATAAAGGTGCAAACCAAGACTTAAGTGCAAATGACCTAATGTGGCATTTTGATCATCTCTTTGACTAGGTCATTACCCCCTTGATAGTACAGCAAAGCTATAAATAAATTCTAGCAAACTTGATCGCCCAAACTCCTCGATCAATTAAAATAAAATCGCTAGTTTTACCGTCTTCAACCCTTTCGCTTTGCACCATCGAAAAACGTCCTCGGTGAACATCCATGCACTCATATTGTGTGATCCTAACTCAAATATTTGTAACTCAAAAGAATCATTAGTCCACAATTAGCGCTTGTCATTAATTACCAAAACAAACAACGGGGGCCTAGATGCTTCACCAAGTTAGAAATCCAGTCGCAAGAAAGGAAGAAAGAGAAATGCAAAACCAAATGTTCTTGTCGCATAACAAGATAAAATCGCTCCTCAATGACCTCCTCCTCAAGATGACGGCCCAGTACGACAATGGTGTAAGATGCACAAGACCAGTGCTCACACGATCGAGGAGTCCAATGTATTCCAGAAGGCCATGGCTAGGAAGATTGCCTAAGATAAGGGAAAGAGGGCTCGCATGGTAGAGAAGGGGAATCACGACCCTCCGTCCGACGACGAACCAGATTTCCCCGACTAGGACTAACATGTGGCCCACATCTTCTGTGGCTCAATCTCTTATACTTCGAAAAGAGAATACAAGAAGGTAGAACGCGACGTGTACAACCCGGGGGATGATGTGTAAAATGAAGTGGTCAGATCAAATGATCGAGTTCTCCGACGCCGACCACCCAACTCTGACAACAGCCCCTGGACGATATCCGATAGTAATCGAACCTACTATTCGGAACATTAAAGTTGCCCGAGTTCTTATCGACGACGGTAGCTCCATCAACCTCCTTTTAGCCAGCACGCTTGATGCATTGGGGATCTCGAGAAGCGAGCTCATCCCTTCAGAGTAGGCCTTCCACGGCATTACCACAGAATCGTCGTCGATGCCTTTAGGAAAGATCACGTGGCCTATGACCTTTGGTAGAGCTGGCAGCTTCCGAACAGAGCCGATCACGTTCGATGTAGCGGAGTTCGATACCGCCTACAACACCATTCTTAGAAGGACAACACTCGCCAAGTTTATGGCAGCTTCGCATTACGCCTATCAGTTGATCAAGATACCAGGACCCAAAGGGATAATCACGATACTGGGAAACGCGAAGATGGCCGTGTAGTGTGACAAGAGGAGCCTTGATATGATTGAGCAAACTCCCACCACGCCCGCCGCAACTAAACCTCCTCAGAAAGTGACCAAACCCAATACGGCGCCCAAACCAGACAACGCTATAAAGATAACCCCACTGTCCAGTAGCACCCCTGACAAGATGGTCAAGATCGGGGCCGAGCTCAACAGCAAATAGGAACTCGAGCTCATCACCTTCCTCCGGGACAATGGAGACGTGTTCACTTGGCAACCGTCCGACATGCTCGGGGTCCCCACGGAGGTGATTGAGCACAAACTAATAGTTCAGCCCGACACAAAACCCGTCAAGTAGAAATTGTCGTTTCGCTCCAGAACAAAAAGAGGCTATACGAGAAGAACTCAACAAACTTCTCAAATCCAGTTTCATTAGAGAAGTCCTTCATCCAGAGTGGCTCGCAAATCCAGTCATGATGCGCAAAGCCAACGGCAAGTGGAGGATGTGTGTAAACTTCACTGATCTCAACCAGGCATGCCCGAAAAACTACTTTCTCCTTTCACGCATCGACCAATTGATAGATTCTACCGCAGGATGTGAGTTGTTGAGTTTTTTGACGCATATTCTGGGTACCATCAAATCAGCATGGGCAAGGAGGATGAGGAGAAGACGGCCTTCATCACATCCTCCGGTGTACTCTGCTACGTCAAGATGCCCTTCAGCTTGATCAACGCCGGGTCCACATACCAGCACGAGATTCAGGGGGCTTTTCAATCTCAACTCGGCAACAACATCGAGGCCTAAGTCGACGATGTCGTGGTAAAAACAAAGACGCGAGATCGCCTCATCGATGACCTACGGGAAACGTTCAACAATCTCCGATGACACCGGTTCCAGCTGAACTCGAAGAAGTGCATGTTCGGAATACCATCAGGTAAATTGCTCGGCTTCCTCGTCTCCAGGCGAGGTATTGAAGCAAATCCGGACAAAATCATGGCCATCGAGAACATGAAGTCACCGACAAGGCTCAAAGAAGTCAAGAAATGTACAAGATGTATGACAACTCTTAGTCGATTTGTGGCCAAGATGGAAGAACGAGAACTACCCTTCTTCAGCCTTCTGAAGAGACAAATATGTTCGAGTGGACACTAGAGGCCGAGAAGGCATTCTGCGCACTCAAGTGATACCTCGCTAATCCATCGGTCCTCGTCGCCCCACAACCACAGGAGGAACTCTTCCTTTACATCGCCGCAACCCCATACTCTATAAGTACCGTCATCATTGTCGAGCGTGAGAAAGTACAACGTCCAGTCTACTACATCAGTGAAGTGCGGCATGACGCCAAGACCAGATACCCTAGATCCAGAAGCTACTCTACGCCGTGGTCATGACATCCCGAAAGCTACGCCACTATTTTTAGGCCCACAAGGTCACGGTCGTCTCTTCATACCCCATGGTGAAGTTGTTCGCAACAAAGAAGTCATAGGATGCATTGCCAAATGGATCATCGAGCTCAGCCAATTCGATGTCCACTTTATCCCACGGACAACCATCAAGTCCCAGGTATTCGCCGAAATCCATATCTCCCTCCCCTTCAGAAGCTCTGTACTCTGCTCCTTTCTAGTGTTGTTGGTGGCCCTTGCCAGCTCTTCTCTTTCGAACATTGTCTTCCAGTATTCGGCCCGCCCTTCCATCTCTGCGAGAGAGCTTTCAAGGTCAAGAAAGGATGGCATTGTTAGCAACCTTTGGCCTGAGTACAAAGACGGTATGCTACAATGTTATGATTATCTTACTTTAGCATTGCTCATGCAATAGCGCCACTTGGTTCCCTTCAGATACCAAGGCATTGTTGGAGGCAACAGTAACCAGGGCACCACCACCGTCACTTGGTGTTGACGAGGCCTTAGGCATACTAGGTTCGACAACCAAGTCCAACGAGCGTCTGCCTTGCTGGACGTTCTCGTTCCCAACTTCAAGAAATCTACAATACAAAAATATAGAGCGAATAAAAGCCCTAAGTAGGATACAGCAAAAAGGAAGTGTTCTCGGACACCAAACCTAATACTTGTCCTTACTTCTTACAATAAAGGGTAAAACAGAAAATTACTCTTTAAAAAAGGGGATTACAGAGTGCCCGAGATCCTCCACCTTCGACATGGTGTCATCGCGGCATCCGTCGGCTCCCCCCTTGGTCATCATCTCCTTCAGGTTGATCTCAGGGTGAGTGAGCTTGAGGCACGCAAGGACATGGCATGCGCTGGACTTGAGCCTGGTTCGCACCCGATCTGCCACCTGCTCAGCATGGTCGTTGGCGGTGGTCTCCAGCACAGTGATGAGCAAGCCCAGGGACCCCATGACCGTCATCTCGTCGAGGAAGGTGGGGCGGTCGACGTTTTTCCCCAAGCCCTTGGCCACCACGTCGAGATGCCCATAGTTCTCGTGTAGAGCTTGATGGATAGAGGCTAGATTGTCCCTCGACTCCGCAAGCTCATACTCGACACCTTGGTGCTGCCGTTCGTTTCTCGCCACCACCTCCCGCAACTTGGTGTTGTCGGCTCGCTTTTCTCTCAACTAGGCTTCCAACACTGCAATGCAGTCGTCGGCGGTGGATGCGACTTTCCCAAGCCATTCGATCTCTGTGATGATGTCCTGGGCGCTCGCCTCGATCAGCCGACAAGCTTGCATTAGCTTGTCGGCAGAGGAGGATGACCCCGGGATGACAAGGGCGCCAGTTGGTGGAGGAGACGTCGGGAGAACGGTAGCCATGGCCGTCGAGGGAGGCGATTTGGAGCATACTTCTTCTCGGGCCCCGGTGCTCTGTCCCGAGATCGAAGGGGAGGGAATGCATTCAAAAAAAGTTATTGCTACAAAGAGTGTGTGATGAACAAGGAAAACATCAGTAAACCGAGGTTATACTTACCCGATTTTCTGCTTCTTCATATGCGACACCCTCTTTATGGAGGCAGGCTTCGCGCTGGAGGTTGTCTGCAGAAGAGAAAAAGTAAGATCGAGAAGGCTACCATGGTTGTCAGATAATCCTGTGGTTGGGGCCTCACCTCAAAGCCACTTGTTTGGATAAGCTTCCTAGCTCCAAAGGACTTGGCCAGTGAAGGCCAATGCCTTTTCTTGGTTCTACCGCCGCCGGGCATGAGGGAGGCGGCTGCTTGTTTGGACACCGCCTGATCCTTCAAAGAAGTAGACGTCTGGTGGTCGACGAGCGGGCCGATCACATCCATTAAAGGCAATGCCTAAAAGAATCTAGATTACTACTCCTACGTGCATAGAAACGAATGATAAGGAGTAGTGGTCGATGACACTTACATTGACAATGGTGTCCTGCTCTGTTGGCAGGAGGTCGCATATCGGCATGGGGATGTCGGTGGCAGACGATGGCTAGTCGAACACCACTTTTCCGATGCGCTCCGCCACGGTGTCTTTGGAGAGAACTGCAATTGAAACAAAAGTGACAATGTTATCAAATGAAGAAAATTTTGGTTCTTTATTTCAATGAAGAAACTATAAGTTGTATACCCCGGTGCGATAGCCGTGTCACGTCCTGTTCCCCTGAGTACGTACGCGGGGTGAGAATGCGCCTAGAGAGGTTGGATCTGACGACGGACGAAGTCTTGAAAGACTTCGTACTCGGTCAGACCACATTCTTGTAGATCATGGATTTTTTTTACAAAGCTCGCTAAGGCAGGAGTCAATGAAGGTTTGGAGGTCCATGTCTCTAGGCGTGTTGGTTTCTGATCGGGGGTCTCAAGGATAGGAGATATGTCCTCGATGTGGAGATAAAACCAACTCTTTCTCCAATCTTTTCTCGAAGACGGGTAGTTAAAAGGAATGTACTCGTCCTTCATCCCATCTCGAAGACGGAGGCCACAACATCCTGAGATTTTTGAGGCTTCTATCCATCTAACCTCATAGAAATATCTAAACAAATCTAGAAAAGGCTATACCCAAGGTATGCCTCGCATAGATGGGTGAATATACTTAGGAATGCAATGAAGTTGGGGTTGGGATAAAGAAGATGAATCCCACAGAAGTCAAGAAGTAAAGACAGAAACTTGGAAGAAGGAATCAGAAAGCCACATTGGACAAATATGCAAGAGTGATTATCTGGCCAAGGTTGGCCAAAGGATCAGTACCTCCTTCCAAACACGCCACCACTTTTGCGCTTGGCAAAGCGCCATCCTGCTGCAGCTCCCTCATCTTGCTCAGGCCAACGTTGGACTCTTGGAGATCCATGGAGATTGGCGAAGGGGATTGAGAGAAGTTGTGGTTTAGGGTTTTGGCGAGCTGAGGCGGAGAGGATTGGAGGAGTAAGAGAGAAAGTTAGGGCTCTGTTTGGACGAACGGAACAAATGGATCTAAAAAATGGAATTTATAGGTCATGTCCGACGTTTCGAATTTGAGGAAGACGAAGAGATCACCGCTGAGATTTTTGCTTGTTTATAACCATTAAAGCTTTTGACTTCAATCCAAATTCGCATTCAAGCCGAGTTCTCAGATCATGAGAATGGAAGGACTGTGTTGCGTCTTTTGCCTCTTCTCGAGTGGCCGAGAAGGGTTTCGCGAGTCCGACAAAGGTTGTTCTTAGAATCTCTGTTCGGGAATATGGGTCAAATCATTTGCATTGAAGTCGGGGGCTGCTGTCAGTGTCAAGTATAAGGCATACCTCCTATACACGGGTTAATGAAATACAACAATACCATATACCCGATAGTATACGAGAAGGTATCCTTTAATTAAGGAAATACGGCTAATAAAGAAGGAAATTAACTTCTTAGAATAGAAGGTGTCAGAGTACTAGTTGAAGAAGATAAGGTTTCCTTAGGCCTGTATTTGGTTTTATCTTTCCGAGATCTACTTGAAAAAAAAAGATGATCTACGCTATAAATACAAGACCGTTTTATCTTTCCGAGATCTACTTGAAGAAGATGATGATGATCTACGCTATAAATACAAGGCCCCTTGTCCAGGGAGGGGGATCGAGTTACAAGCCATAGCCAAAGCCACGTCCAGAAGCAATCCGGAGGAAGCCAGCGCCGTATTTGCCGAATAGATCTCGTCAGGCCGTTCTCGACAGCCTCTAGTCGGCGAATTCATTCAATTGTTCTATTCCCCATTGTACTCTGAGCGGTATTTCAATCCATAGTACATATAAACTGGAGTAGGGCATCTTGAGGGACCGAACCAGTATAAATCCTTGTCCCTTGTCTATTTGATCTATTCTCGCATACACCTTGATTTCAACGATCCTCATACTCTATAAATACCGTGGTCGGTGTATAGCCTCTCGACAAATGGCCTTGGCAATGTTGACGAGTGGGCATTGAGGTGATAGTGATGTCGTCGGAGCCGCGGGGCTAAAGATCAACAGTGGGCAGGGTTAGCGACAGGGTAACAGACAAGTGGTTAGGAGACGAGGGCGACAGAATCGGATCTGACAACAGCTCGCCGCTAGAGAAGATGAACGATCGGTAGGGTTGGAGCTTCACATCGCTGGACTTGGAGAAGTAGGAAAGGGGAAGGGAGGAAGGAGTTAGGAGGGAAAAGGAAAACAAAGAGGATAAGGTTCACACGAATCTTGATGCAATCTAGTCCATCCAAAAAACTTGACTGAAATTTTGGTGTTTTTATTAGTTGCCTGAATAATAAGTAAAGAATACTAGGCAACCCCAATTAAAAACTAAAAAAGATAATGGCCCCACACACAAAAATAAACTGAGCCTTGGACATCAGATGGGCCTGAAAATGACGCCTACAGGCGATTACTAGAGGTAATACCACCAACTTCCTGATGGGCCCCCCGATCATCCATCGACCGAGAGAGAGAGAGGTGTGTGTGTCAATCGCCCACCAACTCTCCACTCCACCTCCCCAGTCCACCACGAGACCCACCCACAGAAAAACACAGAAAAAAAAACGAAACAGTATCGGTCGAGCTGAGCGCAGCGCACCGCACCGGTGGGCGGGCGGGCGGTGCGCGGTGGAGTGGACTGCGGTTGCTGCAACTGTGGCGCCGCGCCGCAGCCCGCGAAACCGACTGCGAGAGCGGATCAGCGGATGGAGGCAGCATCGTCAAACCGCAGGCGCCGCAACCGCATCTGGCAATAGCAATAGCAATACCCCCGGCGTGCCCCTGTATCGGTTAGGTCGCCGTCTCTCCTACCCCTCGCTTATCCCCTTCCCCTTACATAGACAGACAGCGACCAACACCGGCGCAAGAGAGAGCTCTTCTCAGTTCTCACTGAGCCAAGCCAAGATCAAGAAGAACCAGAGAGAGAGGGAGAGATGAACGCCGACTTCGGCGCGCCCAAGGACCTCGCGGGTGGCCTCCAGCAGCGGAGGTCTCTCTACCAGCCCAGCCTCCCTCCCTGCCTCCAGGTTCCGTCCTCTTCCCTGCTCTACCTGCATGCGCTTCTGCTTCCTCCTGCCTCTGCCTCCTTTTCTTGGGGTTCGATTTAGCGTTTCGAGCTTGGATTGCTGGCGATTCGTAGCAGAATTGGGAGGACATGATCAGGGGGAGCAGTGCCGTCACTGCAATTTCAGCGACCGCGGTTCTTGCCTTCAATTGTTCTGACCAAGACTGTTTAAATACTTGTCTTTTATTAGGATTTTTTTTGATTAAACACTTTTCCCCTTTTCTTGACGAAGATTCGTGGATTTTCTGTGTGTAATTTGGAGATAAATGCGCCAAAAGATTTGAGTTGTCACTGAAAAAGTTTCCGCTTCCTTTCTTGTCAGGGCGCGACGGTGAAGGTGGAGTATGGCGACGCCACCACCACCATCGACCCCACCTGCGCCAACGTCGTCGCGGAGGCCTTCCCCTGCACCTACGGCCAGCCGCTCGTCAGCTTCGTCGCGCCGCCGGCCGACGCCGTCGACAAGGACCGCGCCCCGATCAGGTCCCAAAGTCAAACCCCCACAACATAAACCCTTTGATCGATCCACGAGCTCCGATTGCTCATGATCTCTCACTCACACTCTCAATTGGGGTTTGGTTCAGGGTGGGAGTGGTGTTCTCCGGGAGGCAGTCGCCGGGAGGCCACAACGTGATCTGGGGCCTCCACGACGCTCTCAAGGCTTACAATCCTCACAGCGTTCTCTATGGATTCGTTGGTAACTGCACTCATGACCTATAATCCATTGTGCCCTAGCATGATATGATCACTGTGGTCTACTGGATTTTTGGATCTTCTCTATCAGTAGAGGAATATTCCCTTTCAACCATAAGTTTATTCTCTCTAAAAGTGGGGATATGTCATATGATTGCTCTTGATTAACTGTAATATGTTGTGGTTGTGGGTTAGGTGGCACTGAGGGACTGTTTGCGAACAAGACGATCAAGATCACAGATGATGTTCTGGCTTCATACAAGAACCAAGGTTGGTACACTTGTTTATTTATTTATTTATTTATTTTCCTTCAAAGTTTACTTGCTTCTGTTGTTGTTAAACATGATTCATAAATGTTTGTTTTTTTCTCAAGGTGGTTTTGATTTGCTTGGTAGAAGTATCGATCAGATCCGCAGCACTAAGCAAGTCAATGCTGCAATGACTACATGCAACAACCTCAACTTGGATGGCCTGGTCATCATCGGAGGTACTAATAGGAGTAGTAGTTGTGATTGTTCATTTCTGATATAAGTAAGTCGTATTTTAGCATGCTGATCATCAATGTTAAAATGTACAATCCCTTTTGAATAATGTCATACATAGTATACCATGTCGTCAACTCTATTTGTTGAATAACACTAGTCTATGATGTAGTAATTCTGACTTACAAATTAAGCATGCATTTAATTATGTTAACTTTGTGCTCACGCTTTATCTCTATCTCCAGGAGTGACATCCAATTCAGATGCTGCACAGCTTGCAGAGGCCCTTGTACAGAATAACTGTAAGACCAAGGTATGCCCGTATTAGTTTAAGATGTAATTTCAAACCCTCAATCTTTTTAAGAAAACCAAATTATCTCAGGAGCTTATGTATATTGAATAGGTTGTCGGTGTGCCTGTTTCACTGAACGGTGATCTTAAGAACCAATTTGTTGAAACAACCGTGGGATTTGATACAGTGTGCAAGGTAAGCATCGCTGGCTAATACCAATTTTCACTGAATAAATGGACTCTAAAGATATCTGTAAATGCTTCGGAGGCGGTATACCATGATCTATCACTCTATCACTCATATGTACGTAATTTCCTTTTCCAGGTTAACTCTCAGCTTGTGAGCAATGTTTGCCTTGATGCAATCTCAGCTGGAAAGGTAACTGAAATACCATCGAATTATATTAATGATATCCCAATGACCTTTTACTAAGACAACTTGGCTAATGTTGTTGTTTCCTATCAGTACTATTATTTTGTCCGTCTGATGGGTAGAAAAGCATCTCACGTGGCCTTTGAATGTGCACTTCAATCACACCCAAACATGGTATGATTTGATCAAAATTGTGGATAAAATTCTGCTGTGAGAAGAACAATACCGACACCTTTCTAACTTCTCAATGCAGCTTATCTTAGCGGAGGAGGTAGCACTATCAAAACTCACACTGATGGAAGTTATAAACAAGATATGTGATGGAGTACAAGCAAGGGCAGAATTAGGTCCGCTCAATTCTTTGGTTTGAATTTCAGCAAATTGTTGAATAACAGTGCACAGTTTTTTTGGGGGTTTGAACTTTGAAGTCTAGTTTGTTAATATTTGATATTTAAGATATTTTGATAGACTGATATGCTTGCTGGCAATCAATGCTCAGGGAAATTCCATGGTGTGCTCCTTATTCCAGAAGGACTAATAGAAAGCATTCCAGAAATGTATGCTCTGCTTCAGGTATGATTTGTTCCATCCGCCTGACAAGATGAATGCCATAATTCTTTTTACACTTGGCTGATTTCAATTCAACTATTCCAGGAAATCAATATCCTCCACAACAACAATGTTCCTGTGGCAGAGATGCCATCACAACTGTCTCCTTGGGCAGCTGCGCTGTTCCAGTTCTTGCCACCCTTCATCAGAAGAGAGGTCTTGCATTTGTAGAATGTTGCGTTGTTTGATACTTGTGACATTAACCTAAACTAAAATGTAGACTTCCCCTTTTTCATTCAGCTGCTGCTCCATCAAGAATCAGACAACTCTGCCCAGCTGTCCCAGGTGTGATCCTTGGTGCTCCATAAGCTACACATGAAACTTATTTTTATGCAACAGTTGGCATCACAATGTCCTTGTCTTTCCAGATTGATACTGAGCAATTGTTGGCCCACTTAGTAGAGGCAGAAATGATAAAGAGAACAGTAAGTTCTCCACTGTTACTTTTTCTTTGTCATTTATATTCTGGATTGGTTGCGTCTGATTCCATTGTGTTTTTTTTTTCAGAAAGAAGGAAGATACAAGGGAAGGAAGTTCAGCTCTGTATGCCATTTCTTTGGATATCAGGCTCGAGGATCCGTCCCATCAAACTTTGACTGTGACTATGCTTATGTAAGAATTGAACCTGTGTATTTCAAATAGTTAGAGTGAACTAGTGACTAATCCTCAAACGTTGTTGATGCAGGCTCTTGGCCGTATCTCCTTGCATATGATAGCAGCTGGCTTGACTGGGTACATGGCAACTGTGGCTAATCTGAAGGACCCTGTAGACAAGTGGCGGTGTGCTGCTGCTCCTCTAACTGTAAGATCTTGACTATTTGACCATTTCTTTCCTGTTGAATTCTTCTCCTATTAGATTTATAGGAAAGCACAGTGTTTACCATTTCAAATGGGTCAATGCTTTACTTTTCCTGGATATACATCCTACCACTATCTTTGTTTGCCTGCTCCCCTGGCACTGGCAGTAACTGTGTTGGCAATAAGATTTTTTTTTTTTTTGAAATTCTATTAAACGATATTATCTCATTGAAACTCTAGTGAAGTATATTATGATTTCAGATGCATGAATGCTTGTGTTAAGTACTTGTTACTGACAGAGTAACATGATATTGTCATTACTAGGCAATGATGAGTGTGAAGAGGCATTTACGTGGTCCTGGAGCAATCCCGATAGGAAAGCCTGCCATTCATCCTTCTCCGATTGACCTGAAAGGGAAGGCTTATGAGTAAGTCATGTGGTTCAGAGTTAAAAACTGCATTCCTTTGTTTTGGTGCTTTAATGCAATATGCCCATTTCACAAGAAGGATAAAACATGGAGTCTTAAGTTATTACACCCAACGTGATATATTTATACTTGAAAAAACATTATGCTTGTGCATGTTTATTTTGTTCGAATTTGATTTGATGACATAAACACATTATATTGATTATTTATGATACCAGTCATCAACGAAAAAAAAGCCATGAGAATATTTTTAGCTTTCACATGATTTCAACATGGTGAGACTCGAGAAATCACTTGGGAACAAAATTAATGAATAAATTTGACAAACAAGCGAATCACATTGTTTTGCACTCGGTACCTCAGATTAGTAAAAACTATTCACATTTACCCCTTAGTGAACTTGTAGATCTACCCAATCTTATCAAGAGTTGCCTATTCCAAATTTACTCCCTAGTTATACTTGAGACCTATCTGATCAATAACTTGAATTGCTTCATGTACTTCTCAGGTTGCTGCGAGAGAAAGCATCAAGCTTTCTCCTTGATGATTTCTACAGGACTCCAGGAGGCATTCAATACGAAGGCCCGGGTTGCAATGCAAAACCCATCACATTGACCATTGAGAACCAAGACTACATGGGCGACATCGAGATACTGAAAGACTGTCTCAGCAAGGTTCACTCTGAAACCCTGTTCATTTTCTTGTCCCTCAGTAGTTTCAGATGCAACTTGTGCTAGAACTAGCCCTCTAACAATAACATGCTTACTGTTGCACACCCAGGTGAGGACCATGGTGAAGCCTGGATGCTCGCGGGAGGTTCTGAAGGCGGCGATAAGCTCGATGCTGTCAGTGACGGACGTGCTGACGGTGATGTCGCACCCGCTCAACGCGGAGCTGCCGCTCTACCATTTCAACTGAGCGTTGTAGAGAATAAGGTCCAGTTTTGTAACACATCGGGAGAGACTGGCGTATTGGGGCTACTGGTATTTGGTAGCTTCATCCACTTTCATTTTCATTTCTGTTCGTTGCTGGGAGTGAGAACCACTGGAGTTTTCATGTCAATAAACATCGAAAACGGTAGTTGATCCTGAAGTGCAGCTATTTTCACGATCTGAAATGCATGTTCTGTAATATGATGTTTTGCAGTTTCGGAGCTCAGATCCATCTGATCGAATCATGTGGTGTTATGCCAATCGAAATGGAACGTTGTATATTGCTCCCTTTGGTAAAAAAATATATGACGTTTTGGACGCGATCTAATCAAAGTTTGTAAACTTTGACAATCAATGAATTTCAAAATACTTAATTTAAAAACATAAAAAATGATAAATCCCATGAAATTGTGTGCGCTTCAAAACTTGTTCTAATAAAAAGTTATAGCCCAATCACACACCGAAAACCTTAAAAATGAGTAGATGTCAATTTTTTTTACCTAAGGGGATACTTCAAACTTCATTCTCACAATTACCACACAGTTCGTCCTGAGCCTGATATATCTGTGCTCCATGCCTCCATCCATTTTCATGGAACCGTCAAATTTTAGTAGGCCGTGTAAGTAGAACGGTCTAAACAATGAGCATGTATGTCATGCTGCTGTGTCTCTGTTTGCACTGTGTTCTAGTCCGGCGTTACCGGCAGATTGGGCTGGTCCTTGGTTGAGTCGGTTGGGCTGTTGGCTTTTGTCCCTGTAGATATAAACCTTTGAGTCAGAGACACCAGGTATCAAATGAGAAGATACTGAAATCAATCCCCAAATCTCTCTCTCTCTCTATTCTTCCTCCCCGTCCAAGTTTTCTCCCTAAAACTTCCTCGCGAGTTCACCCAAATCCGATCGATCTAGGCGAGGCGCCGGAGAGATTGAGTGAATCGTGATATTTTGGTATCAGAGCCCTCGATCCTAGCGCATCCTAGCGAGGAAGAAGACGAATCCAACTCTCACTGAAAGAATGGTGGCGGCGGAAGGAGAAGCAGAGGTGATGGGGGCGAGGGTAGCGGAGCTCACCACTAGCCTCAACAACATCCTCGGCTCTTTCCAAGGGATGGAGAAGTGGATTCCATGCATCGACTCTGGGATCCGTGAGCTGAACAAGACGGTGGAGGGGATTGCGGCGCGCGTCACCGCATTGGAAACTCCCCCACCGACGGCGCTGTCTCCGACGACACCAACGCCCATAGGGCCCCGCGTGGACGAGTATTACCAGGGGGTTGCTACCGGGGTCCTTGCGGCCCAGGAGCGGACCCTGGTCAAGGGTAAGCGTCAGTTCCCGAATTCACCTATTTCATTTGAGATTGGGGAGAGTTCAGAGAGAGGAGTCGGTGGATTTCAGGTTAATCACAAATCCAGGGGAACTAGGTTGCCCAAACTTGACTGTCCAAAATTTGATGGTGATAACCCAAAGTTGTGAAAAAATAATTGCGAAAAATACTTCCACATGTACCAGGTCCCTTGTGAGTCATGGGCAACTTTTGCAACTTTACATTTTACGGGGAATGCTGCTTTATGGTTGCAGACTTATGAGGAGTTGCATAGCATAGAAAATTGGGCTGAGTTGTGTGTAGCTGTCCACAATAAGCTTGGGAGGGATAAGTACCAGGAGCATCTGGAGGAATTGGATTGTTTAACTCAAATTGGTAGTGTAGAGGAGTATCATTCTAAGTTTGAGGAGCTCATGCATAGGGTCTTAGTTTACAATAAAGGCTATGATGAAACTTACTTTGTCACCAAGTTTGGGGGTGGTCTAAAAACTGAAATCAAAATTGCAACTCAGTTGCATAAACCGAGAACAGTTGATGTTGCGTTATCTCTTGCTAAAACGCAAGAGGAACTAGTGGTTGAATCTTGCAAGAAAGGCCAAAAGAAGGGTGGCTATAAGGAAGCATACAAGCCTCAAGCAAAGACACTATATCAAGGAAAGGGAATTCTGGGACCTTCCCCTGATGAATCAAGGAAAATGGAGGAGAAGCCTAAATGGGAAGACAGATTTGAATCTCTCAAATCATCCAGAAGAGCAAGACGAGAATGTTTTAGATGTCGTGAGAAATGGTGACCTGGTCATAAACGTCCCAAGTCAGTGTAGCTTCATATCTTGGAAGAATTGCTAGAAGTTTTTCGAGTTGATAATGAGGGTGAGAAGAATCTGGAAGGTGAGGACACTAGCAGTGAAGAAGAGTTGGTTATATCCGAGTGTGCAGTGTCAGGTTCCTCAGGAAGAAAGACTATAAGGTTAGAAGACTTGATACAAAAGTAACATCTGCTGATCCTGGTATACTCTGGCAGCACCAGCAATTTCTTGGCATAAAGTATGGTAGATAAGCTGAACCTGTTGTTGGAGGACACCTCAGTTTCACAGGTAACAATTGCTAATGGGGGTAAAATGCTTTGTTCTAAGTTGGCTCCTAAAGTGAAGTGGTGGTGCCAGGGACAATCATTTGTGACAGATCTGAAGGTGCTCCCATTGGGGGACTATGATATGATTTTGGGCATGGATTGGCTAGAGGAATTCAGTCCCATGCGGATAGATTGGAAGAGAAAGAAGATGAGATTTAGCTACCATGACAAAAGGATTACCCTGTTTGGAGTAAAGGATCAATTGAGTCAGTGTAAAATAATGTCAGCCAAACAGTTCAAGGGAATGGTGAAAGATGGGGCAGTTGCACAGATGATTTAGTTGTGCTCAATTGATGAACAACAGGTCCAATAGGAGATGCCCCCTCAAGTGCAAGAAGTATTGACAGAATTCAAAGATAGTTTCCAGGAACCAACAGGATTACCTCCCAATAGGCAGTTTGATCATGCCATTCGTATCCAGCCCCAGGCGAAGCCAGTGAACTTGAAACCTTATAGGTATTCTTCTATCCAAAAGGATTAAATAGAGAGGCAGGTAATTCAAATGTTGAATCAAGGCATAATCAAGCCAAGTGCAAGCCTTTTTGCTTCCCCTGTGTTATTGGTCAAAAAGAAAGATGGGACATGGAGGTTTTGTGTGGACTACAAAGGCCTCAATGAGATTACATTGAAAAACAAGTATCCTATGCCTATGGTGGAGGAACTATTAGATGAATTGGCAGGGGCACAATGGTTCACTAAATTGGACCTCAGATCAGGGTACCATCAAATTCGACTTAAGGAAGAGGATGAGCACAAAATTGCTTTTAGAACACACCAGGGACATTGTGAGTTCAGAGTTATGCCCTTTGGGTTAACTAATGCTCTAGCTACCTTTCAGGGGCTGATGAATACAATGTTTGGTTACATGATCAAAAGAGGTGTCTTGGTTTTTTGTAGATGACATACTGATTTACAGTATAACTCTTCAAGAACATGTGAACCAGTTGAGAGCAGTGATGCAAATATTACAACAACATAACCTGTTTGTCAAACAGAGCAAATGCTCCTTTGCCCAATAGCACCTGGAATACCTGGGACATATCATTGGCATACATGGAGTAGCTACAGACCCAGCTAAAGTGAGAGTTGTTCAAGAGTTGCCAATTCCCAAGAACTTGAAGCAACTGAGAGGATTTTTGGGACTCAAACGATACTATAGGAAGTTTATACAAGGCTATGGAGTGATAGCTAAGCCTCTAACTGAGTTTCTCAGAAAAAACAAGGTTCACAACTGAGGAAAGATGGAACATCAGGCCTTTGAAACTTTTAAATAGGCAGTGGTACAGGCCCCTGTCCTAGCTTTACCAGATTTTAGCTAGATGTTTGCAATTGAAACGGATGCTAGTGGAAGAGGAATTGGAGTTGTTCCGATGCAGGATAAACACTCAATTGCTTACATTAGCAAAACTCTAGGCGTAAAGGCTCAGGCACTATCCACCTATGAGAAAGAATGTTTGGCCATCCTCTTAGCAGTTGAAAAGTGGAGATCTTATCTGCAGCATGCTACCTTCACCATATTGACTGACCATAAAAGTTTGGCACACCTTGGAGAGCAGAAGCTCACACTACTAGCATGCAACACAAGGCATTCATTAAGCTGATGGGGTTGCAATACCAGGTCCAGTATAAGAAGGGGGTAGAGAATAAGGCGGCTGATGCTCTGTCTAGACAAACAGATCATGATGATTGTCAAGCCATAAGTACCAATGTACCAAGATGGATGGAGATTATCCAAGAAGGTTATAAAAAGGATGAACAAACTAAGAGTTTGTTAGTACAATTGAGCTTACATCCTGAGGGAGTAGGTGAGTTCCAACTTGTGCAGGGAGTGATTAGACACACAGGCAAAATTTGGTTGGGTAACCATGTAGAAGCCAAACAAGCAGTATTATTGCCCCTACATAGCAGTGGTTTGGGTGGACACTCAGGGATAGTTGCAACCTATCAGAGAGTGAAACATTTGTTTGATTGACCTGGTCTAAGGAGAGAGGTGAATGATTATGTGCAGAGTTGTCAGATTTGCCAACAAGCAAAAGTGGAGCATTGCAAGACTCATGGGCTACTCTAGCCTTTGCCAGTTCCATTACAAGCCTGGCATGCAATTAGCATGGACTTCATTGAAGGTGTCACGCCCAGAAATTCCTGAAACAGAATTTCAAGCTGAATGTGCATTAAAACCCGTATCCAAGACCGGCCAGGTTAAACAAACGACAAAGTCGATACACAGATCCACGTCTTACAAACATAGTAAAAGTCTTACAAATGCAGCGGAAAAACAAAACGAGCTAAACAGATAAACCTGATGCTCGCAGCGCGGCGACTCCATTCCACGGGCATCCTCGACAATAACAACAAAGCCTACTCTGGGTAACCTTCATCTGAGAAGTAGTGCAACTCTGGTGTGGGGGAAGATAGAGCAAGACTGAGTACTACCCACTGTACTCAGTAAGTCATACCAAGAAAGGAGGTATGATGCAAATAATTCCAAAGGAGGCTAGGGTTCTTTTGCATAAAGCAGACATTTAAAAACAGTAGTTGAAATAAGTAAAACTGTATAATATAATTAAGCAATATTAAAAATCACCGTCCAACGCTACACCACGTTTGACAGGCCCAACCAACCACCTGAACTACATTAGTTCCAAATAAGTCAAATTATTACTGTGGGACTAATCACGGTGAATCTGGTTGACCACCCATAACCGCGAGCACGGCTATTCGAATAGTTTTACTCTGATCAAAGGTGTACAACTGTACCCACAAGACACAGTCCCATGACACGTTACCGAGTGCCGGCATACCACCACGATATACCGGAAAGGAACTATGACAGGACCCTTCGCATAACCCTCCCTAACCAATCGCACCACGCTTCAGGTTTCGCCCCTACCCTTACATCCAAGATGGGCAACCCCTCCTTGTGCCTGGGTAAATCTGGAAGCCGCATAGGCCGTCGTAGGGCCCATCCAGACTCCATCACGCCCACCCTTACCTGGGTACGTCGGAAAGGGAAAAGCTACACTACAAGCCCAGCCATTGCCCACGCTGGCTTGTGGTAAGTACGCTAATTCTTCCAGGGTTTCCCGCGAACCGGTCCTTGAATGCCATGGGCACGTCTATCAAAACCATGCGCCCATAGCCCACCATTAGGCATAATTTTAGTTATACTAATACCATAGCGGTACATGTCCAACATCATCATTAATAGACCAAGGTATATAAATTACATGTGAGATCCCCCATAGTGAGCTATGTTGGATCATGTGATGATCTTGGTGATGAACAATTGTCAAAGGTAAGTGTTTGTGAAAATACGGAGTTGTGTTTTCAGACGGTGAATAGTGCTGACAGGTTGTGTACCGGTCAGACTGGGCTGAGATGGCTGTCCAGACCGGAGGTATGCGGAGTTCTTGATCTTCGATCCTACAAGCTAGTTGATCTAAGCATGGCTAAGCATTTCCTAAACCAAAGTCTAATTATATTGATACCCAAGCTATCAATGGTACAGGGTAAACAAGCTATGGCCAAGTATAGGTAACCATCCCACATGACATTATAAAATAAATGCAACAATTAATAGAAGGCGAGACATTTACGAAATAGGTACAATATGATCAATGAACATTTATGACTTGTCTTACTCCAGTGCTGTAGGAATCTCTGCAACAACTTCAAAATAAAGCGGAGCTTCGAAAACACCGAAATCTAAACGACAAACAAAGCACACATGCAAAACAGGCTATAAGTCTACTGAAACAGGAAACAAAACCATTTTTGATGGATTCTAGGTATTTTTATGAATTTACTGAGACTTGAATGGACTTAAACAGAGCTCGGATGAATTAGTTATGAATTTTAGAAGATTCTCTATGTTTTTACTATAAACAAAAAACACCTTAATGATTTATTATGCAATAATTCCCAAGGCTGACATCATCAAGAGGGGGTCGACGCTGAAAAGGGGGCCCCACCTGTCAGTGGCTCACAGGCGTGCGGCACATGGTGGTCCGGGTCCACGGAGAAATGGGCACGGGCGCACCACGTGGCGGCCACGGCGACCCGTCCGGGAGGAGGTGGCGCCGATTTGACACCACGGCAGCACCCACGCTGGATGCCACCGGGGTGAATCCGACGACGCGGAAGGTGGTGGCTAGGGCACGGGCTCGGCTCGAGCCGGCCCGGCCGAAGATGGCTCACAACGGCGGGCGGCCACCGGCGGTGACTGCTGGCAACGCGGAATTGGCGGCGCGCGGCATGGACGACAGCGGGGAACGGCCGAAAGAGCAGTGGCGTGCAAAGCGGAAGAAGAAGAGGAAAAAGAAAAAGGGAAAAGAGGAGGAGCTCCTCACCGGGGTTTTGCCGCAGTGGAAGAAGATGATGGCGATGATGGCGAACGGCGGCCGACGGCGAATGAGGTGCGGTCGACGGCGAAGAGCGCGGAGGTGGCGACGGCGAGGCTAGGCGGCGGCTCTAGCGGTCCCTAGCGGCAGCCAGAGATCAACGACGAAAACGGCACGGGTGCGATATAGGGCATGGGAGAGGACGGCGAGCTCGGGAAAAGAGAGAGGAGGTTGGGGGCGACCTTTATAGGGGCGGTGGTGGCTCGGAGGCGGTCGGGTGAGGGCGGAAAAGGCGGCAGCCGTTGCGGGAGAGAGAGGTGATTGGGATTCAAAACCAAATCCCAGCTCTCTCGCGGGCATGGGGCACGCGCGGGCGAGCGGAAGGGGCGGTGACGGTTGTAGCGCGTGCGGCACATGCTGGCGCAGTGGAGCGGGGGCACGGGGAGCGGCGGAGAAAGCGGCGGCAACGATTGTGGGCACGGAGATCCGCCGGCCGGAGGTTGGGATGGGCCGGACAGGTGGGGCCTACCCGTCGGTGACCCGGAGGGGAGCGACGCCGGCTGGGCCGCGACATTCGACCGACCCAGCGGAAGGGGAGGGCACGCGTGGGCGGCTGGGCCAAGGCCTCGGCTGGCCCAGCGGGAGGAGCGCGATGGTGGGGAGAAATGGGCCAACGACCCAAGAAAAAGAAAAAGGAAGGGAAAAAGAAAAAAAAAGGATTTCCTGAGATTATTTAATGCCGATAATTCATGTAATTGGTTTAAAATTATTTCCATGGCTCTAAAAATTACACTAAAAATTCTGTTAGTGTATTTTAACATAGGGAACGCAAGAAAAATCCCATCATGCCATTTCGAATTATTAATTGCATTTATTAATTAGGGTTTAACTCTAGGTTAAATTAAACAATTTCTTAGGGCTATTTATTAAATGATTTTTGAAGCCAGAAAGGGGAACTTCATGGTGTGACAGAAGGCTTGCCTAAGTCTGGAGGATTTGGCACAATCATGGTGGCCATTGACAAATTCACCAAGTTTGCAAAGTTCATTCCTCTGACCCATTTCTTTACTGCCCTTTCTATGGCACAATTGTTCATTCACCAAGTGTATGATGTGTTTGGAATGCCCAAGGTCATCATTTCTGACAGAGATAGGGTGTTCACCAGTGCTTTATGGCAAGAATTATTTAGGTTAGCCGATGTGAAACCGAATATGAGCTCTTCCTACCATCCACAAATAGATGGACAGACAGAGAGGCTCAACCAATGTTTGGAGACATATCTCAAGTGTACAGTTCACTCTTGTCCTACCAAATGGTCTGAGTGGCTCTCTCAAGCTCAACACTGGTTCAATACTTCCTTTCATAGTGCACTGGGAAAGTCACCTTATGAGGTGTTATTTGCTAGGAAGGATAACCACTTTGGCATTACAGACCTGGGTCAGTGTACTGTGCCAGATGTTCATGTTTGGTTACAGGAAAAAGCACAAATGAATGACTTGCTGCACCAACAACTCACACGTGCCCAACAATGAATGAAGCATCAGGCTGATAAACACATATCATAAAGGCAACTTGAGGTTGGGGACATGGTGTATCTCAGGTTACAAACATATGTGCAGTTGTCTGTAATTTGCAGAGCTTGTCATAAACTGAGCTTCAGATATTTTGGGCCTTATAAAGTGTTAGCCAAGGTGGGCAAGGTCTCTTATCGCCTGGAGCTGCCACTGGGAAGTCAACTTCACCCAGTGGTGGATGTATCATTGCTCAAGAAGATGATTAAACCAGGTACGCAAGTTTGTTCTGATTTACCTATGCAGTGTATGGAGGAACCTACATATAGTGAACCAGAGACAGTGCTGCATCGACAACTGATCAAGCGGGGCCGAGCAGCTGTATTATATGGACTTATTCAATGGATAGGCTTACCTATTGAATTGGCAACCTGAGAAAACCTTCATCAGCTTCGCCAACGTTTCTCGAAGGCACCAGCTTGGGGTCAAGTTGACTGTTAAGGAGGGATTTGTCATGCTACTGTGTCCCTGCTTGCATTGTGTTCTAGTTCAGCGTTGCCGGCAGATTGGGCTGGGCCTTGTTGAGTCAGTTAGTTGGGCCGTTGGCCTTTGTCCCTGTATATATAAACCTCTGAGTCAGAGGCGCTCTGTGTGTGTGTGTGTGTGTGTTCTTCCTCCCCGTCCAAGTTTTCTCCGTAAAACTTCCTTACGAGTTCACCCAAATCCGATCGATCTAGGCGAGACGCCAGAGAGATTGAGTAAATCGTGACAATGTACATAAGCTTGGGGCAGCAAGCTTGTGCGGGCAAGCAGATGTGGTATGAACATTTGGTATGAGGTGGGTTTTAAGGAATTTTTTTTCCTTAAGACATGTTCATAATTAATGGCGTTAAGGCTTTTTTTTCCTTGCTTATAAGGGACTGATTCATTCCCTTATAAACTTTTTTTCCCACGCATTACAAGCACGGAGCTAATTTGATAAGGGAAGGAATCAGTCCCTTATATGGACACTATTCCTCAAATTAAATAACAATATTTGCATATTTCTTCAAGTTGAAATAACTTCTTGTATTTGGGAGAGAAGAGAGAGATCGGTGGAAGTTATTTTATTAGAGGAGAGCCTCCTTGGTACTACTTGATGGGTTCCAAATATTTAAACAGTTTTTCATAGGTTGATATACTGGAGGTGTGACTCACTCTTAGTACCTCGTCTTCAACTATACACTAATGTTAGCTTCGACATCTCCCATTAATATGCATGAAAAGATGACCACCTTATATATTAGGAGAAAAAAGCATCTATTGGTAAACCTTAAACTTTTATGGATAAGTTACAAGGAATTAAATAAAATATTTTATTAGTTTTCAACATACATGTTAGTGTTTGGAGCACTTATTGTTGAAAGATAAGTAAGAATATTTTTCTTAGCGGGCCTAGCCTTAAGGTTCAAGAAGAGACTTCTCTATAGTATTTCCTATTTATAAAAGGAAAAATGGCTCGCTCCCAACTTATGATCTACATGTGCCTTAAACATTAGGAAGGATAGCCTGCTATGGCAAAGAACAACAGCAATGGCATTAGCCTTACCCTCCACCACCCATTCATAGATCATTGGATAAGATTCATTGCTACAACTCGTGAACAATGAAAAGAAGCATTGTTGGTATGGTACTCGGGGCATTGTTCAGTAAACTGTTCGGTAAACTCATATTTACTGTAGCTACAATGTCTTTTTGCAGTACTGTAGAGGACTTGGATCCCACAGAACGTTCTAAGTTGGAAGTGTCTCAAAGGAGATTGATGCAAATTTGTGTTACTTCATCAATTCTCCCTTCACAAAATTTGCAGCGCGAGGGCACTGGATGGGGGCAGATTCTGCCTGTAAATCTCAACTGCCCAGTTAAGATCAAACGGTCACGATTGATCTCGTGTATTTTACATGCTGCGATGAGTGACTGATCATAATACGGAAACATCTCTACTGGTTTGTAACTTGACGAGTTAGAAACACATGGGATGCTGGATTCATTTTCAAGCAGAGGCAGAGCAAAACATGGAAAATTCAAGCAGGGTATCATTCACTCCCAAAACATCTGAAAAACAGTTGCTTCTACAATTACATTTATCCTAACACAACAGAGGAAGAACAGAAAAAAAAAAGGGAATAAAGTGCCTTGAACGGCACTGCTTTTATTCTTCTTATAATGCTGGCCTGGTGCTCGTCGCCGATGCCCCATCATATATTATGCAGCTATCTGCAGGGCAAGGCAAGCCATGGTCAATAAAGGTTACCAAAATGTAAATATTTAGAGAGTTTTATAATGTGGGAGATGCATAGTATCCAAACATGTAAGTTTGCAGGTTCTAACTTGATTGTTGCATTTGCGTTCTTACTTTTTTCTTACCAACTCCTAGAAATGTTGCATAGGTTTTTTTTATAAAAAAATAACAGAGGTTTATGAACGGCAGGGCCTGCAGCCACTGTGGTGTTCGTAGAGGGGTAGATAACTTACTTCATATGACTGTTCCGCTAGGGAGCAAAGCATCCTTGATCACGGTAACAATGCCACTTTTGATGAAGTATCCATCAGTCTCTCTTGCAGCTTCTTGGACATTATCAACATTGATTATCTGCATCCATGAGTCAATTATTGTTACATAAGATTATGCAGAAAGCAGTATTATGTTTAGAAGAACAATAGAGATGCAAGATTTTGCAATGCAATTATTTTTCCAACAAAGCATATTTATAATTACAAGGTGTGGACTTTAGATGATAAAATTGTTCAAGTCTTGAGAAGTTCATGCACAAGCAGAAGCAGGTCCAGCTGTAAGAAAACAACGGGATCTGAAAAACAGCATGCATAATGAAATGTGAATGGTTATGCGCAGGGTTTTTTAGCAGCACCGCTAAGCACACATAGATGTCCTGTTCTATGCTTTCAGTGTTTACTTTATTGTTTGTACTAAAGTGATATATCAAGACCTGAATTTTCTTTTATGCTAGGAACATATTTATAGTTAGATTAGTTCAATTCCAAGAACAATGGGGAAAAAAAGATTTATCCACTCCCAAGATATTGTTATAGCAAAAGTATATTATATAAGCCATCTTGCATGCAAAATGATAAAAGATCATTGCAAGTCCATTTATTAGTAAGAACTAACTAACTTCTAGTAAAATCGAACCAGAAACTTAAAGGAGAAGAGATGAGAAATACCAAATAGCACAATTCATTTAAAAAAGTAAGAACATATAAAAATATTATATGCTTAACGATAAGAATATCAATTTGGAGAAACCTTCACATTGTCTCCAATACGAGCATTCTTGTCGATGATAGCCCTTCTAATGTGGCAATTCTTCCCAATACCAATGGGAATGCCACCTTTTTCACCAAGGAATTTCTTGTCTGCTTCAGTCTTTGTGAACCAGAAAAAGGAAAAAAGAAGAGGGATAAATTCTCTCTTTTCTCTGACAGAGGCTTCCCAATACATGCACTTATTTTACCTCGTAGTAGTCAGCTCCCATGAGTAATGAGTCCTCTATTATTGCGCCTTCAGAAATGCAGGACCGGAGTCCAACTACTGAATGGTGTATCTTACAGTTCTACAAGGACGAAAAGTGAAAGTTGCAGCATGATAAATTACTTAGAAGGAAATGTAAAAAAGATAGACCATAGAAACTACAGGAGGTTTAGAATTATATCATACAAACACAACATACTTACTTTAATAACACACCCTTCACCAATGACACTGTCTGTCACATCAGCATCAAGAACCTTTGAAGGAGGCAAGTGTCGAGGTTGTGTGTAAATTGGAGCAGACCGGTCATAGAAACTGCAGATATTTTAAAAGCATATGTCATATCAGAAGGAGACAATTCTAAATTCACATGCTTCAAATTCCATAATCTTCAGCCACAGCAAGGCGTAAAAATTGAAAGCATACCTGAAATCTGGGATAGGCTTTTTCGTTATTCCCAGATTTGCATTATAGAATGCCTCAATGGTACCAATATCTTCCCAGTAACCATCGTACAAGTAAGCTTGTACCTGCAGACAACAAAAATAGATTCTTAAGCAGCAAATATAGCACATGACCTAAAAGTGCACGACTACACATGCCATTGAGAGTGCAGTAATAAAAAAGTAATTTATTACCTATGGCATGACAATATTTCTGTGAGAGAAGGTCAAATGCTAACAATCATAAAAGCAGCAGTAATAAACTGAAGAAAACAAAAGGTTACTAAACCAACGAGCTTTCCATACCCTCATTCCGATGTTTGTTGCACCTGGAATGACTTCACTTCCAAAGTCATTAGCTCCAGGAAATTGTTCACGGAGGAGCTGAAGCATTACATTTTTACTAATCACATAGATACCCATGCTAGCAATATAAGGCATTTCCTTTGCCCTCACGTCGTCAAGGCCAAGTATGGTAGTGTCAACCTACAAGACGAAAATAGGCAACAAAATGAGTTTTGATATGGAAGTTTGAGGTGTTAACTGATATCTCAAAACTGTATCACAAGTTAGCAAGAAAGGCACGTCATTTGCATACCATCATTGCTTTCAACTGTTCTCCTTTTGGTTTCTCTGCAAATTCTACTATTCTCCCTTCCTCATCAATTTTCATGAGGCCGAATGCAGTTGCACGTTTCTCATCCATTGGCAGGGCAGCAACAGTAATATCAGAATCTGTTTCTCTGTGTGCCTGAATGAACTTTTCATAGTCCATGCGGTAAAGGTGATCTCCAGCCAGAATTAGAAACTCCATAACATTATGCTCCTCAAATAGCCATAAGTACTGTCTTACAGCATCTGCAGTACCCTGAGGTCAGAATATAAAACAAAATCAGTACTTGTATAAGCTAGATTGGGATCCTACAAACACAGCCATCTTCTGTAACCAACTGAAATGACAAGTGTTGCCTGTGCATTACAATTTACAAATTGGAATGTAATAGAAAGAATGTAATGATATGCCTGGATTGGCACGTACTAGCAGAAATTATGTGCATGTATGTTCTAGCATTTAAAATCTAAAGAAGAAATTGTGATGCATACTAAATTACAACTCATGAATCATGATTTGATTTTTCTTTTATTGAGAAACAATTATACTGGCAATTCTGAGTACGCATACCACACTAATCATTTTCCTGTACTAATTGACAAATAGTAACTAAACTTGTTCATGACTGGACTTGGAACACAAATGCTAAACCACTCATTGGCACAAATTTATTCAAAATTTTGAAATGCCTAGTTGAGTTTAGAATCGTCTTTAAGATGCTAGCAGGAGACAAGAAAATTCCCAAGGAAATAATTTACAATGTTAAAAAAATGTAAACTGTTAGAATCGAAGACATCAAAATTAATGATAGGGATGAATTTTATTATTATAGAGAATGCTTTGGAGTGGAAAAGAAATATGCAATATCCAAAGGTAGATGAACGGTACATTTGACATCAAACAAAACACTTGATATTGAGTATGATACCTGAAACCAGTTAGGATTATCTGGGCTCTGCTGTGCAGCGAGGACTTCAACGAACCCTTCATTCTTGTACCCGCCAATGTTGTTCCCATAGGCTCTTGACAGGTGACGATTCAGAGAGGCAGAGTTGAATTGTGTCAGCACATAGATCTTGGATATGTTGCTGTTCAAACAGTTGCTGACAGGGATATCAATAAGCCTGTAGTTGGCACCCAATGGCACGGCAGGCTTGGCACGCTTCTTGGTGAGGGGATACAATCTAGTCCCGGCACCACCTCCAAGAATGATTCCAAGCACACTCTGCACCAACAAAAGAAGAACATCAGTAGAGACAATTATCCAACAAAAATGATGAGTGGAGCAAAATCTTGTCTTAAAAAAGATTATTCTGCAATTTGAATTTAGAGATCCTTAGAAACCAATGATCATGGTGTATGGACTACTGAAAATTCTGTGTCAAACCTCAATGATTAAAAACATTTGGGAAGAGAATTGTTTTAAATGTTATAGAATGGTCCAGCTACCACCTGATCTGATTGCGCAACAGTTTAAGAACCCAAAAACCATAGAACATGACAAGTTGTTACCAATTTCTTATGTTCTCACACCCACAAAATCTTACTATGTTTGCACCTCAACAACTAACATCCTACGATTGCCACATTTATTGGAAATAAACAATTAAGGAACCACGAAAACGTCCAAAATGGAAGGACAAGACTCCAACCGCATTTGCGCATCTAAACTATTATTAAAAGAAAAAGAAACAAAAACCCGCAATCCATCTCCGCGCGAGTCAGATTCCCCACCAAAACAACGCAACCACACGACGGATCATAAGCAGCGAGGTGTGCAGAGAAGCGCCGCCATTAATTAACTCATCGCCCTCGGTGCCGCGCGTACCGTGCTGGCGTCCGGGTCTAGGCAGGTCTGCGAGCTCTTGGAGTCGGACACAGCGCGCGGGGAGAAGACGAACGGCCGCCTCCGCCTCCCCGCCGCCGCCGCGCCCGCCGAAGAGGCCACCCCTCGCGGCCGCCGAGGCCGGCCCGCGACGAGGAGGCGGAGCGAGTCGCACGACGTGGATGCGGCGGCGGCGTGGTAGGGGGTGACCAGGGTCGTCTTGGAGGACGGGGAGGCCACGCCCATGGCAGCCATCGCCATTGCGGTGGGGCGCGGGCGAGGCGAGGCGAGGCGAGGCGCGGCGCGGCGCGGGTCACGGGGTCCCTGCGGGGTGGCCGCGTGGGGGAGGAGAAGAGGGGGGAAGAGATCAAGGAAGTGAGGCCACGGCCACTGGTGAGTGGACAGATTGTCTAGTGGGGTAGCCTGCCTCGTGTGGCTGTGTGTAAATCTCAACCTTTTTTTTTCCCTCTCAGATCTCTTTTATTTAAATAATTTAAATACTTCAAAATAAATACTCTCCCCCATTGTAAGTCGTTTGACTTTTTTCTTCGTCAAACTTTTTTAAGTTGTTTGGCCAAGTTTGTAAAAAAATATATTAATATTTTTAATACAAAACAAACATATTATCAAAATATATTAAATGTTAAATTTAATTAAACTAATTTGGTGTTGTAAATGTTGCTATTTTTTTTATAAATTTGATCAAACCTAAAGAACTTTGACTAATAAAAAAGTCAAACGACTTATAAAATGATTTTTGAAATGAATGGAGTCCTACCCTCTTTCATCCCAAAATTATTACATTTCTAAAAAAGTACAAACATATTAAAAGGAAGGTTAAGAAATGAGATAAAAAGCTAGGAGACTAGGCGGTAGTATATCTTCATCTAATTAATTTGTTATGTCTCGTGAAATATATTTTTTAGGATAAAATTTAAATGATACAAATGCAATTATTTTGGAATAGAGACAGTAGATTCTTGAATTTTTTTTTTCAAAAAAAGTATTTAATCTATTTTTTTCCCTTTAGGTGTGAAGAAAAATCTAATCTAATTATTGTAAATCTCGCCCATTTTTTCAGATCTCTTTATTAGAATGATATAAACTGTGTAAAAATAAATATTAAACATTTTTATTTCAGAAATAATCATTTAATCTTTTTTTCAGAGAGAGATTCTTCTGTTTTTTGAAGGGGTTTTTGTCTGCATTGAGCAGGTGTCAGTACCTTTTGGAATAACCATGATGTCCTCATAGGGAAAGAAATGGCCTTCCATGTGTGTTTGTGGTAGGGTGACACAATCAAATGTTCTGTTACTCATCAACGGGCACCTTGAATTATTGATGGCACATGGGCCATATTTGTTGGCATGAGGATGTTTGTTTTGCAGGACTTATATTCTACAATGGACACACATACACCAAACTGTAGTGCAAGAGACCACCATAGCATTAGACAAAAACATCTTTCAGGGAACTTGCTAGTTGCTAATGTATTGTACCATGTTTGTTTTAGATATGTTATTATAGTATTTGCTGCATATGTCCAGGTGCTACAAATTCTAATTACTTTTATATTTTCCACACAATAAAAAAATTAGAAGATTGAAACATCATGCATGAAGAATTCATCAAATAGAAAATATGTTCTACATGAATAAGGAATTCCATAAAAAAATGAAGCAATGGTATTATGAATATTTTTTGTGGGAAAGATCGGTTACCTCATCGACACTGCGGTCAAGATTTTTGTTCTTGGACGAGTTCTTAGCATCATCAATAGTTGCTTTGTCGCGCTTCGATTGTTGTTGCTCGCTGGCAACATTGGAGCGGGAAGGGAAGACCTTAGATGCCAAAGGCACATTCATGGTTGCAACAAATTAAAGAATTACAAAGAACCCTACTCGCTAGAAAAACAAAAAGAAGCAGAAGAAAACCCAGATGAATGGGCAACAAAAGATTGTAGAAGTGCACTGTATTGTCAAGTGCTGTGCAGTATCCTCTAATTTATAGGTGACACTAGTAGGTGCTATGAGAAACTGATTCCTTAGCATGACAAAATTAGTTTGCTAACCAGAGTTGTACAAAGCTGTAAAGTTTGTTTTCTTATACAGGTTGTTGTGCGCAAACGTTACACCATGGTTTGCAAAGCGTGCCGTTTTTGTTGTAATTTTAGTTTTTCAAAAAGTGATTATTTTGTTAGCGCGACGAGATTGATTTGCTCCAAACAGTCTAGCATATCATACGAATTGCACTTACAAATTTGTTCTTATGCCAAATCTCTGCTGTTCCAAGCTGCTATACCATGGGTACAAATCATGGAGTAGTTTGTGTGGGGCGCCTCAAGACAAATAAGATCATGCCATATAGCAAGTTGATGTTCTAGAACATGCACAAATGCACACATGACACATACTTGCACAGATATAATAATATGTGGTTATTCTCAAGCAATGCACCATGATCAAAATATGTGGACTGCTCCTGTCACGCCACATGCCATAGAAAAAGTTGGATTTAAATTTATTTAGAATAGAAGTGGTTAAATATAAAAAAGGCAAAATTATATATGTAAGGAAACTATTATTGCAATTATGATAATGTATGAAGTAGTTAAAGTATATCGTTCATTATTATTGTTGTAATTATTTATAGTCAAGAACTATTTTATATTTTAATAACAACATGCCTAAAAAATAATTCTAGAATACCATCATAGGTACATTCGTGTAAACAACTGTATCACCAATGTATCTAAAGCTAGCGGTTTTGCCCTTTTGTTTATTTACACGTGTACGGAAGGAAAGCAAGCTAGCCTAGGACGCACACTAGCGTGTGCTTGGTTGGCGCCTATCTCATGGGGCATGTCACCTACCATCTTTCGTGTGGGACCGATGGCTTGGAGCCTTGGCCATACACCGTACAGAGGGCGTGAGTGTAGCATGCACCATCAATACATATAAAGATATCGGTTTTGCCTTTTTGTTTGCGTGTATGGGACACTCATGAATCGCCCTAGGTTGCACGACCAGTATGTGGTGGTTGGCGACTGCCACATGGGGCACATCACCTAGGGCTTGCCATGTGTCCTTCAAGCAGCCAGCTCATACGATGTCCACAAAAGAAATGAATAATTGGAAGATAGAAAAAAATAAATGGTAACAAAAAATACAAATAACATTAATGCAGTAAAATACTATAAATAAAATACAAATTAAGTTAGGTCAAGTTGTATAAAGGTAACAAAAATTTATAAATAAAAGGAAAGAAAGGGAGAAAAAGAACAGAAATGAAAAGAAAAAAATGTGGAACAACATTAGGATATTTGGCCTTTTGATGATACAACAAATTTCACCGGAGTGGTAAAAAAATTCTCAAGATAAATATGATCTGCAACATGTTACATCGGAAATTGAGGCAAATAAAATGGAAAACGAAAAATAGTACTAAGCAGATAAATTAAACATAGAAAATAGGTAGTTGAAAGTAAAAAAAATAAAAATTGAAAGGCAAAAACTAGACAAAATTCGTGTTTTTTGATATACCTTAAAAATTCTAAGGGCTTATGTGTGAATAATTTATTGTTGATAGTGACCCGTAATTTCGAAAGTAACATCTTTGCCTATTTGTAAATATATAAACTATCTATCCCTTAGCCAGCAACCTTCCGGCAAGCATATATGACTATCTTATTTGATCTATTTGTAATAAGAGATTTAAAATCCATGTAGGGTTTATTGAAATGTACAAATCTGTTAGAATATTATAAGAATTCCTAAGCTGTAGGCTATAAGGGACTATTTGGTTTGAAGAAATTTCACGAAAATTTAGAGAAATTGGACTGTTGCCTACGAAAATCCTGGAACGATGGCTATATTTAAGGATGCGCCGATTTTCTACTGACACATACACGAACCCACCCCAAACTCGCAGGGACTCCAAAAACCGTGGGCAAGAAGCCGGGGGTAGCCCTACCAGTTTTTGCTCCTTGGTGGATCCAAGGCAAGCAAACGAACGGCTGCGAAGCATCGCATGTGGACCCCCTCGATGCTCGCACAACGTACGTATAGAGAGAGAGAGAGTACACAGCTGCTAGCTCACGTGGCAAAAGTGGGTCACATGTGGCACGCTGCCACTCGCGAGACCCCGGATTTCCCTCGTGGGACGGATGGCTCGCGATGCCGGCCACGTCGCCACCACCGTACGTGCTGCACCAGCACAGCACGGGACGGGACGACGGGATGGAGAAATTTGGACGGGCGAGAATTGAAGTGGCAAGCAGCGGATCCGCGGATGCATCTTGCATGGAAATCTCACGCACATCTCTCTCTCTCTCTGTGAGGAAGAATATGCTTCTCGCCTCCAGAATCCTGCCAAATTTCGTAGGGCACTATCACGCGATTCACGAGTCACGACCGAAACCTGGATGTGATCGTTCGAGGGTGAAAACGAACGGTCGAGAAAAAAACTGTAAAGCCATCTTTAAATCATTTTTCTCTTAATCGAAAAAAAATAGTGCCAGTAATGAACGGGCTATTGGAATATTTGGAGGCCAAAGCATCCCACTTCGATGGACAAGGCCAGGAACTATGCATGTGAGAGGAGCCAACTTGATAAGTGAAAAGAAAGAGTAATATATATATATATATATATATATATATATATACACACACACACACACACGTGAATTTGAAGGTTTCCCATTAGACAATATATCATATCAACATAAAGAGACACAGGATAGTTTAAAAGATAGGTATATATAGCTATATTGTATATATTTATTCATTTTAATTTGACGTTACGAGTAGATGAATCATAGTTAGTGATAATAGTCGAGCTAAAAGTCTATATAAAAACTAAAAGGGAAAATACATAAGCTAGATTATGGCAAAATAAGCGGCAAACTATATATCTATCTTTCTTCCCTTAAAAAAAACTATCTATCTTTTACAAGTATTAATTGTTCTCTCCATTTCGAAATATAAGGCGTAACCATCATAAACATAAAGACCAAGAAAAAATTATTATCAACTCTTTGGATCACACTAATCTATACCTTCTATATAGTTGCAACCCACTAAGTTTAAAGCTCAACATATAAACATGTCACCTCATTATCCATTAGCAATAATTACATATCAAAACTCATGCAGACATGCAATATCATCCACAATTTATTGAATTGTACAAATCAACGTGCAAGCATATCCAATCATCACCCCTCATATTATTTTCATAATATTTCAACACATCTACCCATCATTTTTATAATACTTAACATATATTCATCCATATATTCCACATAAAGTATAGGGTATCATATAGTTTCTTTCGTAATTAGTACTAATAAACTCAACTTTTCATCAACATTTTCCTATACCTTTCGCTTCTTGTGATGCAAATTTTGGCCAACAATCTAATATTTCATCTATAATCTTCTACAAAGTCTACTAAATTTATTTCTCTCCAAATATGGTTTGGCAATCCAGTTTTATTTGTTATTAATAACTAATATCCTTTTTACTTTTAGCTTGATTGTTGGCAACAAAAACATATTATATTAAAGATTACTTAGTAATTCTCGTAGCAAAGCGCGAAAAATCACCTAGTAAATACAATGCATGCATCCAACAAAATTAAAAATTCCTGAGATTTGGGAATTAAAATAACAAATTTAGGAGAGAGGAGATGTTAATTAATTGTATGCATGCCTGCCTGCCTGCCTTGTACTATATATGAAGCATTTAAGAAAAATAGTTGCGCACTATATTTTGAATGGAGGGAGTAGTATTTTAGAAATTTAAAATTAAAATGTTAGCTGCACGTAAACAATCTACATAATTATTGGATATTACTCAGTATTCTAAATGGGAAAATATGACTGTTATGGCTACGTAAAGACGTTTGGTGCTTTTGATCAGGGATTGATTAGGTAGTAGTAGCGTATTATTCTTGCTAAACATATGTATGTACGTACGTGCCTGGATAATATCGGTGTCATCTAAAACTAACCTCTACTGGTAGATTTTAGGAGGGGGAGGCCAGGTCTCCTCCCGCCCCTTGGCTTTGCCCCTGTCCGAGTTGGAACACATATAGGTGTTCACTGACAGAAACATAGGTGTGTCCACTCTCGAGCAGACAAACTATATGATAGAAAAGCTCCGATGGTGCGGTGGTGAGTTATGGTTGCATGATGTACTTACTCAGATTTAAATTCTGATATTCACAAATATTATTTACATAATATGATAATGTGTATCGTTTTTACGGTCATGGACACACTATAGACATGCTTTCTCTTCGCTCAGAAGTGCTTCTCCCTATTTTTCTTACCAGACTCTCCTTTCGTTTCAGGAATGCATGCTTCCGCAATGCACGAGGGCCCTGTGGAATCTTATACATCCTTTCCCATCAAGTCAGAACACATATATCCTCTCTATTCCTCCTAAGAGCTCTCATTTTCATGACGTGCAGCGCAAAAATTTAATTTCCTGAGGTTACGAGTACATACTGTTGACGTGAAATCGAGCCACCACACCTTAGGACGTTATGTGTAACCCGCGGCAGCACCCGAAAACGCGTCGTCGTAAGGAATGAGTAGATACCGTCGAATGAACACCCGAGAGGGACCTCGTCAGGATGAACACGTGCCAGTTTGTCCTAGACTCGGCAGGCCAATTAGGACATCCACTAATGCCGTAGAGACAAGAGACAATGAGAATTAGAAAATTTGAGAAGAATGAACTTTAGGATATGTAGCAAGAAGGAAGAAAATATAGAATGTAGAGAATTTAGGTAAATAAATTGATTTTGACGATTGATTGGTGGTTGTTTCAATCGGCCTTAGCCCTTTTATATTTATAGGAGGGGTGAACTTGTTTCTCAGGGTCTTTTTCACGTCTAATTAAGTGTAGAAACCAATTAGGACTCTAAAATCTCTAAAATCTCAGGTCTTAGTAAGGAAACCCGAGAATCGACAAATCAGACTCGAAGTCGGACTTTGCTGGTCTGACCGACCACATGCCGCCGGTCAGACTTGCCTTCTGCCATCGGTCCGACCGGCTCAATGGCTACGGCCAGACCAGCCTCACGTGGCAAGTCTAGATTCTTTTCAAATTTCGCTATAGTTTCCTATTTTGTACTCTATAATATAAATTTAGTTATAAACATATACACTATCCCATGCTATGTTATAGTCAAATTGCGACATGATTTAGCTTTTATTTTGGTTTGACTTTTGTTACAGATTACCATGATCGGCCTTTTCTTTTGGTTTGACTTTTGTTCCATTAATGAGTTTTTGTTAGTTATTCTTGACTTTTGCATGATACACCAACAATATTAATTGATACATTGTTTATACTGTGTCCTGCGATACAATAGCAACATAATTCGTGGTGATATTCTAGTGATAGCCTAACGATACTCGTGATAAATCAAGTACGTCGGTGATACCTATGATACCCTGACACCAAATGCTCCACTCATACACCGACTATACCATTGACACATCAACGAGATACTCCTATACCTAGATGATACCTTCAACACACGAACAATATTGACTACAATGATTTTTTTTACATGAAACTACAAGGATTTATGTTTATTGCAATGGAAAAAATGTCGCATGTATCAACGAGGTACACAGGTGGTTGGTGTATATGCACTGAATGTATATGCACAGCCAGTTGACCAGACATGGCCAAGGTGTGGGTATCGCATGGGCATGACACACAACACATGTAGCATGCGGGAGGCATAGAAAAGTGGGTATGTACTAATGTGTCGATTCTGAAAATCGACAATGATAAAATGGGATAGCGCACGAGACCTAAAAGTGAATGGATACAGAGACAAGGATTTAGACAAGTTCAGACCATTTTGATGAGAGGTAATACTCTACTCCTGTTTGAGGATTGTATTCGTCGGGTGTATAGTGATCTGACGATCGAGTTGTGATTATGTCCTTAAAGGGCCTCCTGCTCGTCTTATATAGGTTGGGGGGCAGGATTACAAAGATAGAAAGTTAGCCGGATACGGTATCGGTTTCCTAAAAAATCTACTTTACAATATTACTGAACCAGGACTTTGGGCCATTCTTTAATACACAAAAAAAACGTAACACCTAAGTCATGGCCCGTTACATATTCTATATACACAATCTATCTCCTATATTTAGTCAGATAGACCAGTCGTGTGGGTATACGGTTCCCATAATCTCCACAGTAGCCTCTGAGACCTTCACGGTCGAAAAGATAATCTTCTCTCAAACCAAATTAATCCAAAGCTGAGTGCTTCAATCATCTTCGCCATAGTCTTCCAAGTGCTTTTACCAAATTAGAAGGCTGTAAAGGGCTAAATTTTTTTTAAAAAAATAACTAAGAATATATACCCGGGTGCATCGACTAGATGCACCTAATTAGATGTAGCCCCCGACTATGTGGATAGTTGAACAAATTAAGCATATAGTCAAGGAATAAATAATCTAACCAACCGAGTTGTTTCTGATAATTATAGTCAACCAAATGACTTACTATTAATATACAACACATACGGTGTAACTCCTCGAATAACATGATCTGAATGATATACCATGTGCATAAAATATAATGCACGTATCTCTGGGCCAACCGCAGCTTAAGAATATAATGTGTGTAGCCTTAGGATAACCACATCTTAAAATATAATGCGCATAGCTCAACGCCAACTGTGACTTAATAAAAAAGAATCACATAACACTAGGTCAACCGTGTATAGAATACGCGTAGCACTAGGCCAACTGCGTCTTTGAAAATGATACCAAATAGCACTTGACTCTCATGAAGAAGAAGCCAGTTTAGAAAAGCCATTAAAACATGTTATTGGTCACCTTTAAAATTGCATAGCAAATGGCTTTAATAAAAAGCCTTTTTACAGCGAATAAAGGATTTATTAAGGTATTGAGCTCACACCGTATGCATATCACAAAAACCAGTATGCTTAAGTCTTTATAAGACATACGGCTTCACCACACCTGAAAAATTTATGGTATATGTGGTGTAAAATATGAGTTAATAAAACTCACAAATAGATTTACCAACCACTTGTATAATGACAAAAAATATTATAATCAGTCTAAGCCATAATATTTGTCTTTTATAAAAATGCACATATATGTGGCCAAATGCAATGATATAGTATCCAATCAATTGATTTATGAAATCCAAACAGTGCTTTAACTTATATAAAAAAGTTAATAGAGCAGCTATATATAAAGTTTCACTGTTTGCCACCTTTTAAATTGCATTGTACCAACTCATAAAAAGTCGTGTAACAGTTGTATAAAAGAATTTTAAGGTATTGGGCACTTGAGCAAGCGTATATTGCTAAGAGCAAATATGCCTAAGTCCCTAAAGATACGTGATAGGCCACACCTGGAAATATGGGCTGTAGACATATTGAGATTAGGCCCAAAATATGCACACCGATACCCTTACAATATGATGTATATAGCACGCCTATTAACATACTCCCGAGTGACAAATCTCCCGGGTGGTGTAGACTGAGCGCATCTCATCCGAGTGGTTATCCCTCATGGGGTGTACCGAAGTAAATATGATAATTAAATCTCGACTGACACAAGAACTCAGCTTGTAACCCTTGTGGGGAATAATGACTGATTCAGATCTTGGATGTAGGAAATAAGCTCATGGTCATGAATTCCTATTGTATATATTTGGAAAAAGCTGAAAACAAAAGTGTGATCTTCACTGCATGAAAACACAAGTCAAATTGCAAACAAGCATAATATATAACTTATGTAGCCCTCGCCTCACTACGTAGTGAGGCAATGGATAAAGAGAATATTATATAATGAAAGAAACTGATATTGACTTATCTTTTTGGTTTTAGTGAGCCAGTGATTGCTAATGAAGCCATCAACTTAATAAAATCTTTTTCCCAATCAGGTCCAAGTTACTGGAGCAGAGAAACTAGTCGGGAAGAAGGTGTGGGCGTATAAATCCTCATGCATGCTCACACCAAAGATTGATGTTGGGCAACGGTGAAGGTGAAGATGCCTATAAGTGGCGGCAGAGAAACCAACCGGTAAAAACGAAAGCAGCCAACGGTGAAAATGATGTCGCCACTAGTACAGATCCTCTCATCTCTGACGGGCCCTCACATGCCTGGACTATTGGGCCGTCAGAACGAAGTCATCTCAATCGAGCCTAAATTTGCACTGTTGTAGATGTATTCGTGCAGTCATACTCTAGGCCCAAGTACATATAGCCCGTCACCAATGACACTCATCCGTGACGGGCTATATGTTTAGGCCCGATTGAGATGACCTAGCATATCTTAATCGGGCCCGTCTACAGAGCCCGTCAGAGATAAGGGTTATCGGTGACGGGCTCTGTATACGGGCCCGATTGAGATGTCTTTAAAGCTCGTCACCGATGACCCGTATCTCTGACGGGCTTTTATTTATGTCCGTTAGAGATAACTATACGCCTGTTAGAGATGTCGATTCATTGGCCCGATTGAGATATATTTTGCACACTATAAATAGACCACCCGACTATTGTCCGAAGTTATCCCACTATTCACTATTGTGATGGGAGGTTGAAGGGGGTGATTTTTTTGTTATTTTTTCCAAAGAAAAACAGAAAAATCTTAGAAGTAAGTAAGAAGGTAGTAATATTTTTTTTTAATTTAGTAGTATGTTAACTAATATTTTATTAAATTGTGCAGCGATGGATCGAAGTTGGATGACTGCGACAACTTTGAAACGTCATTGCAAGGAGTACAGAGATGGCGTTTTAAGTTTTATGAACGTTGCGGAGGAGGATAGGAGAAGAAGAAATAGCAAATACATGTGTTGTCCATGTAGAGATTGCAAGAATGATATTATGTTTAGCGGAGAGGAGGTACACTCTCACTTGATACAACGGGGATTCATGAAGGGCTACACATGTTGGGTGAAGCATGGAGAGCAAGAATCGGGTAGTGGTGCAGCTGCAGACAGAAGTGGTGCAGACAATCATGAAGATGAAGATGAGCATGACATGTTTATACCATCTCCATTGGACGGTGAAATGGTTGATGTGGATCCTGATATGCTGCAAGAGATGTTACGTGACGTTGAGGAGCAAGCTCACAACGAGAGAGATTCCATGAAGTTCAACAGGTTGGTCAGTGACTCCGAGACACCTCTATACGCCGGATGCAAGGCAAAACACACCAAACTGTCAGCTACCTTGGACCTAATGAAGCTGAAGGCAAGTAGTGGATGGACAGACAAGAGTTTTACGGAACTTTTGGGAATATTGAAGGCCATGCTTCCTGAAGAGAACACATTGCCCGAGACGACATATGAAGCAAAGCAGATTCTGTGTCCCCTGGGGTTAGAGGTCCGTAGAATTCAAGCTTGTCCAAACGACTGCATATTGTACCACAAGCAATATGCGGACCTAGATGCTTGTCCTGTATGCAAGGCTTCTCGATACAAGCGAAAGAAAAGTGTGGGAGAGGAAAAGAAGTCAAAGCGGGGTGGTCCGGCGAAGGTTGTGTGGTATCTACCTATCATTGATCGCTTCAAGAGAATATTTGCCAACCCTAAGAAAGCAAAGTTAGTGCGTTGGCATGCCGAAGATAGAAGGAACGACGGTTTGCTAAGGCACCCTGCGAATTTGATTCAATGGAGGAATATCGATCGAATGCACAATGACTTTGCTGCCGATCCTAGAAACATGAGGATATGTCTGTGTACGGATGACATGAATTTTTTCGGAGATATAAGCAGTTCTCATAGCACTTGGCCCGTTCTTATTGCGAACAATTCCTTTTAAAGTTCACGCGTTTCCAAAATTATGACAACGAACCAAATAGGAATTGTAAACGGTCAAAGTTTCTCATTGGCAACATGTTGATAAAATTTACTACATTGGTAATGAACCAACCATTCAGCCACAAGCACATAGGCGATTCCTTTCGTCTACCAGCGTCAGTGGCAACGGTCAACCTTAGTTTGTTTGTGTATCATATGCTGTTAGCAATATAAAGGTTTTGTACTAATAAATCAACGGGGTTGGGCCGTAGACCCGTAGTAGGCCCTCTCAAATCATGGTCTGTGTTTGGTTTGCTGGTAGGCATGTGGCCGGCTGACCCAGACAACTGTAAAAAAAGTCCAGTTCACATCCCTTAATTATAATCCGATTTTCAGCGAAACCTGATATAGAGCGTTCTTCAACTATCAAAAACCACCAGTGTAAATATAGTCTCTCAGCAGTGTGGAGGTTTTTGTTTTTTATACGTGATGCTGATGTGGTGTTATGTAAAAAGAAAGAATTCGCGGGTCCCACCTGCCATTAAAACGTTGACATTTTTCTTGCTCCCCTGCCTGCTCCCTACTGTCAGCAGCACATCACATCGTGGCTGACTCCAGGTTCGAATGTGCTTTCAGGACTTCGATGGCAGGAAGATCGGCACCGTCACCCGTCTACAGGATGGACCACTCGACGAGTCATCGGCAGCGATTGCAACTTCGGAACAAAATTTTGAAAATTTCGCCCTTCACTGGCAAGCACATATCTAACTCGAAATTTTCAGGGTTTTTTCAATTTTTTTTTGAATTTGATCAAAGTTTATTCAAATTCATTCAAAATTCGTTAAATTTTCAAATAATTTCGGTCAAAAAAAATATCGAAATTTTGATGATTTCAGTTCTTTCGGGGCCTCCGACAAAAACATCGATTTCGAGAATGCAAACCCTGGTCACTGGCTTGGCGCGCGGTGTGCGACATCCGATCCGACACTACTACAAAAACCTCCATAGGTACCGGCCACATAGGTGCCGGATTTGCTAGAACCAGCACCTAAAAGATAATTCCCGCTAATTTTTCCACGAATCGGCACCTATAAGGTGTTATAGGTGCCGGTTGGTTGGGAAAAGCTCATTGGTGCCGGTTTGTAAGAAAAACCGACACCTATGAGGCAAAAAAAGATGTCGGCCTTCTTTACGAATCGGCATCTATCACATAGGTACCGGTTCGTAATAAGAACCAACACCTATGTTATGGTCACATAGGTGCCGCTTTAACCTAATAAACCGGCACCTATCACATAGGTGCCGGTTCTTATTAAAAACCGGCACCTATGTGGTGGCTTCCTTCGGAAGGAAACTAAATAGGTGCCGGTTTATAATATGAACCAATACCTATATCTCCCAAGTCTATATATACTCCTGGTTCACTGCCTTCTCATGATTTTGAGGCTTCAGATGAGCTCATCCAAATGGAGGGAGCAGGTTTTGCCCAAAAATTTAAAAAATATCGAGAGATCTATGTGTTTGCATGCGTAAAGGTTAGTATGTGTTGATTCGATATGTAATTCTCACTAATATTTGTCAAGCTATTTTTTGCAATTTGTTTTGTTGAATGAGAAGCTTGAGAAAGTATGATGACTTATTATATTGGAGTAATTTAGAGATTAATCATCAATGAGTAATGTAACTGTTATTAACATATACCAGAATTTCAATAGATATAGAGAATGATATATGTATGTTAGTGGTTAATTTAAGAATTTTCGTAGGAGCGATGAATGAAGGAGGGATGAACGTTTCGGAGCGCGGTACCTTGGAATATGCCAGGAGAGTAACCAACTTCGTGATCGCAGCCACGAGAACCAGATCATTGAACACGACGGAACACTTGCGTTGTCCATGCGCTGATTGCAGGAATGAGAGACAGTTTCCAGCAAAACAAGTTCATGAGCATCTCCTAACAAGGGGTTTTATGCCTAATTACACATGTCAGGACAATCATGGTGAAGATGAGAATCCGGATGTGTTGGCGTAGAATTTCGACCTGCCTTGCGACCAAACGGGTTCCACGTTTTCACGGCGGCCTGGGAGGTTTGCTTTACTCCAGTGCAGGTCCAAAGGCTTGCCTAGGTGCGTGTAGGGCGTGCCAGTTGATTTGATCTGCAATCAACAAGATAAACAAGTAAACCAGGTCAGAAAACAATGGCCGATCGGCCGATAGGCCGATGTCGCATTGTCGTGGCCCAGCCGATAGGGCAAAGCTATATCGGCTTACTCGTGATAAAGTGAGATTAAAACATGAATCTAATCTTATCGGCCTTTATCAACATACTGATGTCGATTAATGGCATCGGCCGATAAGGGATAAAAAAGATAACTACACTAGCTAATACTCTAATGTGAATCTATATGAACTAACCAACCAATATAAACATACTGATCACAGATAAACCCTAAAGAGTAATCTATAACAAATACATTTATATTCATCAATCCATTCATGTAGATGGCAGACACACATAAAAAACCTTAAGATAATCATATGTATCAGGTAAGACTGGCTGAAACTCCAGTGCTATCCTTAATTACAACCAAAAACAGGCTTCGAGTTAAATCTTAAAACAGGACTAAGGTCGATAGCAACTCAAAGTGTGAATTGAGACGTAACACAAAGAAAATCAAGTCGCCGATTGCTTTTAGGGATGGTGGATGCATTGAAAGATCTAACCAAGCATAGTAATTAAACCGTCGTCGGCAACAAACCCTAAAACGAGTAAATCGCTGGCGAAGCATAATTAGGACATTTGTCAAGATCATTCAAAACATGATAAACGACGATCACATCATCGAGGCTTAACGTGTCTAAAGCGACACGCTAGCCCTGACGATGTAGATCGTCGGGCACGAGTTCTTACCTCTGCTCTGGGGAAGCAAGAACTCGTCGAGATTAACCTCTGGCGAGGGTTGGCGATGCGCCGAAAGTAGATTGAAACAAACTGATTGTTGTATTGAGTTGTGAGAGAGTTTTTATGTACATACTAGCAGGATATTTATACCCGAGATTACAACATGGCCCTTGTAGGACACGATCTTATCTCTAATTAACAAACAGGTCTTTGCGACAGACTCTTGCCAAAGATTAGATCTAAACCTACTTGATTTACAAGATACAATTGCCTAAAACTGAGCCTTATCTCTATTTGGCAACTTCCTTGAAGCTTATCTTGAACCCAAACCAAGCCCACGCTGATTCTGTCAACTTCCAGCCTCTATCGACCGATAACCATATTGAATCCGTATCGGCCGATACGCTCTTCCTGGTAGCGCCTCTCCCAGTCCGATACGCTTACCGAGTCTGATACGAGACTTGGTCCGATTCCAATTTAGCCCTTCTCTCCGCGTCGGTTTCCTCTTCCCTCTCCGGGCCGATTATGAAAATCTACTGTTAACACATGCCCCCCAATTCCGCTTCATTATATAATGTGGTGGAATTAGCTCCGAAGAACCCATCGACTTCTTTGCTAGGGTTTGTCCGAAAACCGCGCAGATCCAGGCTCATAACTTCTCGCCGCCGATTTCCTTACGCAATTCCTCGTCCAGCCTCTTGCGCCTCGCGATTCTGGTGACTCCTCGACGTCTCTCTGGTACCGACCCCTTCAACAGCGACCTCCTCAACAGCAGCAATGGCTTCCGCGCTGTTCTACGCTTCCGAGATCCCCGTGGTGAGTCAGCCCTTTCTGAATCCACATTTTCATTTTCTCGCCGATTTCTTCAAACTAGGGTTTCTGCTTTTGCCCCCCCGGGTCATTACCTTATATCACTGTTCATATGCTGTAGGTCTGCAAAAATCAAATCTTAATCCCTACCAATGACAAATCCCACCGGTTCCTTCTAGGCCCCATGGGCAACTACGACCCAACCTGGCTGATAAACGCAGAAACAAACAGAGTTCCTTTTAAACAAGCCAAGCCCAATGTTTCTTCTTGGAAGCACACCTTTAGATCCTGGCCGTAAAAGCTCAATGGCTGCAGAACCTGGCACAAGAGGATTGCTGCAACCAAGCAGGTTCACTGGGACGAAATAGGAATCGGCCAATGCATCACTCTGTCCCTGGCCGATACCAAGAAAAATGAACCACTTATGTCAGCGGCCACCTATTTCTGGTCTAGCACCTTGAACGCTTTCCTATTCCGGCAAGGTCTGATGACCCCAACGTTGATTGACGTCAAGCTGCTGACAGGACTAGACATCCAATCTGAGATCAACCCCTTCAATCTCCTAACAAACAGCAGCCATAAGTTGAAAACCAAAAGATTGGAGGCTGGTCTGGGTATATTTCTGAGCATATGGAACAAGGATCAGTCTCAGAGAGGGAACACGTGGCCTTCTTGACACTATTGGTTGGAAATATTTGTTTTTCTGTGGATCAACCTGCGGCCCCACTTTAAATTGCCAACACTTGGCTCAAGCTCTGGTTGATAAGAAACAAATCCCCCTTGGCCGATATCTCCTAGGAGCTGTCTATCGGCTACTTCATACTGCCACTCAAGATCTGATGCTGAAGCAAACTGTGGCGCATGGAGGACCATGGTGGTTTATCCAACTTTGGTTAACTATCCGTACCAACACCATAGTCGATCGGCCTCCACTATCGGACTCCTGCTTCCCATCGAAGTACGCCGATCACGAAGACCCCAGAACCAGAAGGTGTATGTCTTTTGGAGAAGCAGCCTCTGTCTATCCTGGAGCAGATCAATCGGCCGAAGACATGTCCACATGGTTCATCCGATTTTACACTGCCCCCCCATCAATTAAGATAGACATGTTCATCTACACCTCAGACCAGGATTTTGAACTCCCTGACGATCTCCACTTGGACCTGGTGAATGATGACATGGAGTCACGGGAATCATTTATGATCGGCATCACCCCATGCCTGCTCCCAGTAGGCATATTCCAAAGAAGAAGCACCAGCCTGTCCTATGAATTCTACAATCCCATGGTGGCTGCTAGACAGTGCGGGCTTAGACAACTCCCCATCAACTTATACTTCCATAAACTCATAGAGAGCAGGGGCACGGTCTCATCAGCGCTGACCATGAGTAAAGCACTGGAGATTGAAATCCCAAACCTGGGTGACTGTGACCGATTGCATCTAAGTGCCTTCATCCACATCAGCTTCCAAGCATGGTGGCAAGAATGGGCTGCTCATATCTTTCACCAATCGGCCAGATTTCATCTAACAGAGCTTATCCAGGACATCAGCCCTCAAGACCCTGACGGCCCGATTCCATCCGTGAGCAATAGTGGACAGAAGATATCACATGCAATGGTCCTGGCTCCATCGGGCAATTCTATTCTGGAATCGGCTATTGGCCTTGCTGCCCCAAAGGTCTCATCGCTGCTCCAAGGGCCAATAGCTAAAGAAACCACCAAAAGGAAGGCACCGGCAAGGGACAAACCCCAAAAACCTGTGAAAAAATCCAAGGTTGCCGACCAGGCCGATCCTGTCCGATTAGACCCCTCCATAGAAGAATTTCTGGACGACCAAGTAATGGAGGAGGAGGTCGATGCAGCTACCGCCGATGCGCCTGAAGAAGAAAATCCATCGGCCGAGACTACTAAGGAACCATCGGCCAAGACCACCGCAATCCCACCGGCCAATGACCAAGCCGACACCACCCAGCCAAGGAAAACCAGGCATGCAATCCACAAGGTAACACATTTCCTTTCTTGAATATATGCAATCTCCTTCTGTTGGTATGTTACACCTCAACCCCTTGCAGGTTCTTGCATCGTCTTTGTTGAAGGAACGAACTCAATCGGCCCCTTTAGCAAGAACTAAGAAGGCAACCTTGCAAAGGTGCGAACGAGCCAAAGCCTGATTGAGAACACCGTCTCCTTCTCCACCACCTTCTCCGATTGCTTCGGTAAGAGTTAATCTTTATATTATTCTAGTAGCATAGATTTGATTACCTCTTTCCTGCCTTTCTTCAGACGCGAGCTCCATCACCTGCACCGCATCGGCCAACCCCTTCACCTACGGTATCAGGACAGCAAAAGGAAGCCGATGTCAGCACAGCCGATGTCCATTCACATGTAAGCCAGGTCACTTTGATTCCTTTGCCGATTTCTTTTCTGACTAGGCTGACCATGCCCTATGTTGCTATTTACAGAACTTAGCCGATATGTTTTCTTTTGATATCGGCCAATTCCTTCATGACGAGGACAAAGAGCCACCCATCACAGCCAAGGTGTCGATCTCTGACGAACTGAAGAACCGGCTGTCCGATATTGTCAATCGGCTGGAGTCATCGCTGGAATTCTTGGTGGAGGATTGCACTCCCATCAGGATCAGGGTACAAGAAATTCAGGACCAACTGCCTGAACACCTGATGGAGAACCTGACACCGGCCATCTTCTTGGAACAATACCGATTCAAGCTCCACAAGGCGAAAGAAAGAATTGCAGAGAGGCGGGAACGTGAAAGCTTGGAATCGGCCTTAACTGCCAGCAAAGCTCAAGTCAATTCCGATAAGACTAGATTGGATGAGCTGGCTGTTGAGCCGATTATCCTAAACAACAGGCTTGAAGAACTCCGCCGTCTCGAAGCAGATTTGGCACTGAAGCTAGAAGCCACCCGCAAAGAAATCCAAGAAGTTGAAGCCGGAATAGCTGCATCACCCAAGGCCATAGAAGACCAAACGGCGAAGCTCAAGGCATCGGCCAAGTACTTTGCAACCCTGAGCAAATCTTTGAAGCCAATCCCAGGGTCGACGGCCGATGACGCCCAAGTAATAGAAGACATTGACTAAATCCGTCGTAAGACCATTGCAGCTATTGAAAACTTTATAGGGTGATGTAATATATGTTGTGTCCTTCTTGTAAACAGATGACCTTCTGCTTTGATTATCATAAATCTCATCGGCCAATAAGCCAAATTTGATCTGAATAAATCTGAAGAAGTTCAAGCTTGAAAAATTTTTTGAAGTCCATAAACCTAGATCAATCTGACAAACTTGAAGAATCTTGAAGAAAAATCGTGAAAAATCTCACGCTTGTATATATATATGTGCCCCCCAAATTTTGGAAGATGAGGGCTCATGTTGTAAAATATGAACTAAGGGCGATAATGCATATCGGCCATCTAAAGACGATGTGAACCACATCGGCTATTATCATAAATCGGCTGGCAAGCCGATCATGAATTGATCCAGACGCTGGGATGATATTTCTTTAAATATTTGCCGTTAAGGGCTCTTCCATAAATTTCTCCATCTAATCCTTTGAGCAGATAAACATTATGGGGAACACATCGATGGATCTAAAAAGGACCTTCCCAATTAGGTGACCACTTGCCGAATTTATTATCTCTGGAACCAATCGGCATTATTAATTTTCAAACAAGATCCCCTTCTTCAAATGACTTGGCGACAACTTTCTTATTATAATGACGAGCAACTCGATCTTTATCTCGCTTTATTTTCTCCAAAGCCCGCAATCGGACGTGCGCCAAATCATCTATCTCATCAACCATAAGATTATGATACTCATCGGCTGTTAAGTCGTCTTGCAAAACAATCCTTCTTGAGCCGATGTTGGTCTCCCATGGCAGTACAGCTTCATGTCCGTAAACCAGCTGATAAGGTGGCACTTGAATTGCACCATGACAAGCCATCCGATACGCCCAAAGGGAATCGGCCAGCGTGGTATGCCACCGTCTCGGTTGTTCGTCAATTTTCCTCTTGATCAACTTAATTAAAGTCTTGTTAGAAGCTTCTGCCTGCCCATTAGCTTGTGCATAATATGGAGAAGAATTTAGTAGCTTGATGCCCATGCTGTCGGCAAACTGCACAAACTCATCGGACACGAAAATTGATCCCTGATCTGTAGTCAATGTTTGGGGTAACCCAAACCGATATATAATATGCTCCTTGACAAACTGAATTGCATCCTTGGAATCAACCTTCTTAAGAGGTATGGCTTCAACCTACTTGGTGAAATAGTCTGTAGCCACTAGGATGTACTTGTGCCCTTTGCTTGATGATGGATTGATTTGTCCGATCATGTCTATCCCTCATCCTCGAAATGGTCACGGCTTTATGATTGGATGCATAGCCGATGCCGGTGCTCTCTGGATTGCTCCAAATTTCTGGCAATCTTGACATTCTTTATAATACTTGAAACAATCCTCTAGCATTGTCGGCCAAAAATATCCAGCCCGCTTCAAAAGCCATCTCATTTTATGGGCCGATTGATGGGTTCCACAAATCCCTTCATGTACCTCGCTCATAACAATTTTGGCCTCCTCTAGACCTAAGCACTTGAGCAAGACACCATCAATCGTCCGATAATATAGATCATCGTCCAGTAAGACGTAATGTAAAACTTTATACTTCATCTTTCATGACGCCGATTGAGAAGGATTTCTCAGATATTCGATGATAGCAAACCTTCAATCACCGGCATCCACGTTGGCAATTTGAATCTGAACATCTTTGGCCATCGGCCTGTGTCCTGATGCCCCCTGAGCTAAATCATTGGCCTCAAAGTTCTGCTTCTTGGGTATATGCCTCATCGTCACAATCTTAAAAGCCTATAGCAACTCCTTGCACTCCTCATTGTAAACTCTGAGAATATCATTCTTGCATTCATAGTCCCCAGAAAGTTGATTAATGACCAACTGTGAATCACCAATGATCTCTACGGAATCGGCCTCGACCTCTTTGCAATAGCTGCAAACCTTTGAGAACAGCCTCATACTCTGCTTGATTGTTAGTATAATAAGGCTTAATAGTAAAGGCAAATTCGAAGCTTGCCCCCCCGAGGGGATATGATGACTAGGCCGATACCGTACCCATGTCTGCAAACAGACCCATCAAAATACAATGTCCATGGCACAATATATGAATATGCAATTGAATCATCTCTATGCTGAACAATAAAATCGGCCAGGGCTTGTCCCTTGATTGCTTTGGCCGATTCATACCGAAGGTCAAACTCTGTTAAGGCAAAAATCCACTTCCCAATTCTCTCTTTCAAAACAGGGGCCGATAGCATGTATTTCATCACATCGGCCTTACTCACTCATTGGAAAGTAAATAATGCCGCAATTTAGTACATGAAAAATATAAACATAGACATAGTTTCTCCACCGGCGTGTTCCTTGTTTCAGCATCTAACATCCTCCTACTGAGATAGAAAATAGCCCTTTCTTTACCATCAATGTCTTGAACTAAAACCGAGCCGATAGACTTCTCATCGGCCGATAGGTACAGCCAGAATGGAACCCCTTTCTGCGGAGGGATCAAAACTGGAGGGGAAATTAAATATTCCTTGATATCGTCCAGCGCTTTTTGTTGCTTATCACCCCATAGCCACTCTTGATCGTCCTTTGTTTTCAACAAAGGAGTGAATGGCTCCATCCTGCCTGATAGGTTTGATATATAGCGCCGGACAAAGTTGATCTTCCCGAGCAGAGATTGTAACTTGGTCTTGTTAGTTGGAGGCTTGATATTTTTGATAGCATCAATGTTTTTTTGTGTAATCTCAATTCCTCTTTCATGGACCAAGAAACCTAAAAACTGACCGGCCAATACGCCAAAGGCACATTTGTTAGGGTTCATCTTTAAACCATATTTCCTTGCTCTTTCTAGTACCTTGCGTAAATCGGCCAAGTGCATATCATACTCTTTTGACTTTACGACGACGTCATCGATGTAAACCTCAATCAAAGAGCCGATAAGGTCATGAAAAATATAATTCATGGCCCTCTGATAAGTAGGTCCAGCGTTTTTCAAACCGAACGTCTTGACAACCCACTCATATAGGCCGATTGCCCTTGGACACCTAAAAGCTGTCTTATGAATATCTTCCTCAGCCATAAAAATCTGATTGTAACCAGCGTTCCTATCCATAAAGCTGATAATCTTGTGTCCAGATGCAGCATCAACTAGCAAATCGGCCAATGGCATAGGGTACTCATCTTTTGGCGTTGCTTTATTCAAGTCTCTGAAATCGATACACACCCTAAGCTTGCCGTTTTTCTTCAACACTGGAACTATGTTGGAGACCCACTCCGCATATCGGCAAGGTCTTATAAAATTGGCATCGTAAAGTCTTGTGATCTCTGCCTTAATAGCTTCATGTATATCGGCCTTAAACCTCCTAGGAGTTTGTTTAAATGGCCGATAGCCTGGTTTGATAGGTAACCGATGTTCTATGATTGATCGGCTTAATCCTGGCATCCCATGATATTCTCATGTAAAACAATCCATGAATTCTTTCAAAAGATTTATCAAATACTCTTATAATCCCTTGGTTGGTTAGCACTTACATACGTCGGCCTAGGCCTGTCACCTATTCCTATATCAACCTCTTCGAGCTGATCGGCCGACGTAAAGCCTTGTCCTAATTTCCCATCTAACTCATCCACCGTATCATCTGTGTAGGGACTAGCTTGCTTATCTTGGGCAGTGGATCTTTGTTAAAGCAATTGCTTGTCTTGATCTTCAATCGTTTCGATATCACAATCAGTTACTTTGAGGAAATCTGTATCCCAGACTCGTCCGGACAGGCAGTCGATTCCCTCCATCTCCCAAACTGCGAGATCGGCATTGACCACGTGTACTGACCGATCGGCCTGCACGATCTCGACCTGATTCCCTTGCCATTGTATAAGGCATTGGTGCATTGTTGAAGGGACGCAACAATTTACGTGGATCCAATCCCGTCCCAACAACAGGCTGTAGGAACCCTTTCCTTCAAAGATGAAGAAGGTGGTGGGTATCGTCTTATTGCCTACGGTGAGCTCCACGTTTAGAAACCCCTTCGCCTCGGATGCGTTGCCACCAAAGTCTTTTAGCACCATGTTGGTCTTGATGAGGTCTTCAGGCAGTTTTCCAAGCTTCCTGAAAGTTGTGTATGGCATCAGGTTTACTGCCGCGCCGCCATCGACCAGCATTTTCGTCATCGGCCGCCCATTGACGAATCCCTTGATGTATTACGGCCGGAGGTGCCTGTAGCTGGTGTCGGCCGGCTTGTCGAACACGGCTTGGTCTGGTGACAATTGTAGCTTGGCCGAGGACTGCTCATCATCGGCTACTGCTTCATCGGCTGTCTGCACGCTGTATTCTGTTAGCAATATAAAGACCATGTTAACAGAAGCTGATGCTAGCCTTTATGTTTTGCAGACGCAGGAGCTCGTGCTGATTTCGAGGTGCCTTCATCGGCCTTGACCACCGTAGATTTTATCCTCCACTCTTTTTTAGTCCTGGTGGGCCGATGGGCGGTTGTTGCTTGCTGCTCCTGGACCTGCTCCTTCTTCCTCAGCCTCTGTACTCGTCATTTTTGGGTCTTGGTAAACACGTCGCTTGGGCACCACTGAGTATTCTGGACTTGCTCGTCGTCCTCGGTCCGACGATCATGGTGCATCGGCCCTAGCCTCTCGTGTACAGACTTTCTCTGCTTGCTTGGCCGATGCACTTGTTTGCTCGAGCTGCCCTGATAGGAGTCTTCTACATCATTGCACGCAGGGCACTCTTGGATGGATGGTAACCTCATCCCCTCGTTCCAGCAGAACCGAAAAAACTCGCACTCCCAATGTGGGTCGTAGGAGTTGTCTTGATCGGCGTGGTCTTGTGCTTGTTCTTCCTGTCTTTGCTGGTACTTCTTGATCAGGCCTTCTGAAGTCTGATGAGGTCGCTTATTGGTTCGATAGGCATCGCTATCGGCCCTGTCCGCCCGCACCATGTTAACTGGGAACGGGTGTCCTTCTATCTTCATCGGCCGCTTGGCTTCATCAATCTTGATCCTGCCTTACTCGATGGCCGATTGGATTTGCTGCCGGAAGATCTTGCATTCATTGGTGTGATGCGAATATGTGTTGTGCCACTTGCAATATCTTCTCTTCTTGATTTCTTCGGCCGATGGGAGTGCATGACCTACTGGCAGCTGAATCTGCTTTTCTTGCAAGAGTAGATCAAATATTTTATCAGCCTTGTTGATGTCGAAGTCGTACTTGTCCTCCTTGTCGCCCTTCTTGGCCCATTGGCACGTTGTCGGCTTCTTCATTCAGGCCCACTCGACCAAGTCGACGTCGGCATAATCTTCATCATCTTCGTCGGAGGCGTACTGATAGACCGTATTGATTTTCTTCGCGAACTTCTTCGCCTCCTGGAATCGCTGCTCGTGGGCCGATACTCGTTGTGCTAGCTGAGCTAGGCTATCAAATTCCTGTGACGAGAACCTTTCTCGTATCGGCCCTAGTAGTCCCTGGAACGCCAAATCGGCCAGTTGGGAATCGGTCAAACTAAGACTGTAGCACCTGTTCCTTATGTCCCTGAATCGTTGAATGTATTCCGGGACCGATTTGTCAACCCTCTGCCTGATGGCGGTGAGATCGGACAGCTTCATCTCTTGTACGCCGTTGTAAAAGTATCTATGAAACTCTTTCTCCTGGTTGATCCATCCTCTAATGGAATTGCAGGGTAAAGAGGAGAACCATGTAAATGCTGACCCTGACAAAGACAGAGGGAAAAACCTCACCCTCAATGCCTCTATAGCCGATGCCTCCCCACACTGTGCTAGGAATCGGCTCACGTGCTCGTATGTCGAGACGTTGTCCTGCCCTGAAAACTTGGAGAAGTCCGGGATTTTGTATCGGCTTGGCAGTGGCACTCTGTCGAACTCCTCGGGGTACGGATGCCGATACACTGTAGAGCTCTCCTTGGGCTTCAAGCCGAACTGATCTCGCATCATCTCGGCTATCATGTCGGCCCAGTATCCTGCAGGCTGGTGTGGGAAGTCCTGGTGGTAGGACTGCTGCAGGCCCTCTGCCCGATATTGCCTAGGGGAGTACGGTTGGAAGTGATGATTCAAGTTCTGTGCGTCGTACTGCCCTGCAGTATACTGCTGGTAGCCTTGCGGCGCATTGTACGCAGTCGGTTGCGGAGGGTTGCTGAACACGGGGGCTTGAGGTTGTCCGGCCGATGGTGGGTTTACTGGGACTTGCTGCATCGGCTCGATCACCGGTTGTTTCCCCTTTGTCCATTGCGCAAATTGTTCCTCCGTGATGTACTGGGGACTTCCTCCCGCTTGCTTGGCCAGGACCAGTGGCATGGTTGGCACCGGCTGAGCCGATGGAGGTGGGATCGGCGCCGTCGGCTGTGGGGTTGAGCTCAAATCGGTACTCAGGGTCCGATAAGCGGGGAACTTGTTTTCAGGCAAGAAAATCGGCCCCTGAGGTTTGTGCTGGTGAATTGAGCCATCTAGGATTGATTTGACCGTATTGGTCAATGTATTCACTAGAATCCCCGACTGGTTGACTAGCGCAGAGTGGACTGCGGAGTCGATGCGGTCTTGCAATGTCGGCGCGACGTTCTCTTCGGTTTTGACGGCGTGGTCGTGGGCTGCCGCCGACGTGCTGGCTCCATCTCCAGGGCTCGGCATTATCACCTTAGATTTGTGTATAAGGGTGCCTTGCCGAGTCCTAGAGTATGTTTGCACGTACATATTTTGGAACTGCTCGACCAGCTTGTCCATCTCAGCTCTCTGCTCTTCATTGAGCTGGTCGACCGTCACGGAGACGACGTTCTCCTCGGAGTTCTCACCCTGCTTTGACATCTTGCAGTGGTCTTCTTGTTGTCGCGAAGCTTGTGTTCTTATGGTCCCACCAGGCGTGCCAAAAGCGTGTTGGCGTAGAATTTTGACCCGCCTTGCGACCAAACGGGTTCCACGTTTCCACGGCGGCCTGGGAGGTTTGCTTTACTCCAGTGCAGGTCCAAAGGCTTGCCTAGGTGCGTGTAGGGCGTGCCAGTTGATTTGATCTGCAATCAACAAAATAAACAAGTAAACCAGGTCAGAAAACAATGGCCGATCGGCCGATAGGCCGATGTCGCATTGTTGTGGCCCAGCCGATAGGGCAAAGCTATATCGGCTTACTCGTGATAAAGCGAGATTAAAACATGAATCTAATCTTATCGACCTTCATCAACATACTGATGTCGATTAATGGCATCGGCCGATAAGGGATAAAAAAGATAACTACACTAGCTAATACTCTAATGTGAATCTATATGAACTAACCAACCAATATAAACATACTGATCACAGATAAACCCTAAAGAGTAATCTATAACAAATACATTTATATTCATCAATCCATTCATGTAGATGGCAGACACACATAAAAAACCTTAAGATAATCATATGTATCAGGTAAGACTGGCTGAAACTCCAGTGCTATCCTTAATTACAACCAAAAACAGGCTTCGAGTTAAATCTCAAAACAGGACTAAGGTCGATAGCAACTCAAAGTGTGAATTGAGACTTAACACAAAGAAAATCAAGTCGCCGATTGCTTTTAGGGATGGTGGATGCATTGAAAGATCTAACCAAGCATAGTAATTAAACCGCCATCGGCAACAAACCCTAAAACGAGTAAATCACTGGCGAAGCATAATTAGGACATTTGTCAAGATCATTCAAAACATGATAAACGACGATCACATCATCGAGGCTTAACGTGTCTAAAGCGACACGCTAGCCCCGATGATGTAGATCGTCGGGCACGAGTTCTTACCTCTGCTTTGGGGAAGCAAGAACTCATCGAGATTAACCTCTGACGAGGGTTGGAGATGCACCGAAAGTAGATTGAAACAAACTGATTGTTGTATTGAGTTGTGAGAGAGTTTTTATGTACATACTAGCGGGATATTTATACCCGAGATTACAACATGGTCCTTGTAGGACACGATTATCTCTAATTAACAAACAGGTCTTTGCGACAGACTCTTGCCAAAGATTAGAACTAAACCTACTTGATTTACAAGATACAATTGCCTAAAACCGAGCCTTATCTCTATTTGGCAACTTCCTTGAAGCTTATCTTGAACCCAAACCAAGCCCACGCTGACTCTGTTAACTTCCAGCCTCTATCGGCCGATAACCATATTGAATCCGTATCGGCCGATACGCTCTTCCTGGTAGTGCCTCTCCCAGTCCGATACGCTTACCGAGTCTGATACGAGACTTGGTCCGATTCCAATTTAGCCCTTCTCTCCGCGTCGGTTTCCTCTTCCCTCTCCGGGCCGATTACGAAAATCTGCTGTTAACAGGATGTAATGGACGGAGACAATGTGGAGTTGCCTACTGACGGAGGTGGATATAATAGTGACGAATCAGATGGTTTTGATCAGATGTTACGCGACGGAGAGACAGCCTACGACGATGACAGGCAATACGAGAAGTTCAAGGGCATGGTGGAGGACGCAAAAACCCCGCTTTATCCAGGATGCAATGAGCAGTGCACCAAGTGACACGTCGTCCTTTCGTTGCTGCAGATGAAATCAACCAACGGTTGGAGTGACAAGAGCTTCACAGAGCTTCTACAGCTGATTGGAGACCTCCTTCCAGCGGGTCATGTACTGCCAGAAACAACATACCGAGCGAAGAAGGTTGTCTGCCTACTCGAACTGGAAGTGCAGAAAATTCACGCATGTCGAAATGACTGTATCCTATATCGAGGTGACTATGCAGACTTGGATACATGTCCAGTTTGCGGAGCACCGTGGTATAAAGGTGGAGTTAACGATGATGATGACAGTGGTGGCCCAGTCCTGAAGAAGAGGAAAGTGCCCGTTAAAGTTGTGTGGTATTTTCCTATAATCCCTCGGATTGAACGCATGTATGCAAACAAAAAACATGCAAAAATGATGCGTTGGCACCACAAAGAGCATAAGAAGGATGGAATGATAAGACACCCTGCCGATGGATCTCAATAGAGAAAGATAGATAGAAAGTACAAAAAGCATTTTGCGCAGGAGATTAGGAATATAAGGTTTGGGCTGAGCACGGACGGGATGAATCCATTTGGTGACATGAGCAATCGGCATAGCACGTGGCCAGTGGCACTTGTTATCTACAACCTTCCTTCATGGTTGTGCATAAGCGTAAGTATATTATGATGCCACTTCTAATCCAAGGGCCCAAGCGACCTGGCAACGATATCGATGTCTACTTTAGGCCATTAGTGGATGATCTGAAGTTTCTATGGGACCGGGGTGTGCAGATGTGGGATGCGTACAAAAGAGAGTACTTCACCTTAAGGGCAATGTTGTTCGTTACCATCCAAGATTACCCTGCAGCTGGTAACACATCCGGGCAAACAGTGAAAGGTGATTGTGCATGTGTGCAGTGTATGTGGGATACAGCGAGCAGGTGGCTAAAGTACTCCGGAAAGACTGTGTACATGCGCCATCGGAGGTTTCTTCCAGCCGGCCACCAGTACCGTAGCAATACAAGAGATTTCGATGGCACAGTGGAGGAGGGTACAGCTCCAACACACCGTACCGGCAGAGAGATTTTTGAAGAGGTACAAGATATTGAATGTATATTTGGTAAGGGGCAAGGCAATCGAGGCACAACGAGCAAGGGTGGTGAGAAACCTCTTTGGAAGAAGAAATCTATCTTTTGGGAACTATTGGAAAGATTTGGATGTCCGTCACGCGATTGATGTGATGCATGTTGAGAAGAATGTGTGCGAGAGTTTGATGGGACTCCTGCTAAACATACCCGGCAAGACAAAGGACACGTTGAAAGCCCGGAGAGACCTCGCAGACATGAACATCAGGCCCGAGCTACATCCTCAAGAATGGCCCAATGGTCGCCACTACCTCCCTCCCGCGTGCTACACCCTTAGTGCCGCAGAGAAAATAAGCCTGTTGGAGTGCCTGCAGGGTGTCCGAGTCCCTTCTGGTTACTCTGCGAACATTAAAAGACTTGTCAACATGAAAGAGAAGAAATTAGTGGGCATGAAGTCACATGATTTCCACGTGCTGATGACACAACTTCTTCCTGTTGCTATTAGAGGCATTTTGCAAGATAAGGTTCGAAACCCAATCATAAAGCTGTGCTCGTTCTTCAACGCTATATATCAGAAGGTGATCGATCCAAGCACGCTAGACAAGCTCCAAGCAGATGCAATCATTACCCTTTGCCAGCTCGAAATGTGTTTTCCACTATCATTTTTTGATATAATGGTTCACCTCGTGGCACATCTCGTGAAAGAGATAAAGATTCTCGGCCCAGTGTATCTGCATAACATGTGAGCTTTCGAGAGGTTCATGGGGATCATAAAGAAGTATGTGCGTAATAGAGCTTGACCAGAAGGCAGTATCGTAGAGGGTTATGCAACAGAGGAGGTGGTTGAGTTCTGTATCGACTATATGGATTTGCATCCCATTGGTGTGTCGATGTCTCGGCACGAGGGCAGGCTACTAGGGAGAGGGACACTAGGGCATAAGGCAATTTTCGCTCCTAGCCTAGAAACATTACGGCACGCACATTTCGCAGTGCTCCAGTAGTCGGCCTTGGTGGCTCCATTTGTTGACATGCATTATAACACACTCCGCAGCGAGAACCCAAGCAAATCAGAGGCATGGATAGCTAAGCAGCATAGGTTGAATTTTGGTGATTGGTTACGGAAGCATATCATGGCTATGAATACTGATAGTGACCAGCTGTATGTTTTGTCTCGGGGACCTGCGAGCACAATTTCATTCATTCCAAAGGTATGACATTAATGGATATACATTTTACACGAGAACCCAGGATGCCAAGAGCTCGTATCAAAACAGTGGTGTCCGCATAGACGCCTTCGACAGTAATGGTGTAGAACAAACGTACCATGGTTATATAGAGGCAATCTGGGAGCTTGAATATGGACCGCTGAAGGTACCACTTTTCCAGTGTCAATGGGTCAAAATTCCAAGTGGTCTGAGGATTGACAAGTACGGAATGTTCATCGTGGACTTAAACAATGTGGGTTATCAAGATGAACCATTTGTGCTCACAAAATCCGTAACACAAGTTTTCTATGTGAAAGACCCTTCTTCGTTGACCGATCACCACGTGGTTCTCCATGGAAAGCGGATATGCTAAGAACATAGCCAAATGGCAACTCCGGGAAGATGAGCTGCTGCAAAAGGGAATCGAGATCGAGACGAAGGACTGGTGCCAACGGGGAAAGAATTACCAATACGCCCGAGGTTCAACACTCTCGGATACAAGCGAGTTGGCTCACAAGGGTCCTCGAGAGCAAGAAGTGTCCCAGAGGCTCCACGATGCTCATCAAAAGTCCTCAGAAGGTTCTTTTCTTGCGAGCAAGGAAAGAGATGAGCTTACACTTGCATTGCAGAACCCTGAGCACCCGGGACGCACAAGAGGAATCGGCCTAGTTCCATGGAGGGAAAGTTTTCCTGAAGACAGACATAGGTACCGGTCTCGGAGCAATAAAAATTCCAGAGACCAATCGGAAGAGATAAGGCAATTGAAAGAACAAATGGCACTGGTAATGGCGAGGCTTGAAAGTCAGGATGGAGCTGGCCGTGTAACTAGTCCAGGGGGGAAGAAAAGCAGCTGCGCTTCAACTGAGGTTCCTCAAGAACCGGACACGGTTCATTACCCTGTGGACGACATTACTGTACGTACTGCATGCAGGCAGCATGTGCCACTTCAAAACATCAGTCAAGAGGTGGCACGCGCTATGGCACATCCTGTAACGGAGGGAGGAAGGATACACGGTAAGCCGATACCAAGTGGCTACTCAAGGGTTGAAGTGGAGGACGTGCCGAGGAGATACAGGGCAGTGTAGCTTGATTTTGCTCCTGAGGAGGGGGTGAACACTCTTGGAGAAGCCGTCCATAACATAATCCTGTGGCGCAAGCGTTTCATTATCTTCCCTTCAGGAGATGGTGATGACGAGCCAAGCGATGGCAGGTCTAGCTCTGAAGGACCTCCTCCCTCCCCTCAAAGGATGCCTACTCCACTACCATTGCCACATAAGAGCCCGTCGTCTCCACCGGCACAACGTAAGAGCCCATCTCCTCAAGAGGCAGCACAACAGAGCCTAGCTTCTTCAGACCCTCCGAGAAAAAGGGGGCACCTCTGTAAAGCTTCCCATATATCTAAACCACCATCTCTGAAGAAGACCAAGAAGACGCCATTGCCTAACAGGTCAGAGCCATCTTTGAAAGTGCCAGTTGAAGTACAGGATCACTTCATTCGCATGGCAAGGCCACCTGCCCGAAATCAACCTATTACGGACTTCCGATGCACGATCAGGAAAAAGGGATTGCAAGAATTTTCCAAGAAAGAATTCGAGAAAGATAAGGCCAGCAAGACTATGCAAGCCTTTCTAAAAGAGGTAGGGCTGAAAAGTTTGGATGATGTGGATAATATTGAGAAGGCCCCATTGGCAGCTCAGTTTAAGCTTGGTCATTCTTTGACTACCGACGAATATCGCCACATCGTTGGTAAATGTACCCAAATGAGAAGGGTAGAAGAGTGGTACTTACAGATGGCCAAGGATGGTGAAGAGATGTTCCCCGTCTTTTACAGGGACGAGGACTTTCATCACTGTGATGGTATAGTTTGGGTCCCATTTAGAGAACTATTTCATCTATACAATCTGAGGAAGCTAGACTTATCGGTAATTCAGTTATGGGCATTGTAAGTATACTCGACCTCTCGCCATTTTTCTAAGTAAATATCCTTGTTGTGTGTCTAATTTTTTCCCTTATGCAGAATGGGGGCGCTTGAATGTATAGCGACCTATAACAAGCTAGGATTCCTCGATCCTCAAATAGTCAATTCCTCTAATATTGAGGTAGGCGAATGGTCCTCCCAAGAAGTGCTGAACTACCTTTACACATCCTTTGTCAAGCTGCAGGACATGAATACCATCCTTCTGCCCTACCACTTTAAGTAAGTGTGGCATTATCGTTGTACCTCCCATCGTTGTACTTTAAGATGTTAATTGTTCTCTTTTCTTGTATGTAGGCCTCACTGGATTCTTATTGCGATCCATTTAAACGATTCGAAGATTGTCGTCATGGATTCAATGAGGAAATCGCAAGCCAACTATCAATCCCTCATTGACATCCTAGATAAGGCACTTGTGAAGTACAAGAAGAAGTATATTCGACATGCTCCATGTGCAAATAAATTCCGAGTTTGGTGTCACCCTTATTGCTCACATTAGGATCCGGGCACGAGCACATGTGGGTTTTACGTGATGAGATTTATGTGGGTTTTCATGAAGGACGGCAACTGGAACATTACGGATGCTGAGATTCGCCATGTCTCTTAAGACATAAATCCAATTTTCTAAACACATAGTACCTTTCCACATCTTTAATCCTTCCATTTGCAGAAATTAAAACTCCCGACAAGTAAATTGCTGCCACATGTTTGCTTGGGCCTCGCTGAACAGCTATGTGGATTCATCTTCGACCATTTCATCTCGTCAAACGGCGCGTACAACATTTTAAAGGCTCCTGCTGGGCTAGTGGGTTTCATTGAGGCTGATGGCCCTAGTGATACTTTAGATAACCGATCAACGACAAAGCACGCAAAGACCTAGAACTAGTGGGCAGAACCTTTCAAACATTTTCTAAGTGTCTTGTAGATTAGTTATTTGGATTGATGTGGTTTTCTTAATGACATGAACATGCATTAAGTTTCTCTATTTGTTAATGTTTATCTATTATTTTTTGATACATATATCTAACCATGTATTAAATTTTCTCTATTTAATATTTTTATCCCTAACAGCAACAGGTGATCTCACTGACTGGATGTGGCATGGATGAGGGAGACATCATCATTGTTGTCTCTATAAGCAACAGGTGAGCATGTGTAACTAAAATTTTCATATGAGTATGAGTTTAGAGCATTTGAGATGTTGTAGAGCTCAAGCGAATTTTTGTCAAGTCTCCTGAGATGTGTAACACATCTGGTCGCCACCTTCGTGTGGTTTGATGGGCACATCTCAGGCTGAAGTTGACTGGCACGCTGAGTCCCAGCAATATCTTCTATGCTCTCTACTCGAGGTTTCGGGTTTTATATTATAGTCAATATCTACAAGCATACATGTTCAATATGCACGTATTGATGTGAAATTCTACAGCATGGATATAAAATTACAATACTACAGCTAGACACCCTCCCTTAATATAATATTGTTTTCAAATGATGTACATCATTATTGGATTAGTACAATAACTAGTCCAACATTAACATGGTGTAGGGTGATATATTAAATAAGGATGGATAGTGTAAAATTCAATCCGGCACAGTCTCAAATTACTAGGGTCACCATGTAATTGTACTAGTACAAATTTACTACCTTTTTGAAGAAAGATTGTACTATCGTCTACCACTTTACTGCTTGCACACCTAAGGATATTGAAGTGGCACTTTGGCTTTGGTAATTAAGTTTGCGCATTGTCAGCGATGGCACCAGTAATTGCGACGATCAAGTGACTGCTTGCACACTGAAAGTCCATATGGCCATTCTGCTGTGGTATTGGGTTAATTAGAATTGCTGCATTGGCAGTTATGGACTCGTGGTTCCCTTTATTTTTTACTACTTTTTTTGGGTCAGGAGTTATAGTTCCTGTTAGAAGCCATGTGAAGATAAAAGCCATGTAAAGATAAAAATGCGTGTTTTTCAGGTTCTTACACTACGTGAGGCAAGTGGGTTGGATTGGTTTGGTTTGATTTGAAAAATGGGTTGGATTCTGTGATTTCTGCGATGTGAATGTAATATTGTAATATTCTGTGATTTCTGTGTTTCAGGAAATATTATATGTGACCCTGAAATTATTTTTTTTTTTGTGCTTCAGGACTATAGGTGCCGGTTCTTGTAAAGAACCGGTACCTATAAGGCATCAAAAAAATTTTTTTTTGGGTTCAGGACTATTGGTGCCGGTTCTTGTAAAGAACCGGTACCTATGAGACATCAAAGGTGCCATCCTACCACTTATAGGTGCCGGTTATTTATAGGAACCGGCACCTATAATACCATATAGGTACCGGTTCGCCATTTACAACCAGCACCTAAAATGTTATAGGTGCCGGTTGAGGAACCGGTACCAATCTTTTTGATCATTGGTGCTAATCAATTGGTGTCGGCTTTGAAACCGGCATCTACGAGACCTTTGGAACTGGTACCAATGAGTATTTGTGTAGTAGTGCGAGGGAGGGTAGTATTCGTCTTGCTCGGTGGGATCGCTGTGAACTCATGCCCTGCCAGCGCGTGCAACCTGAAATGAAATCACACATACTTCATGAAGAATTTCAGGGAAAACGAAGGGGACCTCTAACCTTGATGAACAGACGCTGGACATCTTTAGAGTTCATGATCGCTTATTCGCTGCTTCGATCTTAGGTGCACTAAACCATTGTGGATTGTAAGTGCCTCCCTCACATAGTTGAAGCGCCGACCGCGGAGGTGTGTGCGGCGGCCACGATCGTGGCGGCTCGACTGCCGTTGGGGGTCGTAGATCCGGCGGAAGACGCGGCGGCTCGGACAGCGTCACCATGCACCCGCCGCCGGTGAGGTCCACGACGCACCCGAGCGCCGGGCACTGCATGCCGTCCCTGCTCGAACCCGTGCGGCGTGACCACCACCAGAAGACCAGAACGTTGAACCTGTCGAGACGAGGTTCACGCTGTACTTCGCCGGCCGGCCCGCGGGTCCCGTGCCGTGCACACTCACCTGCGCCACCGCCAACAGCGGCGCGCCACCGGTATCGCGCGTCGCCGGGGTGCCCTCCACTTCTGCCACGGCGCTATCGCATGGTTGTTTGGAGTTTCTTGCTTGGAGCATCAAAGAGGACTAGCATCTGCGAAGTATTTTTGTTGGAGCTTCTTGGCTTCCCTCTCAGTCCAGTCTCCAGTCCATCGGTGACATTCTGGACCTCGGCCTCGTCAACCTCCCAACAACCGGCTCTCCATATGAGAATGCTTCTCCGGCATGGAATGGGAGCTCGAGGAGGTGCTCGCCCACGCCGTCCATAAGCCGCCGCCGTTACTTCCCTGGGAAAGATGCAGAAAAGGAGGAGAGAGAAGAGCGGGGAGAGAGGATGACATGTTGGCTCCACTTTTTCCGTGAGACTTACAAGCAGGTCCCACTTACTTTTAATCGGATTTTATTTATTTACTTTTGGAACTAGAATGACATGGAAGCATCACGTAGATACCACATCTGTGAACAGAACATGTCAAACTGCCATATAGATATCATATCAACCAAAACTGTTATCAATACTAGAGAGACTCGATTTAAACTGATTTTAAAAATTGGAGATGTCTGGTTTTATGACGTAAATAAAACTCAACCCGGAGTTGAGGGTTCTAAAGTGGACTTTTCCGACAACCATTTGTTTGCACCAGATCATGGGCTGTTGTCTCTGGTTTCCGTTTTTGACAAAAAATGACCGACGCCTACAAATTTCCGCGCTCATTTGCTGAGCTACTTCGCGAATTATTTTTTTCACGTATCTAAAAATGTAAATTTCATAAAACTACATATACTTTTATCAATTTATCGTAAAACTACATATTTAAAAATGTGTACCACAAAATTATAGATTTAGCACCAATTTTTTTATGAAACTATAGCTTTTAAGACATAATCAGCAGCGATATCTATAGGCTTGGTCATCGCTTTGACTTCTTCCGAATGCTTTCGTGCTATTTTACAACTGTTGGGTTTTATATTAGCTCAATGGTAACATATATAGAGCAATAGCATGCATTATATTTGTTACTGTACAGTTGGCCGTCATGCATATTTTATCATGTTCTTGTCTTAATGTTGTGCAGATGGTTGTCATAATAGTGTATGTTTTCTTATATAGAAGACTTTACTTAGCATTAAGTGGACTTGAGTTTGCAATTATGAAGAAAGCACGGATGAGAGGGAATCGTGCACTTCAAGCGGCTATGGGATCTCAGTCTATTGTGCGGCTAGGTCTTTTGATGGCCTTGCCAATGTTTATGAGGATTGGCATAGAAAGAGGTTTCAGAAGCGTCTTAGGGGATTTCATAATCATGAAGCTTCAGCTCTGTTCAATGTTCTTCACTTTCTACCTTGGGACCAAGTCACATTATTTTGGCCGCACAATTCTCCATGGTGGTGCAAAATATAGAGCAACTAGCAGAGGTTTTGTTGTTCGCCATGTAAGGTTTGCTGAGAATTACAGAATGTACTCCAGAAGCCATTTTGTAAAAGGACTTGAGCTGATGTTACTGCTAGTAGTCTATCAGTTGTATGGTGATATTGCTATGGATTCGACTGCCTATATACTTTTAACGTCATCAATGTGGTTCTTGGTTATCACTTGGCTATTCACTCCATTCCTCTTCAATCCATCAGGATTTGAGTGACAGAAAATAGTAGATGATTGGGATGACTGGACCAAGTGGATTAGCAGTCGAGGTGGCATCGGGGTTCCTGCTAACAAAGCTTGGGAATCCTGGTGGGAGGAGCAGCAGCAAGCTGCCCTATTGCCTTTATGAGCAAACCTCTCGGCCCTTTCGTGGTCTCTTAACGTACGAGAAGGAATGCCTCGCCATCCTTATGTAGAGCAATGGTGCCCGTACTTGCAGCATTCTGAATTCATAATTCAAACTGATCAGCGCAGTCTCGTGCATTTAGAAGATCAACGACTACACCTTGGCAGCAGAAGGCCTTCACTAAGCTTCTTGGACTTCAATACCGATGCAAGGGAGCCAAGAATGGAGCGGTTGATGCTTTGTCCCGACGCAGCCATAGAGTCTATCTCGTAGATAGGCGGAGGTACGATTGCTTGCTCCTTGCATGTGAAGGTGGGAAACAAGGAAACAGAGTGGGACATAGACTTCGGTATGAGTTGAAGGGAAGAGGATTGCTTGGAACCTCTAAGACATGGCACCCCTGCCCTAGCCACCTTTTCTTATGATGTCTCGACAGCGGATTCTTACTAGCTCACTGGCTATAAAGGTTATCACTTGCTTTCAATCGCTCTAATGGAAAGAGGACGGACAGATGGATTAGTAAAAAGGAAAGAATGAGAACTGGTCTGCAAACAATTCCTGCCTATAGAGCTTATTTTTGCTTGCAACAAACAAAAATAAAAAAGAAAGAAGAGAACGAAAGGAAAACAGAACTTTGTATTTGGTAACTCCCCCGTAGTTATGTTTAACCTTGAATGCAGTTTATAAATTCGACAACAATAGTCCCTCGGACTCAAAAATAATAACAAAAATGGCTAATCCAATAGCAGATTCCGCAACTGCCACTGTTTGAACTAATGAAGCAAATGATTGACCCATCATATCATCCAAAGAAACGGAAAATACCAAAAAGTTCAAATTGACAGCTAATAACATTGATTCAATTGGCATTGACATAATAAAAATATTTTGTCTATTAAGGAGGATTCCCCGAATACCTAAAATAGAGTTGATCATAGAACAAGTGAAATATTTTATAGGATCCGTTTCGGAAACATGGAATGTCAGAGAAATTCAAATTATGTGAGGCTTGGAAAGAAGTCCTACGTAGAGTCCAGGGAGAGCCTATTTGGATTCTTTTCTCTAGTTACCCCTTCTCAAACAACGCGTTTGATTTCCTTCCTTATACCAAAGGAATTCCATCTTTCTCTTGCCGATCACATCCAAAGGGTCGGAATACATCTTGTCTTTGAACCTTTGTAGTCCTATGCATAGTCAGTACTATAGCCTCACTAGTCCTCGTTGAGGAATCTCCTTGATGCCCTAGAAGTTTGAGATTGTGCCCAATCGTTTTGGAGTCTATTCAGGAGCTCCTTCAGTGCCCGGGGATTGACGTCAAACTGGAGTCGGCTCAACATGAAATCAAGCATGGTGCAATAGCCTTCTTCACGGAGCTCATCTCCATTCTTCAGAGTAATATCACGCAATGTGTCCAAAATCTGGGCGTGACAGGCGCGGGCCTTTTGTAGAGAACTTTCCTTTCAAAGAGAGAGAGGTCGTCCCTCTCAAGAAAAAGGAGGGTTCTGTTATGCTTCCGCGGCCGCTCCAGGCATTGGAGCGGGAACCTGCGCAGGAGGGATTGGAGCGGGATTCGGATGCCGCTCTTGACTGACCACAACTTCCAGGGGAGTGGTCTGCTCATGGGATGCAGAGGTGTCCTCACAGTCAGCCAGAAAACCTTTGAATAGCTCTTCCGAGTTAGTGGATCCGGAGGGAGGCATTGAAGGGACTGGGTCCCCCATTCCGTCCTAGTCGGACTCGGAGTGAAGCATCTCCCAACAAGATTTGAAAAAAAATCATTATCCCCAACCAAGGGTTGGTCGAGTATGAAGAAAAGACCTATATGGGATTCAGATTACTGAAATTGAATTTCCTTTTCATGCCATATGTCGCTTAGACTACTATTTCCCCTTTCTGCCCTTTCCTCTATTTGTTTGATAGGGTCTTCGTCTCCGTGTAAAAGCAAACTCTCCAAATTTATGACCAACCTTTCCTTCAGTGATCTTACAATGAACAGAAGTTTTTCCATTGTAAATGAGTATGGAGGAATCAACGAATTCCGGCGAAATAGAAGATCTACGTGACCAATTTTTCCTGCTCATCAGACTTTCACTGTTCTTCTTTATTGTAAACAGGAAAGCATCAACAAAACTTTCCTTCCATATAGATCATTGTGGCATGAACTAAATTCTGCGTTTCTCCACCCCCACTATTGCCCGAAATCCTGCTTTGATGGGCTTACCCCAAGGTGACACCGAAGGTCTACCTCCTTTCGTGCGCCCCTCACCTCCTCCATGAGGATGATCCATTGGATTCATTGCAACACCACGAACAAAGGGGCGTCTGCCTGACCACCGGCTTTGTCCTGCTTTTCTAAGCTTACGTGCACCATGGTTGGGATGGGAAACTATACCAATAGTAGCTCGGCATCGGGAATCTATGAGTTTTTCAAAACCCGATGGTAGCCGCACAAGACATTGTGGGGCTGGCTCCTTAATTATTTTGGCATAAGTTCCTATGGCCCGAGCTAGCTTTGCGCCTTGACCTGGATGACATTCAATATCATGTACCCATTTTCCCATACGTATATCAGCTAATGGTATGCTATTTTTCTACTTTTGAATTTAGATCCAATATCTCGTGTCTATAAGCAGGGGGGCGTGGCCAAGAAGCTGCCAGCTGACTGCCCCCTTCAACCCAACCTTTATTCACTGTGCGAACAAGCTCTACATATTTAACATCAATTTTATCACTAAACTAAAAAAACAATTGAGCTATGAGCCTATGAATATGTAGTTCTTTAATAACTTCATCATAAAATTTATGTTCTATGTATAGTTTTACAATAAAGTTGGTGCTATACATATTTTTAAATCCACGGTTTTGTGATAGTTTGTTCAAAGTATGTGTAGTTTTGTAAAATTTATTTAAAATATTTTTCATTATAACACTTTATTGTGGAGTATTACTTAGACCATTTGTTCTAAGTTACTTGCTTTCTTTGATAAAATTATTACACAGACTTGCTCATTAGTTATACATATTAATAAAATGGAAATAATTACAACACTGGGTTCAAGATTACAATCTTTTTATCCAATCAAAATTACATGTCATATCTAATTGTTAAGTTTATTTCTTAAAATTATTTAATTTATCAGATAATGCACATTAATACCCACTGAATAATTGTTTCAGCCAGCGCAAATCAATAATATGGTGAATAATCTACATGACAACAATAATTATGAAGAACCATTTATTATTGCGACTAGGTAGCTAAAAGTTTATCATATATCATCTTCATATGGCAGACCCTGTCCATGTCGCTCCTGTCCTTGAGAGACCCTAACGACTCCCTACAGCCTGTTGCCGCCGCCACTCCCTCCTCCCCTCTGCCTTGCCACCGCCCGAGTGTCTCGTCGGTGTTGACGAAAAATCCGCGTCCAGCCGATGGTGCCAAATTTACGTTGACGCGAACCGTGTCGAAACACACGAAGGCCTGGGAGATCTCCTTAGCTTCAATGCAGGTCCTAAAATATTGATGGAATGTGAGCGTGTCAATCAGTTTGATCCTGCAACTGACAAGATATATAAATGGACGATCAAATATCCGATCGGCTGACAAGCCGATGGAGCAATACAAGCCGATGTAGCGATACTAGCCGATGTCAATAGGAATTTGAACAATCAGCTATATATCCAATGTAGATTCTGATACTTGAGTAAATAATGATACAAAGATAATCGGCTGATAATAATGTAACAAGATAATAATGTAATCCAATAAAAACCAATCAACCAATAATGATATGATAAAATAACTGTTGATCCAAAGGTTAAAGCATACATCGGCCGAAGATCCGATGTCGTTAAATCCAAATGATTAAATAATATATGAAGCCTTTGCTGTCATCGGCTAAAACCAACTTGTATGTAATTCTTACAAGCTGATGCAACGTTTAGATAACTCATCGGCTGAAACCCCGATGAAACCCTTATTGGCAATCAAAGAGCAAACTAGTTCTTACAATTCCAAATATGACTTAGTAGGTTAAACCCTATTGATGTAGCACTAAGTATGAAAGGAAGTATAAGGTCTAGACAATCGAGCCTTTAATTGATTTTTGGGGTGGTCATGTATTAAATTTAATCAAGACAGTAAAAACATCAAAGAGAAATTTAACACATTGGATAAGATCGGCTAACCCTTCGATGAAACATTAGCATGAACCTATTGGCTTAACAAGACTTAGATTATCAACAACAATCTAATAGGTCGAACCAAACTGATGTAACACGAGATTGTATATAATAATCTAATACTCAATGAACCGATAAATCTGTTTAATGTAATGGATATAACAAATCTATGTAAAACATCATTGTGATTGTAGAGAAATATCTGCTAAGACAGAAGATTAGACCTAACCGATATAGTCCTAGCTAAACTAATGCGTCTCTAAACATAATGCTATTAAAGATAGAATCGAAATATCAAGTAGATAAATATATCGACCGAACCAGAGCGATCCAAGAGGTCGAAACGAAGCAGCCTTGAACAACACCAATGTAGCCGATACATTCACCAGGGCCGCCGAAACGTTGGATTTACCCCTTCGTCGGAGATCGAAAGCCAATACAGCCCTGCGTCAGGTGCCAAGTTCCGCCAGTTGATAATTAAAACCTTGGAAAAGAGGGTGGCGATGCGCCGAGAGTAGTTGTATTGATCAAGAGATAAATTACATGGACCCCAGGTGTACATATTTATACCATGGGTAGATATTAGTCCTTATTGGACAAAACACAAACTTTCTTAAAGATAAAGTAAAAGATACAAGTACTGATCAGACTCTAAATAATCTTTCCTAAAAATAAGAGAAAACTAACTAACTCTGCCTAATTAATAAATAAATTGCCATGCCGCATCCTCCTTGAACTCAGCCTATTCTGGATAAGCTTCCTTTAATTGATCAATTTCCTTAACCGAATCTGCTAAGAATCTGTTTGTTGGCGGGTGATAATTTCCATTGGCCGATTCCAGGACTCTGAAGCCGATACTGATTCTAGGCCTATGATGACTTTGAAGCTTTACCAAATTTTGGCGTTAATAGCCGGCAAGCCGAGCAACTGCAAGGATTGCGGCGACATGCTCTCTCTCTCTCTCTCGAAGGCGCTGCAATAGCGGGGACACCGACGCGCCTTGGACGGTGAAGGCGCCGTCATGCCGGCTGGATCTGGCGAGAGGCTGGTGGGCGACGGGGTGGAGCAGCGCATAGAAGGGCCACACTAGTGGCTGGCGGCAATGACGCGACATCTGCCAGCAGCAGCAGAGGATGGAAGCGACAACGCGACATCTATCAATAGTAGTGGAGGATGGCGGCTGTCAGTGTCCTAAATATGTGATACTCTATATTTGTGTACTAAGGCTCAGCAGGTCTCACCATATATCAAAACCTATATGGAATCAAGCCTCATACGTATGGCAAAAGCTCTAAATAGATAAGAGTTCCGATAAGGAAAGAGAAACATAATCCTACTTGAGCACTATAAGGTCTACTCGAATCGTATTCATACTTGTCTCCCTAGTCCTACTTGGACAAAAGGGCATCTAAGGGTATAAATACAAGCCCTCTTCTCAGGAGGAGAGGGGAAAAGCGAACATAAGCCCAAACAAGGCCAATACAATCCCACGAGCGCAACAAAAGCCAAGAGGGATCTATAGCCACCTCCAATCTTACCGAGTTTCTACTTGAGGAAGCCAACAACAGCTAAGCTGTCGACCACATATTTGAGCTTTACGTCGCGAGACTGACAGAGACAAGATTAAGTTCTCCTCTCTATTGTACATGAGATAATGATATATAATGACAACACTGGCTTCGGTCAACAGGAGTTTGTTTATTACCCGTCAGTAGGGGGCCCGAACCTGTATAAAAATCCCTGTCTCTCGTCTCTTTTACTACATTTTCACATATGCTTTGGTATAAACATCTCCAATACTTCACAAATACTGTAGTCAGATACAGCTCGTCAACAATGGCAGTGGCAGCTGGATCCAACGCTCCATGGCCATATCCAACGGCCTTCCGAGCGGCTCTGATGCGCGGGGTCGCTTCTAGCGATGGCCCTGCTGTAGCAGCTGGGTGTCGGGGTCGACTTTGTGGCCTGTGGCGATGAGGGCACGGTGTCCAGCAACGGCTAGGTGGCTAGTATGGCAACACAAACAACACAATATGTGGTGGCTGGGTGCCTGGGATGTCCGAGGCGAGCAAGGGAGCGATTGGATTTGACGGGTGCGCGGCTTGGATGGTCCCTATTTGTCGGCAATACCCCCTTTCTTCTCCATCAAGCTCCTCCCCTGCTATGACCGATTCCTTCCGGCCGCGAGGAGCTCCATTAGTGGGGACGTGGAGGTGGTGGTACGAGATGCCGGCGTGCGGAGATGAGGTGCCAGTAGAGAGGCACTGGCATGGTGGAGGTTATGGAGTGGAACTGCGGAAGGCCCCTTTTTTCTGTCTTGGAGACGGTCAGGGGTTGGCCTGCGGAGAGGCACCAGTGTGGCGGGGTTCGCATGTTGGTGGAGGTCGGATGGTGGAAGTGGCGAAAGCCTAGCCTAGGTTTCTATGTTGGCAAGGGCGACGTCTTTGGACACCGCATTGTTGAGACGTGTAACGCCCTAAAAATTCGACCGACAAAAATACGAAACCCTAAAACGTGAGATTTCAAAAACCTTTAAATCGAATTGCATCATGCCGCGTTTAATTGCTCTTTTATTCGAATCTTGATTTACGGAATTTAATTAATCGAAATTAATTAAGTACAAACCCTAAATTGGCTAAATAAATAATTAAGAAAAGTAAACTAAAATATGTTTTGGCCAAAATTAGTAGTAAATAAAGCATTCTACATAAATATCACAAATTTATTTAGATGGTATAAATCTATATAGTAAATTATATATATATGTATAATTAGATACATACATATATATATATATATATAATTATATACATACAATTAATGGATGATATGAAATCTTGGGTGAAATCTTTAGGAATAATACAAATATTGAACAAAATCCATTTATGTGAAAATTATAAATTTTGGACGAATTTTAAATTGGAAATCAACTCAATTTGCAAAAAAAAAAGAAAATGGCACTGTTCATCAGTCCCTAGGTGTTCGACCGGGGTCCCTAGCCGTCCCATCGCCGCTGCCGTGCCACGTCCTCACGCCCCACGCCTGTGCACGTCGCCATTGCCGCTCGGCGCCGCTGCCACCCTCTACCGCGCCCGTGCTGTCGCCATCGCCGCTTCCCCACTCTGCCGCCTTGAGCCTCGCGCCGCTGGTCCCCTCTGCTGCGCGCGTCGCCAACGCCCGTCCCCTCGCCATCGCACCCCGCGCCGCCGCGCGTTGATCGCATCGCCGCTGCCGCGCCTCTGCCGTCGCCCCGTCGCGTCGACACCCGCGTCGCATCGCCGCGCCGTGCCGCCACCTCGCGCCGCGCGCGCCGCTCACCTCGTCCACTACGCCGGCCATCGTCACCATCCTCCCCGCCGCCTATAAATCCCCCCCGGCCTCCCTTTTTCTCCCCGCCCACTCCCCCTTCTTCCCCCAAATTTTTCCCTTCTCCACCCACGTAGCCGCCACCGCCGTCTTGCTGCCGTCTTGCCGTCGCCGTGCCTCAACCGCTGCCACGTTGCCGCCCTTCATCGCCGCTGCCATCGGTGAGTCCCCCTCCCCTCTCTTCCGTCAGCCGCTGCCTGCGCTGAGTGAGAGAGAGAGAGCCCGAGAGAGAGGAGAGAAGAAAGAAAGAGAGGGAGAGACACTGAGGCCGAGAGAGAGGAGGGAGCAGAAAGGAGAGAGAGAAAAGAAAGGAAAGGAAAAAAAAGAAAAGAGGAGAAAAGAAAAAGGGAAAAAGAAAAGGAAAATAAAATAAAAGAAAAGAAGATTTAGGAAAATCGGGAGAAAATTTAATTTTAAGTATTTATGTAAATTAAATCGTAGACCATTTTTTTAGGAATTCCTAGAAAATAAATTGAGATTATTTACTTAATTGATTATTGATTTAATGGGATATTTATGTAGCTATTTATTTAGACTTTATTTATTAAGTTACATATATATATATTAATCGGAGGATTAATCGTTGGCTATTTTTGAAAAGTCCTATATAATAAATTACGGTTATCTATTTAATTGGTGATTTATTTAGGTATTTAGTCTGTTAGTTATCTATTCGGTTTCACTCATTAATCTATTTATCCACTTAGTTATTCATTGTGGTTAATTAATCATTCATTTATTTATTAGGGTTAATTATTATCGGAACCTAAGTATTAAATATTCGGAGTATCTTATTCGGATTAAAGTATTAGGGTTAATTATTATTAATCGAAATCTAATTTATTCGGAGTCGCGTAAATTAAAATAGGTAAAATACTTTAATCGACTAACGCAAATATGTTAGGACAAAATGGATTAAAATCGGAAATTTGTCTATTTCATAAATATTGGAATCGACAAACAAAATTCGATGCTCGCGCTCGATCTTTCTTTTTATTGGATTATTTTGGGTTTTATTTGAATTCTAATTGAATTCAAATTAATTTCTCTCGCACGTAATACTAGACCCTGAGGGAGTTGCGATTCCGAACGAGGACCAAGACCCGCAGGACTTCGAGCAAGGCAAGTCATCACTAAACCTTGAGCATGTTGAACTGATTGCGAACTTATTTTGGATTTAAAATAAAGTTTGTATGCTATATGAATATATGTGAATGCCCTACCTTGCTATATGCCATGCCTTTGATATTGATTATCCATGCAAATCTTTGTCATCCATAATATCGTGTATTTTTAGTTGATACGTGACAATGCTTAGCCCTGCTACTTTAGAATCATGCATATTCATATTTATCAAAATGCTTTATGCTCGGGCAACTACCTTTAGGAAGGTGGTTGAGATGCGGCATGTAGAGACATGAGCGCCACATTGCCTTGACATTGATAACATGATTTGCAAAAGGAAAAATAAAGCTAAACAACTGTTTTCAACTGGGACGGCTAGAGGACTTGGGTGGTGTCTGGTAAAGGCAAGTGCTAACCCTGATCAGTTAAGGACCGAGCCATGAAGCTAAGCATGAAACGACCCTCGTACAGCCGTACTTCTCAAGTGAGTATAAACCTAGCGGAGTAAATAGCCGAGCGAAGGCAATATCCATGCATAATGGTTTTTTGATGTGTATGAGAGGCGGGGGCCTACGGTGGGGTCACCACCGGTAGGACCACCATGTGTAAACCTAAACTTAATTATAACTTAATGCATGTGTAAGTTTTCCCTCCCCGGAAGCGCCAGAACTCCTCTCACTGCTAGAAACTCGTAACGCCTAGAGTGCATGAGGATGCAAGTTCATGGAGCGGGTACTGCCAATGTGAGGTTATTGAAATGCTTTGCCGTGACGCGTCTCATGTGTTGGGACAAGGCTCATGCGTTGGGCAGGCACGGAGTACGGGTAAAGTGTACATCCACTACAGTGTGAGTAAATCAAATCTATTCGAATAGCCGTGCTCGCGGTTATTGAGCACCGGGACGTGCATTGCACTTGGCTAGATTCTAAATTTTTAAACTGATTGGGATGGGATATTGCATAATGATCTTTATGCTGGTGGATCCACTTCTCGGGAAGCGAGAAGAGGCAGACCCCAGAAAACCATGTCGACCCAATGGCGGGAAGCTACCCTTGGGATCACAATGGATGGTGGACAGAATCGTCGTTGATTAATGAACTATGGTATTAAAACTTGATCAGTCTATGCTAGGTCTTAGGTTTGTGAAAAGGTTTCCAAAACTTGCTTTACACAAAAGAACCTGAAGCCACTTCTTGGAATACCCTCTATCATATGCATTATTGTTGTAGTGGCTTGCTGAGTACGGTTGGTACTCACCCTTGCAATTTACAACTCCATCAGAAGTCGAAGATGACGCTTCGAAGGATCCCTACGCCTACTATCAGGAGGATGCTGATGACAATGGCGCTCAGTATGTCTTAGTTACAGTCGTTGCCTGTGGCAATGGCGTTGCCGCCGCCTTCAATCCGCTGCCTTATCTAATTTCTGCTTTTGAATGTATTCCGGACTGTTTGGTCCCCTATTCTAAGATTATTGCCTTCAGGCCTATTGTTGTAATAATTCGTACTAAACGCTCGTATATACGCACTTGGTATTTCAACTATGAGTTTGTGTATACCAGACTACTTGATCCAGGGAAATGGTACAGTTTACACGACGGATTCCTGTTTCGAAAACGGGGGTCCACAAGACGTCTCCCTTCCCCACCCTAGTGGGATCCTCTAGGTGTTGTGACCTCCGTGGGGGCATCATTTAGGATATCATGTCTTCTACCTTTCTCACCTTCTTTTAGTTTGGCTGCAACGACACTCTTGGATGTGTTCATCAGGTTACACGAGGGACGAGTGGATCATCTTCTCTTTCGCCCTCTCCGTCGACAACCCTTCTTTGTCGGGATGTTCAGTAATCCGATGGTGCCCTTGTGCCCAGAGAAGATTAGGGCGATGCGTTTGTTTCCCTTTGAACGACTGACAATGACCGGTCACACATAGTGGTGACGGCTGGTGTTACTCTGTCCTCGAGTTTATGTGTACGAGTTGCCAACATGTGGTGGTGTGATTCTTTTTACTTTTTATTTCCTGACCATAGTCTTATAACTTTTTTACTGCTATATCAATATGAAACTTCGCACTGTACTTGTACAAGTTGTTTCGAAAACAAAAATTTCATCATAGGAAAATGGAATAAGTTCATTTGAGGTCCCTTAACTTTACACCGAATCCGATTTTTGTCCTTGAACCGCAATACTAGATACAACGGGACTCTCAACTGTCAAAACCGCTACAGAAGAGGTCCCTCGGAGGTTTGGGTGGCAGTTTTGGCTGACGTGGTGCCTACGTGGCTGCTTTGACTTAGTCCTCGTCCTACGTGGCGGTGATGTGACACTGGAAGCAAAATATAAAAATTAAAAATTAGAACAAAAATGTGGGGCCCACATGTCAGTCAAACAAAAATGTGGGGCCCACATGTCGGTGCCTCCTTCTCCCCTCTCCCTCCCAGCCATCCTTCATCCCTCCTCAAGGCGGCCGGTGAGCACGCGCGGAGAGGGAGAAGGGAGGCGGCCGACGGGGAAAAGGGAGTGGGGCGGTAGCCATCGGGCGTCACGATGGATCTCCTCCTCCTCTTCCTCCTTCGCGGGGACTGGATGTACAGGAACAGGAGCACGTCGCGGAGGTCGGCGTCCTCCTCCTCCTCCGCGAGGAGCACCGCCACGAGCATCCCAAGCACTAGCGCCGACTGCTCCTGCGGGATTTGCATTAGCATCGGTATGCCCTCCGGGAAGACCAGCTTGGGGATCGGGAGGAGGCCATACTTGAACGAAACCAGGTGCGGCCGGAGGAGGAGCATCGTGGAGGAGGAGGCGGTCCTCCGTAGAGAGCTTCCCGACGAGTCTGAGCGTCAGGCGTGGCCCTCGGTGCAGCGGCACGTCGTGTAGAGGTGTCGGGTAGGTCTAGCAGCCGGTGTCGCGGCGCATTGAGCCGGCCCCGCGGTGCAGCAGCGCCACCGACCACCGCCGTCATCTTCTCCTACCTCCTGCCTCCTACCTCCTCTTTTGACTTAGACACCGTGGCCGCTGCTTCCGCCTCTCTGCATGGTGAGGACAACATCGCGGGCTCCCCGACGCGCTCCTCCGCAGGGCCGTCTTGCGCCTCCCCACCAAGGACATCGCCCGTACTACCACGATCTCCTCCCGCTGGTGCCGTGTGTGGGCCTCCACCCCTCTCCGTCTCGATGACGACGGCGGCCTCACTCCGGGCGCCGTCACCGCGGCGCTCGTCGCCTACTCGGGCCCGGTAGCCTCAGCGCACCTTTCCCACCGGCGGCCAACTAGCGCTCAGCTTCCCTCCCACCAGCCCTCTGAGATAGCCTCGCCCCGTCAGCCATGCGCCGTCTCCTCTATCACCTTGCCCCGCCGGCCTCCCCGCCGCCTCCTCCACCACTCCGCCCAGCGATCTGGTGGAAGAAGGAGAGAGGGGAAAATGGGAATGAGGCTGACATGTGGGGCCTATGTGGGCCCCACCATTTTTAAATTATTTTTTGCGTGGCTGACATGTGGGCCACGGTTTTTATTATTTTTCTGAGATCTAATTGCCACGTAAGCGTCATGTCAATGCCACGTGGGACAAAGACCTAGTCAAACCAGCCACGTCACCCAAAACCGCCTTCTAAACCGTCGAGGGACCTCGTTTGCATTGGTTTTGACAGTTTAGGGACCGGTTGTATCTGGTTTTGGTTTAAGGACGAAAATCGGATTTGGTGCAAAGTTAAGGGACCTTAAATGAACTTATTCCTAGGGAAAAAAAACCAAAAAGAATCCCTTGAACGGGCCATATGATACCAACATGGGCTTTTACCAGGCTAGGCTGAACCTGCTGCTGGTCCCCGTCTCTCAACGACGAACTGCAAACCGGAAAGTCTTCTACTAGTACTCCAATAGTGTACTTGAGCATTGATGGCGAGCTCACGGTGACAGCACACGCAATGATGAATCCCCTGTCGCGACGCGCCCGTCCGCGAGCGCGTGCCACCGAATCTCTCAATCCGCCAAAAACCACCACAAAAAACGATGTCGAGAGCAGCAGCAGCAGCAGCAGCAGAAGAAGAGAAGAGCAAGAGCAAGAGGAGGAGATGTTCCCCGGCCTGATCCACCACCACGGCCTCCTGGACGCCGATGGCGGCGGCGGCGGGGGGAGCAGCGCCGGCCTGGTGCTGACGGCCGACCCCAAGCCCCGGCTGCGGTGGACGGCCGACCTCCACGACCGCTTCGTCGACGCCGTCGCCCAGCTCGGCGGGCCCGACAGTGAGCTCCTCCCTTCTCCGGCTTTTCCTCTTCACACGCTGTTTGTGCTTGTTTCCTTGGCTTGGCTGGCTGCGCGCCGGATTGGCACACGATTCATGGCGATTGGGGGCGATGGGTTTGAACTTAATCGACCAAGTGAGGATGGATTTGGTTAGGTTGATGATCTGTAGCTAGCAGCTCGTTTCGAGCGGAAGAATGCGGGATGGTTCTGACGGGGAATTCAAACTTAGAGAATCCGAGCATTTCTTCATGCTGCTTCTTTCACATGAATCGTTGAGTTGACCTCAAGTTTGACATGGAGTGAATGTGCGGCTCGCTTTACGACCTTCTCTATGGCGGCATTTCTTCACGCTTCTGGTGCTTCCATCTGGTCTCATTATACTCTCATTGGTGTGAAAATGGGAACTTCTGTGCAACGAATTTGTTGGTTTGATTCTTGAAATGCGTACCTGTCAGTTTTTGCCTTAGGATAGATAGGGCGTGTGTTAATGTAAAAGTAACCGAATTTTTTGATGCAGGTAAGTTCAGTTCGGACCAATTTGCCGATTTTATCCCTGAAAAGGCCCTTTACCTGTTGTGCTTTACGTTGTTATAGGTAGCTTTTTGTTGAGATTGCTCTCTTATGGATTGCTCACTTGTCTGATTTTTTTTCTTTTTACAGTTTCACATGGAGTTTGTGTTTAAGGCTTGAGTTTGCTGTTCCGGATGCAGAATGCTCCTTGTAGAGGATCAACAGGAGTTGGGGCATTTTCTTGTTGCCTTTTTGTAGAGGATCAACAGGAGTTGCGTGCGTGTGGAAAACGAGAGGGGAACACAACCTTAGTGACATGTGGACTCTTTGGCCTCATGCTGTCCTTTTTTCATTCCCACAAAAAGTAGAAAGTTGTTGGAAGTAGTTGACATATGGGGCTCTATCCTTTTTTATCTTAAAAAAAGTTAGGAGTTGGTGGTGGGGTGGTGGTGGCACCACCATCATTACTCCCTTTTATAAGGAGTATAGATTAAGCGAAGAAACTTAATGTGGCGTAATTGAATTTTTGGTGTAATATGTGGTAGGTTTCAAGGAAAAAAATAGGTCATTTTCTTTTTGCAGTTTTCATCAGTGCAGATACATTATAGGAAGCTCAAACTTTCTTCAATATTCATGAGTTTGAGCTCAAAGGGAATGTCCTATACCGTGTCTGTGATTATTAGCCTTGACAACTGATTCTTGCCTGTTAGCCTTGATTGTTGATTTCAGTGAATCTTTCTACGAGTATTGCAGTTTGTTTGACTGATTGATTTTCTTGTAAGCATATGAATGCTTCTGTGGCCCTGCCTTTTAGTTAGCTTAAGCATTCCCTTTTTTCCTTATGAGTTACTCCCTCCATCCCATAAAAAATCAAATCCTAGGAATGAATTTGGACATACACTGTGCCTAGATTCATCCCCAGGATTTGTCTTTTTATGGTACAGGGGCAGTAGGTTGTAACATCTGAAATGTGCCTTCAAGCTGGGTGATCTCCAAAATCAAATATTAATTATTTTTTACTTATTCATTATACATCTGTATTTTCACCTATTAGTTAGTTATCAGAAGCCTGTCCTCTTTCCTGGACCTAAGCCCAATCCATGCAAGTTTAATTTGTTAGTTACTTGGTTTCTAACCTTCTATAATCATATTTTGATGTGCTACTTAATTAGTTTTATAGAGGCCAGTGGCTATTTCCTGTTTGCTGTTCAGTTATCTTTTAGCCATCACAGTCTATTATCTTTTTCTTGATCTTGTCTCGGGTCTTCTTTTTGTTACGTTTTTGCAGTATCCTACTTTCCTTGTTCCCTTCTTTCTAACAACACTGGTAAGAGTTTTGAATGTATGGTCTAGTTTTGGGTCAATTGCAAATGAGGCTATGAGGATGCCTTGTGGTGTGCTGCAGGGGCAAATGTTCTCGGTAGAATACTTGTTGGTATCCTAGGTGCTTGAGGTCTTTTGTTTGTGGTCTGTTTGATGCTGTTCGTTCTGTTTGCAACCACTCTTGCACACTAAACTGCCGGCATGTGTGTAGTGAAATGCTCCTTTCTGTGATGCTTACTGTTATAAATAGTGTAGGCTGCAAGCATGTTTAATTGTAGTTTGACATTTGGCTAATGACATGTTACTTATTGTTATACTGATTATAATATTAACCCTGCAGAAGCAACACCGAAAACTATCATGAGGACAATGGGTGTGAAGGGGCTCACCCTTTTTCACTTGAAAAGCCACCTTCAGGTTCTTGTCATCCATTTGTCTCACATTATTAGAAATGCGGCATTGCTCTTAAGTTTGCTACTCATACCAGAAATACAGATTAGGAAAGCAATCTGGCAAAGAGATGGCAGAGCAATCAAAAGATGGTAAGTTACAGAAACATGTTGATATGAGAAGCTGAGGCAAGTGAGCACAACCTCACTGTTAATTTCATGCATGGCCATCTGACCCCCAAAAAAATTAAGCGGCTAGGGTAAGCTACCAATTTTAGCATTCCCATGGCATGTGTATATGGTCTGACTTAAAATGTGAATTTTAAAGCAAGCAAATGAGGGATTAATATGGCCCTCGTACCTAGAACCTTCAGCAAATATTTGATATTTGTCCAACTTTAACCGTTTTTAGTTGTGGACTTGAACTTTCTACAAGCAGGCTTTTGGAGCTTTACTTCTGAGAGCCACCCATCTGTGAAGCATTACAAGTTTTTAAGAAAATATAGTTAACTCCATCTTGACCTACCTTCATTCAGGGCCGGCTCCGCGGATTTAAGGGCACTAGGGCGAACTCGATGCTATGATACTATTTTTTCTTTACTTGTAAGACATACTTTATAAACCATTCATCCTCTAAAGAGACACAAATAAACAGTACTAACATGACAAATCAAGTACTAACTAGTAAGACCTCATTTGCAATATGTTTTTATTCTCAATAAATAATGTTGATATTACAATTGGAAAACTAAAATAAAAAACAACAAAGAAAAAACCTAACACACAAACTGATTTTTGACGAAAAAACGGAACTATTCATCATCCATAAGTATTTATAAGTTGAAAAACAACCGTCCTAAAAAAATGTTGAAAACAATCTAATTTTTGACTAAGACGCAAAAATCAGCACTCGTGAGAAAAAGCTCGTAAAGATAATAAGAAATCTGATATATAGACCATATTGGACTGGTCCCCTCGTAGCCTGGGCCCTAGGGGCTCGCACCTTCTGCCTATTTGAAGGTTGCAATTTAAATGAACCGATTCTTTTGAGAGATTCGATCAAATTTTTTTGGCCAGTTGCAAAATATACCATGACGCACTGGTAAGATATTAAACAAAAAAAAAGTGACACACCTCTGATGTACTTAGTCATTTTCTAAGTATTTTTCTTGAAAAACTGCTGACATTGGTGGATAGACCAAGTATTTTTATTCAAGTCATAATTTTCTTGGTCATATCCAAACATAGCTATATTCCATTCTTTGTACTTCTATATATAACTTCATTTTCAATCGCAGAGTTCACCATAATAAGATCTAGTTACATCTATTGCTTTTTCCCACAATTTCAGCTTCTTATCTTTTGGGAGCTCAAAGTGGAACAAACCTATCTCCTAGAGTTCCAGCTCCAGATTTGAAAGAGTAAGCTTTGTCAGCTACATATGTAGCATGAGTGTCCAAAATTTTGTCTCATTGTGTCCATTTTTAGTCAGGATATTTATGTTGCATGTGGCATGTGTGATTTGGACTATACCGATTTTACATACTACAGTTACTTCTTTGTAGGAGTCAAGAAGTAAAAGAAGCACTCAGAGCACAGATGGAAGTGCAACGAAAATTGCATGAACAAGTGGAGGTAAGTAAAGTTTTCTCTAAAATGGCGTCAGCCGTTGAAATAAGACAGTTCACCAAATGCTTCTTTTTGTTGCAAAATAGTTCTGAGTTCTGACATTCCTTGGAGACTTCGTACTCATACAGAATGTAACATAGGCTATGACCTTGCACTCACTGCTTCCCTCATAAATCTCACTGCTTCCCTCATAAATATGAAATATTGGTCACTTAAAAATCGATTATATGAAAACTCTGATGCTTTACTTTTACAATAAATGGAGCTGTCTTTCCCTGCTGCTCTAAACAAACAGAATGATCCATCTTAGTGACTATTCTGTGTGCAGTTTTTTATATGTTGGACATTACTCTAATAGTTCAGACTATGTATGTGTGGTAATTTTAAATTCAATCCAAGACTTGCAGTTTACATTTTTTTTAGTTAATTGCAAGATGAAATTGGATAGTAATTCCTGTTCTTGATAGGAGTTCAGATTCAGGCCCTATGGGCTTTTGTTATTAGTTGACAAGGTGCGGACAAGAAGTACTTCATCCAAAGTCTGCCCTGCTTTATGTTCATTTGAAACTGCGGAGAATAGGTTTCAGTAGTTGGCCATCGTGTTTTTGTTTGTCAGGTCCAGAGGCATGTACAGATCCGAATGGAAGCGTACCAGAACTACATCGACACACTACTGGAGAAGGCATGCAACATAGTATCCGAGCAACTGAATGGCTTCAGCATATCTGACTATGATCTAGCCTCTGCTGGTGTCATGTTGAGCTCTTCAGACACCTTGAACCCCTCCGTCTTCCACCAGCTCTCTGTCAGCTCGATCAGCCTGCACAGTCCCGGAGGCAAATCCTCCCCTTTTGCAGCTGATGCTGACCTGTTCTTCCAGAAGGCGCCTGAAAAACGCAAGTCATGTTGAGATACAGATAGGTGAAGATCCATGACCTGCTTCCTCATGGAAAAGCCAGGGGGAATTCTGATGATATCTTGCATGACGCCCAGAAATTGTCCTGTTTCTAGTAGCTAGACTAGCACTGAACAAGGCTCTACCTTGATCTATTTCAGACTTTAAGTTAATCTAGATTGACCTTTGTTATTATCCTGTGGGTAGTAGTCGTAGACTGATCAAGAACCTTTATCGATGCGTAAGTATCTTGTAATTCAGAGTCCTAGCTTCCAAATTAACACATTTCGGTTATTTGTGTGTTTTGAACCCCATATAATTGGGAATACTCAAAGTGTGGAGATTATGGGTACCGGATACCCTCATGGCTAGCTTATCCGACTTACCATAGGGGATAGGTTGCGCTCCATGATCATGTAAACCGGCTATGACTTGGGTATTACGTTACCATTGAGATAAGGTAACGGCTCATGGTCTATAGTTGGTAAGATAGAGGAGTCCGACTTAGAATTTGAGTGGATCTCCGACTTGTAAACCCCCCTCCGAGACTATATAAGGAGGGTAGGGGTGTCCCTTGAGGGATAGGTTGATAGAGACAGAAAACTTGCGAGAGCCCCTATTGAAAGAGATCGTGAGATCAATAAACCACTCGGCGGATCGAATCCCCGAAACAGGAGTAGCGTATTACCTCATTAGAGAGGGCTTGAACCTGTCTGAACCTTTGTCCCGACTAACCCATTGTGTTTGGCACTTAACTGCTACCCCCAATTTCTATTGCCGAAACCAAGTTTCGACAGTTGGCGCGCCAGGTAGGGGCTCCGCGTCAAGTTCTTCTTCAAAATCTCGCCGACAAGTGCAATGGGATCTCCATCAAGCTTCACCGACTTCGTCTTCGCCCCTGGGCAGGCGCTTCGCTTCGGCGGACTCGACTTCGTCACCGACAAGTTCGGTAAGCTCTCTCTTCTCGACTCGGATTCGAACCAGTCGGGGAGGGAAAATTCCTTGGCGCCGTTCGGGTTACCGGACGACGCTAAAATCTATCATAATCTCCTATCTTCTGAGTTGGATCCGATCCACTCGGGAAAACCTTCTGAATCTTCTGAGTCTTCATCGCCTTCGTGCTGTCCCCCGGCCTCACGAGAGGTCGCGGTCATACTCGAGCGACTCGGATTGTACTCATCCACGGACATTGACGAACATATGAGCTCCACCGACTTCGACGACCTCTACGACATTTCCACAGATGAAATCAACAGCTACGACGCAGACAAAGACTACTACGATCCGGACCTTCTCGACGTTCTCATGGCCGAAGTAGCTGAGACCGACTCGGCCGTGGCCCGGAGGATCGCGAAGGAGGAACGGGCTAAGCTTGAGCAAGAGCGCAAGCGCGTGGAGGAAGAACGAGCCAAGCTAGAGCTAGAGTGCAAGCGCGCTGAGGAGGAGAATAAGCGTAAGGAGGAGGAGGAGCTCAGGAAGAAACAAGAAACCGACAAAAAGAAACGAGACCTGAGGGCGACCGGGCGCTCAGCCCGCGAGGCCATAATGTAGACACGAGTCGACAACGCCAATATCTTCCAGACACCTCAACAGAACGCCGTCGCTGCCCTCACTCTCATCGACACCGTCATCGAAGCGGCGCCGGCTGCGGTGACGCCGCTCCTAGACAAGATCAAGACTATCGTCGCGGCTACGGCTAATGGCCATCCTTCCAGTTCCGCACGAAGGCCGACCGAGTCCGTCGCAGAAACACCCGACAGAAGCCGACTGCCGCCGCTGCGGTCCAAGGATTACAAGAGACCCGAGCAAAGCAAGACACCAGTCAGATCTAGAGACCCCCGCCACGAGGCAGTATGGAGGCCACGAGGCCAAACGGCTGACTCTCACGAGAGAGAACACAGCCGACAACCCGTCCACGATCGGAATCGTCGTCACAACCACTCCAACTACCAAAGCAGCCCGCGAAGGCCCCCGCCAAGTGATCTACGGGAGGTTCTCGACCGACGTTACCGTGAACGTGAACGGCGCTCTTCTGACGACAGAAGGAAATCACATGAAGACCAAGACGATGGAGTACCTGCATTCACTCGGGACCTGCGTCGAGTGGATTGGCCGAGTGGTTTCAAGCCTGCCGGGATTGACAAATACGACGGAAAGACCGACCCCGAGTCCTGGCTAACTGTGTACACCCTCGCTATCCGCGCAGCTGGAGGAGACAGCAAGGCTATGGCCAATTACCTACCCGTCGCTCTCGCCGACTCAGCCAGGAACTGGCTCACGAGTTTGCCAAGAGGCTCAATTGACTCGTGGAGTGAACTTCGGGACCACTTCATCGCCAACTTCCAGGGTATTTTCGAAAGACCTGGGACCCACTTCGACCTCTACAACGTCATTCAGAAGCCGGACGAGTCGCTGAAGGACTACATTCGACGCTTTTCGGAGAAACGGAACAAGATTCCCAACATCACTGATGACGTCATCATCGCTGCTTTTCAGAAAGGTGTCCGCGACGAGTTGCTTATCGGCAAGTTTGGACGCAAGCCACCGAAGACGGTCAAGCAAATGTTCGAGACGACAAACTCCTACGCCAAGTCTGATGACGCTATCAAGGCCTCGCGACAAGACCGGCACGACAAGAGGGACGACAAGCCATTCGGAAGCAGCTGGCGTCCTAAGAAGGACAATGGCAACAACAACGGGGGCCAAAAGGATCGCAAGCGTAAGCCCGAGGATCTGGTCGCCACGACATCGAACTACCAGCAACAGCGTCCTTGAGTCGCCGCCTACGACAAAATCATGAACGCTCAGTGCACGCACCATCCAAACCACAAGCATGCAGCAAAGGATTGCTTCATCTACAAACAGTTCGCTGAGCAATATGCGGCACAACTACGACAAAAGCCGTCTGACGAAGCCGGCCCGTCGGGCACCAAGAAGAACGACCCGGCTAGCAGCACGGAGCCTTTTCAAGACTCGGTGGGCGAGCTAAATCATATCTTCGGGGGGCCGCAGGCGTACGAGTCCAAGAGGAAGCAAAAGCTGATTGATCGAGAAGTCAACGCCGCGCAACCTGAAGTCCCACATTATCTACGATGGTCGGAGGTGGCTATCACGTTTAACCGCTCGGATCACCCTGACCGAGTGGTTCACCCGGGGCGGTATCCCCTGGTACTAAACCCGGTGGTTTGTAATATTAAACTCAAGCGCGTCCTCATCGATGGTGGCAGCGCTCTCAACATTCTATTCGCCAAAACGCTTGACGAGATGCAGATTCCAAGATCCGAGTTGAAGCCGAGTTCAGCCCCCTTCCACGGAGTCATCCCGGGGCTATCATCTACGCCACTCGGGCATATCACCCTTCCAGTCACTTTCGGAGTTCGGGAGAACTTTCGGACGAAAAACATAACTTTTGAGGTTGCCGACTTCGAAGCGGCCTACCATGCGATCATCGGAAGACCTGCGCTTGCTAAGTTCATGGCAGTACCACATTATACCTACCTCATCATGAAGATGCCCGGGCCCCATGGAGTTATCACCCTGCGCAGCGATTTCAAGCAAGCCTTTACCTGTGACAGAGAAAGCTGCGATATGGCCCAAACTCGTGAGAGATTACACGGCCAGCAAGAAGTCCGACTAGCCGCATCGACATCCGGAGAAGGAGAAGTCCCTGCGAAGAAGATAGCTAAGTCGGGAGAAGGCGACGCCAAGACTAAAAGAATTCCCCTTGACCCATCTGATCCCTCTAAAACTGCTGTAATAGGCGCAGAGCTAGATCCTAAATAGGAAAGCGCGCTCGTCACCTTCCTTCAGAATAATAAAGATATTTTTGCTTGGAAACCGTCTGACATGCCGGGTATTCCTAGGGAGGTGATCGAGCACTCTTTAAACGTCAAAGATGACGCTAAACCTATAAAACAACGATTGCGCCGTTTCGCTCAAGACCGAAAAGATGCCATCAAGGAGGAACTTGCCAAGCTCTTGGCTGCCGGGTTCATCAAAGAGGTTTACCATCCCGACTGGCTAGCCAACCCAGTTCTTGTCCGGAAAAAGACATGGCAATGGCGCATGTGCGTGGACTAAACCGATCTCAACAAAGCTTGCCCCAAAGATCCGTTCGGACTGCCTCGAATAGACCAAGTCGTCGACTCCACAGCCGGCTGCGAACTTCTGAGCTTTTTGGATTGTTACTCGGGTTACCACCAAATCAGCTTGAAGGAATCCGACTGCCTGAAGACTTCATTCATCACCCCGTTTGGGGCCTATTGCTACATCACGATGCCTTTCGGCCTCAAGAACGCCGGAGCCACCTATCAACGCATGATCCAACGATGTCTTCAGACTCAGAGCGGGAGAAACGTGGAAGCCTACGTCGATGATGTCGTCATCAAGACCAAGCAGAAGGAAGACCTAATTGCCGACTTAGAAGAAACCTTCATTAATATTCGGGCCTTCAGAATGAAGTTGAACCCAGAAAAATGCACCTTCGGAGTGCCGTCTGGCAAGCTGCTTGGTTTTATGGTGTTTCATCGCGGTATTGAGGCGAATCCAGAAAAGATCAACGCAATCCGGAGCATGAAGCCCTCGAGTACTCAAAAGGACGTCCAGAAGCTCACCGGCTGCATGGCGGCATTGAGCCGTTTTGTCTCCAGACTCGGCGAACGAGGTATGCCCTTTTTCAGGTTACTGAAGAAGACCGATGATTTTCAATGGACCACTGAGGCCTAGAAAGCTTTCGAAGATTTCAAGGAGTTCCTCACGACACCACCCGTGTTGGCATCACCGCACCCTCAAGAACCTCTATTGCTTTACGTCTCCGCAACTCACCAGGTGGTCAGCACAGTCCTGGTCGTCGAGCGCGAGGAAGAAGGCCGAACCCAAAAAGTCCAACGGCCGATCTACTTTGTCAGCGAGGTGCTGGCAGGAGCCAAAATCCGCTATACCCAGGTACAAAAGCTATTATATGGAGTTCTAATCACCGCTAGGAAGCTAGCCCATTATTTTCAGGGTCACTCGGTCACTGTCATCATGTCCTTTCCACTCGGCGATGTCATCCACAACCGGGAGGTTACTGGACGCATCGCGAAGTGGGCACTAGAGTTGATGCCGCTGGACATAGCTTTCAAGGCGAGGACGTCTATAAAGTCTCAAGTCCTGGCGGATTTCGTAGCCGAGTGGACCGAACAACAAGAAGATGTACCTAGAGAAGATTTGCAGTACTGGACCATGCACTTTGACGGATCCAAAAGAATCACCGGCTTGGGAGCGGGAGTCGTGCTGATTTCCCCGACTGGGGAGAGACTACGGTATGTCCTTCACATCCACTTTCCCGCCTCACATAATGTCGCCGAGTATGAAGCTCTCCTTCACGGCCTACGACTTGCGGTTTCACTCGGGATACGACGGATGATTGTGCGAGGAGATTCCCAGTTAGTGGTTAACCAGGTAATGAAGGACTGGTCCTGCTTGAATGAGACCATGGAGGCCTACCGACAGGAAGTTCGCAAGCTTGAAGATAAGTTTGACGGATTGGAGTTATCCCATGTCTTGAGACATAATAACGAAGCGACAGATCAGTTGGCACAGTTTGGGTCCAAGTGCGAAGCAGCCCCGACTGACGTTTTCGTGGAACATCTCTATGAGCCGACTGTCGCCAAAGCACTAACCTCCGACGAAGGGGTTACCAGCCAGGTCGTCATGCTCAACGCTGATTGGAGGACACCGTTCATCAAGTTTTTAACTCAGCAAGAGCTGCCGGATAACCGGGATGATGCGGAACGAGTCCGACGTCGCAGCCAAGGATATGTCATGGTTGACTCAGAGCTATACAAGAGAAGCCCCTCTGGAGTTTTGATGAGATGCGTCACGCCAGAGGAAGGACGACAACTATTGCAAGATATTCACTCGGGCATCTGCGGCAGTCACGCCGCGGCGCGCACTCTGGTGGGCAAGGCTTACAGACAAGGATTCTTCTGGCTCACGGCAGTCACCGATGCAGACAAGGTAGTTCGCACGTGTGAAGGGTGTCAATTCTTCGCTCGGCAGAGTCATGTTCCGGCCCAAGACCTTCAAACGATTCCATTATCATGGCCCTTCGTTGTATGGGGCTTGGACATGGTCGGTCCTTTCAAAAAGGCGCCAGGAGGATTCACACATCTTTTCGTTGCTATTGACAAGTTCTCCAAGTGGATTGAAGCTAAGCCGGTTGCTACGATAACCGCAGACAAGGCGCGAGACTTTATTCTAAACATCGTGTATCGGTTTGGTGTCCCGAACAGAATTATAACTGACAATGGGACTCAATTCACTGGAGGCGTTTTTAAGGAGTTCTGCGAAGACTTCGGTATTAAGATTTGCTATGCATCGGTGGCGCACCCTAAGAGCAATGGACAGGTTGAACGAGCTAATGGTATGGTTCTTCAAGGTATCAAAGCCCGAGTGTTTGACAGACTACGACCGTACGCCGGAAGATGGGTTCAAGAGTTGCCTTCGGTATTATGGTCATTGCGGACCACACCCAGTCGGGCTACCGGCCAATCTCCTTTCTTCTTGGTTTACGGAGCAGAAGCAATGTTGCCGAGTGAGATGGAGTACGAGTCTCTTCGTGTTCGTAGCTTCGACGACGAGCGTTACGACCAAGACTGTCTTATGAGTACGGCTTGACATAAGTCCATGAGGACTTAAGCAAATTTGCTCTGGCAATATGCGTATGTCTCATTGCCCGATGACTTTAAAATCCTTCCATACAGCAGTTACACAACTTGTTGAAGGTTGGTACGATGCAACTTGGAAGGTGACAAACAGTAAGGTTTTTTATAACTGTCCTGGTAACTTTTTATAGGTTGCAGGAGCTGTTTGGTTTTTTCAAAGCATTTGATTTTTTATCAATGCTGATTTGCCATCTTGGTGTGCTCTTTTTATCAAGACCAATATTATGGCAAGAGCAATTTGATATTTTGGTCGTATTTTTCAGATGACTGGTAAATTTATTAACTCATATTTACTGTTCATGAGAATTGATTGAGTTGTATGTTCCGGGACGACTCGGGCACAACGACTCGGATAAGCATGAGCTTGCCGAGTGCTCGGATTTTTACCCCTGAGGGTCGGCTGAGTATTTTGTTCTAAGGTGACTCAGGTAAATTAACTTGGATAAGGATGAGCTTGCCGAGTGCATGGATTCTTTATACACTATGCCTTGATTATAAGGTTATGTGTTATATGATCTTTTATGATTGCTTTTGGCTTAGGCTAGGCATTTATTTAACTCAGGAGAGTATAATTAATATAGTTCTTGACTATATGCTTAGTTTATTTAACTAAACACATAGTCGGGGGCTACACCTAATTAGGTGCATCATTCGATGCACCTAAATTTTTATGTTTGAAATTTTTTGAATTGATTTTAGCCCTTCACAGTCTTTCTTGGATGCTGAAGCACTCGGGAGAATCAGGCAGAGATGATGGAGGCACTCGGCAGTGGAAGCACTCGGCTAGGAAGTCATTCGGCCGCGTGTTATTCAAGTTCGAGGCAAAGTTATCTCATCGACTGCGAAGGACTCGGGGGCTACTGTGGAGATTATGGGTACCGGATACCCTCATGGCTAGCTTATCCGACTTACCATAGGGGATAGGTTGCGCTCCATGATTATGTAAACCGGCTATGACTTGGGTATTACGTTACCATTGAGATAAGGTAACGGCCCATGGTCTATAGTTGGTAAGATAGAGGAGTCCGACTTAGAATATGAGTGAATCTCCGACTTGTAAACCCCCCTCCGAGACTATATAAGGAGGGTAGGGGTGTCCCTTGAGAGATAGGTTGATAGAGACAGAAAACTTGCGAGAGCCCCTATTGAAAGAGATCGTGAGATCAATAAACCACTCGGCGGATCGAATCCCCAAAACAGGAGTAGGGTATTACCTCTCATTAGAGAGGGCCTGAACCTGTCTAAACCTTTGTCCCGACTAACCCATTGTGTTTGGCACTTGACTGCTATCCCCAATTTCTATTGCCGAAACCAAGTTTCGACACAAAGTGCAACTCATATTACATGGATGTCTCACATGATTATCTTATCTATGCACGCATTATTGGCTTAGTGGTAGCTGTTGGAATAAATGGGCTAGGTCTAATTTATTCTCAATAAATTTCATTGACCCACAATTAATTATATGGGGATTAATACCACCTTGAAAATTTAAGTGGAGAGATCTCAACTTAAATAGGGAGCTATTAGAGAGTCCCCCGTTGACCAGTTAAGGTGGTGATGGGACTGCCACGCGCGCGCGCGCCGAGCCAGGCCGTGGGCGTGGCGAGGCGGAATTGAATCGAGTTGATTTCGATTTGATTGCTCCCAAACGTTACTCCCTCGCACAGGCTCACAAGCTCTCTCCTGCGCAGCTTTTGTCGCTTGGGACGAGCAGGTGCCTCTGGAACTTCATCCGGTTGCGTACCTGCACAGTTAGGCGGGCGATCAAGGTTTTGAGGACTTTTGTCGCTCGTGCTTGGGACGAACAAGTGCCTTCGGAACTTCATCCGCTTGTGTACCTGCACGGGTAGGCGGGCGATCAAGGTTTTGGGGAACGCTTCCACGCGTGCTTTGGACTAACAGGTGCCTCCTGAACTTCATCCGCTTGCATACCTGCACGGGTAGGCGGGCGATCAAGGTTTTGGGGAACACTTCCACGCGACCGCTCTGCGTCATCGACCTCTGCTTCGTCTACTTCCACTACTGCACAACATGTCTACTGGTAGTGGCAACGACGCTAATGGAGGAGGCGAGAATGGCTCCATCAACGAAGGCAACAACATCAACAATGCCTCATCTAGTACTGGAGTTTTTTCCGGGTATGTAGCATTTCTATCTCTAGTGTTAAACATGTCTGTAGATGATGCTTTTCTGGCTTTTAGCATTTTCATGTTTATCATCATGCTATCCTTAGGATTGCTATCCTATGTGAATATAGTGAATTTTTATGCTTATATTATCAAAAGCATACTCATGTCTAATATCATCACTAGATCATTCAACTATATACATGTCATGTGTAGTATCTTATTTTTCTGGATTAAAATATACCGATTTATAACCAAATTTCCAATAATCCAAAAACTTGATAGGTCTTTTTCGGTAGTTGGTTTTACGGCATCACTAAAACCACTTGCTTTTGATGGTTCGAACTATAAGAGATGGAAAGCACATGCATTATTGTGGTTGATGGCTATGCAATGTTTCTTTGTTTTACGGGGCAAGACGCCCGAACGGCCTCTCTCGCCTGAGGAGGAAGCTAAGTTCGAGGCTGCGGATTGCTTGTTCCGTGGAGCATTGATCAATGTATTAGTTGACAATATAGTGGACGTGTATATGCACATGCCTTCTGGGAAGGACATGTGGGATGCACTTGAGGCCAAGTTCGGAGTCTCCGATGCTAGCAGCGAGCTGTATGTCATGGATCAATTCTATGACTACAAGATGGTCGATGATCGATCTGTAGTGGAACAAGCTCATGAGATTCAGATACTGGCAAAGAAACTTGAGAACAACAGTTGTGAGTTGCTAGACAAGTTTGTGGCAGGTGGCATTATTGCCAAATTGGCACCTTCTTGGTCGGACTTTGCCACTTCTCTGAAACTCAAGAGGCAAAAGTTCAGTGTCACCGATCTCATTGGCTCTTTGGATGTTGAAGAGAAGGCGAGGGCAAAGGACAACCGTGGCAAAAAGGTCGAGGGAGGTTCTAGCACTAATTTGGTGCAGAAAAAGAACCCTCATGCATCTCACAACAACAAGAAAGTCAAACCTGATGTCAAATCCAAGGCAACAACCAATTTTAAGAAAGGCAAGGGAAAGGCAAAGGGCGACTTCTTTGTGTGCGGTAAGCCTGGACATTGGGCCAAGGATGGTCCTGATCGCAAGGACAAAAAGTCTACAAACATGGTTGTTAGCGATGGCAGAAGAACATCGGGGTACGATAATTTTTTACCTACAGTTCTCTCTGTTTTTCACTCACCTGATTGGTGGGTTGATACTGGTGCTAATATTCATGTGTGTGCTGACTTTTTTCTGTTTTCTTCTTATCAGGTCGGGAGAGGTTCCTCCTTGTTGATGGGAAACGGGTCGCTTGCGGCTGTTCATGGTGTTGGTACGATCGATTTGAAGTTTACTTCGGGAAAGACCGTGCAGCTGAAGAACGTGCAACATGTCCCTTCAACAAAGAATAATCTAGTTAGCGGCTCTCTACTGTGTAGAGATGGTTTTAGACTTGTATTTGAATCCAATAAATATGTTGTATCTAAATATGGAACTTTTATTAGTAAAGGTTATGACAGCGGAGGCTTGTTTCGTTTTTCTTTAGATGATATGTGTAATAAAGTTGTGAACCATATAAGCAATGATGATGAGTCCAATGTGTGGCATTCGTGACTTTGTTATGTGAATTTTGGTTGTATGACGCCCTTAGCCAACATGAGTTTAATTCTGAAATTCACTTTGGTCAAAGGTTCTAAGTGCCATACTTGTGTTCAATTGAAACAACCTTGCAAGCCTCACAAGGCATCAGAGGCGAGAAATTTGGCACCTCTAGAACTTGTTCATTTCGATTTGTGTGAAATAAACGACGTGTTGACTAAAGGGGAAAAGAAATACTTCATGACACTTATAGATGATTGCACTAGATTTTGCTGCTATGTGTACTTATTGAAAACAAAGGATGAAGTATTGTGTTACTTTAAGATCTATAAGGCTGAGGTAGAAAACCTACTTGAAAGGAAAATCAAATGATTGAGATCTGATCGAGGTGGAGAGTATTTTTCTAATGAGTTTACTTCATTTTGCGAAGAGTTTGGAATTATTTATGAGAGGACGCCTCCCTATTCACCTCAGTCAAATGGGATAGCCGAAAGAAAGAATCGTACTCTAACTAAGTTGGTGAATGTCATGTTAGACACTGCAGGACTTTCCAAGGAATGGTGGGGTGAGTCTATATTGACTGCGTGTCATGTCCTAAATAAAATTTCTACTAACAATAAAAAAGTAACCCCATTCGAGGAATGGGAAAAGAAGAAGTTAAATCTCTCATACTTGCACACATAGGGATGTTTGGCTAAGGTAAATGTACCTATAGTCAAAAAGCGCAAACTTGGACCAAACACCATGGATTGTGTGTTCTTGGGTTATGCTATTCACAGCGTGGGATATAGATTCTTAATTGTAAATTCTGGAGTACCTGACATGAGAGTTGGTATAATTTTTGAGTCCAGAGATGCTACATTTTTTTAGAATGAATTTCTCATGAAAAACACACCTAGCACTTCTAGTCAAGAACCTATTTTATCCCCTGAGTCTTTTGTGCCGATAGAACACAATGATTAAACGTCTGAGGAAAATCCTAAGGAGGATAACATTGTAGCTACTTGAAAGAGTAAGAGACAAAGGACTGCAAAGTCTTTTGGTGATGACTACATTGTATACCTTATGGATGACACTCCAAGAATCATAGAAGAGGCATATTCATCTCCTGACGCTGACTATTTGAAGAAAACGGTACACAGTGAGATGGACTCGATTATGTCTAATGGTAGTTGGGAAGTCGTCGAGCATCCATATGGGTGCAAACCTGTAGGATGCAAGTGGGTTTTCAAGAAAAAGTTTAGGCTTGATGATACAATTAAAAAGTACAAGGCAAGGCTTGTGGCCAAGGGTTATACCGATTTTTTCGACACTTATTCACCAGTTGCTCACTTGACCACGATTCGTGTACTACTTGCTTTGGCAGCCTCTCATGGTATTCTCGTTCATCAGATGGACGTTAAGACAACTTTCCTTAATGGAGAGTTGGAAGAGGAGATCTACATGGATCAACTAGATGGATGTGTATTAGAAGGTCAACAGGGAATGGTGTGCAAGCTGTTGAAGTCCTTGTATGGCCTCAAACAAGCACCTAAGCAATGGCATGAGAAGTTTGACAAAACACTTACATCTGCTGGCTTTATTTTGAACGAGGCTGACAAATGTGTGTATTATTGCTCTGGTGGGGGAGAGGGAGTGATCTTGTGTTTATATGTTGATGACATATTGATCTTTGGGATCAGCCTCAATGTGATTGAGGAGGTCAAGGACTTTCTGTCCAAAAGCTTTGAGATGAAAGATTTGGGAGTGACTGATGTTATTCTTAACATTAAGTTACTAAGCGGAGATGAGAGTGAGATTACACTTGTGCAATCTCACTATGTGGACAAGGTCTTGAGTCGCTTTGGGTATAGCGACTGCAAGCCAGCTCCTACTCCTTATGATCCTAGTGTGCTATTAAGAAAAAACTAAAGAATAGTAAGGGATCAACGGAGATACTCTCAGATCATTGGTTCATTGATGTATTTAGCTAGTGCAACGAGGCCTGACATCTCATTTGTTGTGAGCAAGTTGAGCCGGTTTGTTTCAAATCTGGGAGATGATCACTGGCATGCTCTGAAAAGGGTAATGCTCTATCTAAAAGACACAATGAGCTATGAAATTCACTATGCTAGGTACCCAAAAGTACTGGAGGGCTATAGTGATTCAAACTGGATATCAGATGCTGATGAAATAAAGGCCACAAGTGGGTATGTGTTCACACATGGAGGTGACGCTGTTTCCTAGAAGTCTTGCAAGCAGACTATCTTAACGAGGTCAACAATGGAAGCAGAACTCACAGCATTAGATACTACCACTGTTGAGGCCGAGTGGCTTCGTGAGCTCCTGATGGATTTGCCAGTGGTTGAAAAACTAGTACCAGCTATCCTGATGAACTGTGATAATCAAATGGTGATTATTAAGGTGAACAGTCCAAAGGACAACATGAAGTCATCTAGGCATGTAAAAGGAAGACTGAAGTCTGTCAGAAAACTGAAAAACTCCGGAGTGATAGCATTGGACTATGTCCAGACAGCTAAAAATCTAGCAGACCAGTTCACTAAGGACTATCACGTAATGTGATAGACAGTGCATCGAGTGAGATGGGCTTGAGACCCACTTGAAATTACACAATAGTGGTAACCTATCCTTTGTAAACGGAGATCCCGTGAATTAGGATGGCGAAACAAACTATTGGGTGATTGAGAAGAGAGACCCTTAAATGGGCTCATCTATGTGATGTACTTCTCTCTTTTTTTGTATGGCAGGATGGTATATACCTTAATGTGATTCAAGTGGCTTTTCTTAAAAGCAGAAATGTTGGCCTACAGAACATCTTAGAAGGAACACACCTATATGAGTCCGACTGCTAGTCACAGTCTATGAGGTTTGGGTGATCTCTAGATACTCATAAAAAGGCCTGGAGTATGACTTATACGCTCTAAACAAAGGGGATGCAAATGGTAGCCTAGTATCAGTCAAGGAATTGAGTAAAACCTGACTGCACAAGACTGACAATTCAAGGCATAGTCCATTGTTCAGTTGTGGTCGGGTGTAACTCCTTCTCTAGGTGGAAGTTCAACTTAACAGTCTCCACTGAAACACTGGTATAACAACAGGTTCAAAATTGAGAGCATTTCATGTGAGCTATGAAATTGGTGGGGATTGTTGGAATAAATGGGCTAGGCCCAATTTATTCTCAATAAATTCCATTGGCCCACAATTAATGCTATGGGGATTAATACCACCTTGAAAATTTAAGTGGAGAGATCTCAATTTAAATAGGGAGCTATTAGAGATCCCCTGTTGACCGGTTGAGGTGGTGGTGGTACTGCCACACGTGCGCGCGTGTGCCGAGCTAAGCCGGGCCGGCTGGCCATGGCGTGGCGAGGTGGGCGGGCGGCGGCTGTTGCTCTCTCTCTCAATTATTTTTCACTGGACGGGAATTGAATCATATTGATTCGCTTGATCAATTCGGTATTAAATGGGCAAATAAATTCCACATATTGATTTCGCTGTTAACTACATAATTGAGTCAAGTTGATTTCGATTTGATTGCTCCCGAACGTTACTCCCTCGTGCAGTATAAAATCTCACCATCGGGACAGGCAACAGCATAGGCTAGGCTCACAAGCTCTCTGGCTCTGCTCTGTTTCTCCTCTCGCACTGCTCTCCTTAGAATCCTCTGTTCCTACGCTGCTCTTGTCTTCCCCGGTTCTGATCACCTGCGCGCATGGGTGCTCGGGACGAGCAGGTGCCTCCGGAACTCCGTCTGCTTGCTACCTGCATAGGTAGGCGGACGATCAAGTTTTTGGGGAGCGCTTCCGTGCGACTACTCTGTGTCATTGACCTCTGCTTCGTCTACTTCCACTACTGCACGGCATGTCTACTGGTGGAGGCAGCGGCGGCAATGGTGGTGGCAACGACGCTAATGGAGGAGGCAAGAACGGCTCCATCAACGGAGGCAACAACACCAACAATGCCTCATCTTGTACTGAAGCTTTTTCTGGGTATGTAGCATTTCTATCTTAGTGTTAAACATGTTTGTAGATGATGCTTTTCTGGCTTTTAGCATATTCATATTTATCACCATGCTATCATTAGGATTGCTATCCGATGTGAATATAGTGAATGTTTATGCTTATATTATCAAAAGCATGCTCATGTCTAATATCATCACTAGATCATTCAACTATATACGTGTCATGTGTACTATCTTATTTTTCTGGATTAAAATATGCCGATTTATGACCAAATTTCCAACGGCAGCAACTCGATGTGATAAGGTGATGTGATAAGGTACTGTGTTCTCTTTTTTACTGTAGCAAAACTTGGATTGATATATTGTGAATTTTATGCGAAATATTTGTATTAATGTTTTTTTCGTGAGAGTTGATTTTGGAGGTAAGAACTTAACAAGGACAATGTGTCTATTATTACAAGTTTACAACTAAGTATAAACTGTGTAAATTGGCTACTGGAAACTGGAACTTGGGAGAGGAAAAAATTTAGATTGAAAATGTCATCTGGGATCAGCAAACTTACATTACATTACAATTTCTCTCAAGAACTAACGCTTTATATATGTACTATTTTCGCTCAACAATGGGGGAGGTGGACATATTGAAGAGTGGAGATCAGGGTGCTATATGTCTATAAGTCAAAATATTAAATTTTATAACTTAATTTTGAAGTTAATTTTATGGCTTTCAAATGAAAGTTTATTTTATAGTATTTGCTTTTAAATCATTAAGAATATGTATATGGAAATTTTACCTATAAATTATATTGTTCGGATAAGCATATGTATAAATGAAAAGATAGAGCATCTAATCAAAAGTGGAATTTTCTTTTTCTAAAACTGGAAACGGCTGGAGATCTACCATTATATATTTTATATATTAGAAGGAATAAAGCTCGCCCCTGAAACTGGCAGAGAGAGTTCTTCAAAAGTGGCATTTTCAAATGTGAATTATCAAACATCTCCTATCTTCCTCACCTATCTTGTCTCCCATATTTTATGCCCTAACAGGCTAACACCCAATAAACTTATTCCACTGCTATCATGTGGCTGTAGAAAAGGAGAAAATACTTTGGTCACTCGCATCTTAGAGAGGATCAACTGGAAATATTCCTACAATGTGCTCTTGCCACAAAACCATTCGAATAAAAAAAATACAATGTTTTTTATTAGGTTATATGTTGACAACAATGACCAGCTCATCATGAACTACAAAAATCGTGCTTCTTGTGGGATGATAAGAAGTCTAATCTTATATTTGGATAAAATCAAAGTCCCTTGTAGACTGTAGCGAATATTGACAAACAACCGGCAAATTGATGGCAGAACATACATGAATTACTCACTTAATATGTTTTTCTCCGTCCTCTATCCTTATTACGCGTATTGTTTGCATCACGGTTTCATATAATGGATCCTTTGTGAACAGATGTATATAGATTTCGTGCATTTATTAGATGATATTTTCTGAAACACTAGTGATCATTTTATATCTGGCATGATCATCTGTCACTTGCTGCTAGTAGGGTATAGATTTTGTATCCCTGCAAAAAAAAAGTGTATAGATTTTGTAATAAGTGAATTCTAAGTCCGATATTATGTATTCGTGCATGTAGGCAGGAATGTGATCGGTGCCGTAGTGCCCTAGTGTGTTTTCTGCTACAGTTCATTGCTAAGGTGATGCCAGCGTGGTCATTTGGGGTACTTGCGTCAGTGGGCAACTGTTGTAGCCTATGAAAGAGCATCTATATCTCTAGTGGGTTTTGACTAATTGATGACAAACGATTAAGAGACTAATGCTCTTATTGAGTGTATAAGCAGGGGGATTAATCCGATGAAGAGATGATAAAGATAATGTGAAGAAGATGAAATACAATGATGTTTCATTGTGATGCAAGGCTACAGGTGACTGAAGTTGACAAGATGCAGTGAAGGGTTGGTAAGACTTAGCTACGTGATGGATCATGTATGAGACAAGGGCAAGCGAAGGCTTGGCACCGAATGACCCGATGCAGTGGTGAAGGAGCAAGTGATTGGCCGAACACCGACGGACCGATCAAGGCTATAGAAAGTCACAAGTTGCCGAGGATCAATCTTTGTTGAAGAAGGACAAGATGGAATACTTAAGCTCAAGAGGATATGATTCGTTGATGAACATAAAGCCAAAAGCCATAGTGGCATTAATCAAGGCAAAGAAATAATTGATTTGGGACTAATGTGCTTAATGAGTTGTAGGTGAATAGTCCCGATGACGAAATAGCGTTGACGTTGGCAACCCTCAAGGTGAAGCAAGAAGATAGCGTGATGATGTTCCTAGTGGTATAGCTTTTCTATTTGCATTTGAGTATTGGAAAATCGTACTATTAACAGGGATGCAACGTTGATGCGTTTGTTTATGTCTCGATGCTCAAAGTGACCTATGCAAGTGCTACCTTAAGAGAAACCCAAGCTTTAACCTAACCTGTGAGTGGTTTTATAGTTTGTTTCTGGTTGGTTTGGGTAGCCCTCAAAATAAGCTCCATAGAGTCCAAATTTGTCAAAAAGGACTCCGAAGCAAGGAGTTATGATCATTTTTGTGAAGTGTTGTCAACCTGTTAGGGGGAGCAGAAGTTTTGATCTGTGGGACCTGAAGTACTGGTTCAGGTTATCTATTCAGCCTTGGAAGGCTAACCTGAAGTTCAGGTCTTTGTGACCGGACAGTGACTTCGTACCTGAAGTTTAGATCTTTTCGACTAGAAGTTCCGGTGTTCGAATCTATGAGTAACGGCTAGTTTTTGGGGACTCGGGTATTTAAGCCCCTCCACCCCTACTTTTCATGGCTACTGAGTTTGGGCAAGAGTAGACCTATCCATAGCCAAATAGCCCCTCCCAAATTCCCTGCCTTTGTGGTATATCTTTGTAAGTGAGATTTGAGAAGAGATTTGGAGAGAAAGAGAAGGGATTTTGGTTTGAGAAGAGAGATTGAGTGCTAGTGAACTCCATCCCATCCTTGAGAGAGTTTCAAAAGAGAGAGGGGTTGAGAAGAGAAGTTGAGAGCTAGTGAGCTTCACTTCAATCTTTGAGCACTTGAGTTCATAGCAAACATGTCATCGATTGTGTTTGTTACTCTTGGTGGTTCTCCACCTAGACGGTTAAGGCGTCGCCCGCGAGGATCCAACCGTGTGGATTGCCCAGGAAAGTTTGTAAGGTTTGCCTCACTGCCGCAAGGGAAGAGGTAAGATTGAGTGAAAACTAAGCTATCTTCTAGGAGGTTGCTTGGTAGAGCAAGCTTCATCGGAGGTGGGTGCTCGTTGTCCAAGGTTGAACCTAGGTGTGCTCGCTTGGAAACTTGCTAAGCCTTAGTGGTTGCTTGGAAACTGAAGCTTTCTCGTGGTTGATAGCTTGGTGAGGCTTGGGATCAATCGAGATCCAGCTCCTTGGAGTGCCTCAATGGAGAGTAGGATCATTGAGATACGAACTTCGGTGAAAAATCCATGCCTCTTCCTTGTCTTGCTTGTTTTATTTGTTTCGCTGCATCTTCCTGATTATTTACTCTATCTATTGCAATTGTGTGGTCTGAGGTTTGTCTCTAGGTTTGCTCTCATGGGAAAACAAACTAAGGGGACCGGAACTTCAGGTCTTTTTAGGTCAGCTACTTTTGTCCCGAACAGAAGAAGTTGACCTGAAGTTTAGGTGTTTAAGATCGGAACCTTTGGTAAATTTGATTTCGCTGTGGAGTGCCTATTCACCCCCCTCTCCCCCCCACCAGGAAACATCAAGGTCCTTTCAGCCTGTAGCTTGTTACTTTGTTTCCTCTCCACTCTTAATAAACTTTGGCCGGCTTCCACTAGCCCGACAATATGTATTCGTGCATGCTAGATTTTGTATGCATGAGAGATTTAGTACGCATTGACAGTGTTATTTTAATTTCTATTGAGCAGCTTAAGGCAACAACAATATATCTTGGCTAGTTTGGTAATAGTGAAGGTCCCAGTATCAGATAGTAGTAACTTTTGATACACTTCACAATGTTTAATGTATACTATGGTAAATAAGGTGGACCCGCCACAAACAAAAATCATCCATACCAAGCATCAACATTGTAAAAATAATATACTTTACTTGCTTATTGTCGGTAGTAAGCGTACTACATGGTATTAGCTATTACCAGGTATCACAATATATACTACCGGATAAGAACGATTGATAAACTCGCCGGTATATTAAGAAAGGGACGATGTCAAATTATCAATGCTGAAATGAGTTGCGTTAATGTGCAGGGGAATTGGGAGGAAGCTTTAATATACCCAATGCTATAAATCTTTGGGACAACGCTCTTTATTTTTTTTTGAAAATTTTGCACAGTTCCTTATTGCCATTGATGTCTCAGTGACATGGGATTCATCTACCGACATGTCACTAAGAGGATGAATGGAAAAATGGATAAATTTTCAGTGGCATATAATATATTTATCATATAAGATTGCCATATTTGTGGCTTCCACATCAATGCTTGTGCTTGCAAAAATTTAAAGTCAGAGTATTAGGTCCATGGTGTGGTGCTGATAGGATTACTCCTATCTAGGTTGGGATCATCATACAAACTAGATGAATACCCCACGGGTTGCTGCGGGAGAAATATGTGATAAAATAATAGATGTGAGTTGTAAAATTTTCTTTCTTATTTACTATACGATTTTCTTTCATGTGCTTATATATTTTGTACCTTGATAAATTATTCAAAGGTTATAAATGATTGGGTTGTATAGTATGGTTTTTAGGGGAAAAGAGATGCAAATGTGTGATAAAATAGTAAATATGAGTTGTAAAATGTTCTTTCTTATTTACTATACGAGTTTCTTTCATGTGCTCATATATTTTGTACAATATCAATTATTCAAAGGTTATAAATGATTAGATTGTATGGTGTGTTTTTTTGAGGAAAAAAGATGCAATTTGCAATCTTGATGAATCATCCAAAGGCTAAAAAGTATTGAGGTGATGTGGCTTTATAAGAGAAGAAAGAATTAGGATTAATTATACTTGGTGAGGATGAACTTTATATATAGATATATAGGATAAGCTAACTATAATCATAGCACCTCCGAGTTTACTCAATTACTTGAAATGAGATCGAAAAGTATAAGTGTGGTACTATATGGATATGGACATAATTCTTGGAAAGGGCTAGGATAATGCAATTTTGGGAGCTAGTATTGTAGTAATTGTTTTCAATTGAATTAAGTTAGGTGTTAGGATGTTTTTCTTGTAAGCCATATGTAGTTTTTTCAAAAGAGAAGGACTGAATTAGAGGGCTCTATTTTTTTTAATAAAAAATAGTCCGAAGGACAGCAGAAAAAATCAAGAGCCCTGAGCCCCTATCCATCCAGCTAAGAGGTGCTTTAAACCACTTTTAAGATGTTCAGTACTTGAAATTTCATTCCCAGACAGTGATTAAAATAATCTATATTCATACTTGGCGAACCATATACAAGAGAGTAATTATTGCCAAAAGCATGGCTAGCTAGAATAACAGTCAAACACTCAAAACAGTCAAAGTAATATGCCTTTCTCTCTCGATCACGTCTTCCATCCTCACCTATTCAAAGGGAATCATCCCAACTTTTTCAACTTTGTTTTACCTTTTCAAGTGACCAGGACTGTGGGGATTGATCTTCAAAGAAATCCTTCTTTTTGCTGAAAAGATATCTGCAAAGAAACAATGCACCGGATCAGATCACTTATGACGAGCCATAACCCTCACCTTTGATTGGTTTGACCTTGGTCAGAGATTAGTGGTCACTGATGACTCCAATCACCTTTAACGGACAATGGACCGTCAGAGGTGACGGTCACCTCTGACGGGCCAGTATTTTCAGGCCCGTCAGAGGTAAGGGTCTCCACAAACCCATAAGTGGTTGCAACCCGTCAGTGGTGAGACACATGTGACGAGTTTAAAGTTCATTGCCCGTTAGAGATAATATCATCTCTAACGAATGTACCTTGGCGTTCGTCACAGGTGACTCACCTCTAACGGATTTTAGTAGAGGCCGTCACAGCTAAGGTCATCTATGACGGTCTTTGTTTACCACCCGTCAGTGATAAGGTGATTTCGAAAAAGATAATTTTATAATATTGGCTAGCCTTAGGATTTGCTAGTTACGCCTTCTGAAAAACAGAACATCACAGATATCTCAGCCCAGATTCATCCCAATATCATATATTCCCCAGTTCAGCACAGATTCATCCCAAAAATGACATCATACACACATGCATTCCAAATTCTCACAGAAATGACATAGATAGTCATAATCGCATTGCACATTCCGAACTCTCATTTCTTTTGAGCCTATGAAGCCACAAACTTACCCAATTTCTTGACTTGCACATGAAGCTGCAAACTTACCTAAGTTTTGTATAGCCTATGCCTTTTGAAGAATAACGACGACCTGTCATTTCAAAACAAGGAGAAATAATTGAACGATACAATGTAGTAAATAATGAGTAGATGTAAGGCGTATTAATCAAAGGAACTAATTACAAATAACTCAGTAAATAGGCGATTGCATAAATGAATTTTGTGATGATTTGACTAATCAAGGAACTAACTATATAGATATCCTATTAATCTACCTCAAATTATCAAGAAATGACAGAATACGAGGTCCTTAGGGTGCCAAGGTGTTTTAGTCGGTTCTGTGAATGCACTAACCCGACCAAACCAACTTGGCCCCCTAAGAACCTCATATTCTATGATGACTCGATGACGAAGGATCTAACTACACTTTGCTTACTAAATAGGTGATTGCACATATGAATTTTGTGTTGATTTGAGTAGCCAAGGAACTAATAATAACTATATAGATATCCTATTAATCTACCTCAAATTATCAAAAAATGATAGAATACGAGGTCCTATGGGTGCCAAGGTGTCTTAGTCGGTTCTGTGAATGCACTAACCCGACCAAACCAACTTGACCCCCCTAAAGACCTCATATTCTATGATGATTCGATAATCAAGGAACTAACTACACTTTACTTACTAAATAGGCGATTGCATATATGAATTTTGTGATGATTTGATAACCAAGGAACCAACTACATAGATATCCTATTAAACTACCTCAAAGTATCAAAAAATGACAGAATACGAGGTGTTGAGTGACCCATGTTGTCTTAGTTGGTTAGTGTACACGCTAATCCGACCAAACCAACACGGATTGCTCAACACCTCCTATCCTGTGATAATTTGATAACAAAGGATTATATTATAGTAAACTACCTCATACTAACTACAAATAATCTTACTAAATACATATTGTAGTCGACTCCTTTCAATTATCAAAAAAGATAGAATACGAGGTTCTCAATGACCCAGGGTGTCTTAGCTAGTTAGTGTATGCACTATATCCACCCAAGTCAACTTGGGTCCTTGCGAACCTCACATTCTGTGATTATTTGATAACCAAGGAACTAAATACAAATACTCTTAGTAAATAGACGATTGCATATATGAAAGTAAATAACATTGTCTTCCCCAACACAGAATCACACTTGTTACATCATAGAAAATAAAAAAAAGTTTTGTTTATAAGACCACATCTAACAGGTCAACGAGCTACTTAAGACAAAATGCTCCTTTCTTATTCATGATTTCGCTAAGAACGAAGGCGCAAATTTTTCCTCTGATAGCACGGGGAGGGAGGAGGGGGGTTGATGGCACTAATTTTCCAATCAGCTGTAACTCTCTATTCAATAAGACAGAGGTTAGTACGTATAGAGGAATGATATTAGTTTCGAAATCGTCGAATTGACATTGAGCACAAACGTTAGGGTCGGAATCGTTCATCTATTTCAGCAATGTCGACAAATGGTGTCACACGTGAAAACCACACTGGTCTCCGATATGTTGCACGCACTTGAAATCAGTGTCATGATATAGGTCGTCCTTGCCCTCTCTGTGCCTACTTCCCTTTGCAACATATGGTTCCCAAGCCCTATTTATGGTATCATTGAGTGCAGTGAAATTTTACTTTTTCCCCCTATTGGAGTTAAGGTTGTAAACCCTATTCTATTTAGGTACCATGAACAACAGAATCCAGTAGCGGCTGCATGGTGGTTATGTAGCGTCAGTAATAAGAATCCCCTAAAATAATCTAAACGAAGGGTATTGTCTCTTTACTCTTGATTGTGTGCACACATGATGTACTCCTTGTCTTGGTTGGCCCATAAGCATCGGTTCACGTACTCAATCATATCATCTACTTTGGTTTGGAGGTTGACCTCGTTGATCATCGTTGGATCTAGGAATTCAACGTGGTTACCAGTTCGACGAGCTTCCAGCCAACACAACCTTAAGACATGCAGTACATATTAGCATTAATTTAGGAAGAAATTACTAGCAAATCACATGGAGGTACGGTGCACTTACAATGAGTTACATTTAAGAAGACCCGTGTCTAGCTTTTGGGTCCTGAATAGATCGAAGAGGTCATCAAAGCCTACAGTAGTATAAGCTGGGGTCAATAGGAACGGCTGGTGGTCGTGATATCCAATTATAGCGGACTCCCTATTTTTTCGCTTGGCACTGCTCAGCTCCATGTACTATTTGTGCAGCTATCGACATGCAATACCCATTACAGCTAACACATTGTCCTCCACCAAAGACATGCCTAGTATAAACTGCGCGGGCACACGCTGCTTTTGGGCCACCGGCTCCATCTCCAAGACCTTCCCCATGCCATTAGCATGACCCCGTTCAGCTTTTTGTCTCTTGACAAGTGGTGGGGACTATCGGCCTTGCATCTGGTCTTAATTGGAGTCAAGATGGCAGCTATATCAGCCAAATCCATGCAATGTGCTCCCGGTGAATGTGGTCTTGTCATTGCCAGTCCACGAGGAGCTTCAATTGATAGTTGAGACTTAGGAGGTGTACGTTCCATCGGTCGACTTGGACAAGGAATCACTTTTACAATAATATCTACCTTGGGCCATTATATTTACGTCTTGCACGCATCGCCCAAAGTAAGAATTTCATCGTTCGAGGGCATGGGCAGTGGATACGACAACTAGTTGGGTATGACCGAATCAATTGACACTTTGGCATATCGATCCATGAGGTCTGCGTTTGTAAGTCATGCCCTCTACGACTTCTGACGCAAAGGTTGATGTGACCCTAACCACTAGAACACATTGCGTTACGTCCTGCATTGTAAAAAACAATTTAATACCGAAACATGTCAAGGGTGAGGCTTTTCAAAAGAGATGGATCATATAGTACCAATTACCTCTATGTGGTCCACCACACCTGGTACTTGGACCAAGAGATTAGGCAACTCTGTGATGCACAACTACTCTTATGTTGTGATGGGCTCGCATCAACATGTGGATGAGGACTTGGCTGTGTCGCACGGTCGCGCCTCAAGCTATGTTCATGTCAGCGAGGACCTTGGCCACCCTTCGTTCGACCCTAGCGTCCATTACCTGCTTCAGCTCTTGAATGACCTCGTCCTTGAGCTGTTCCTTCATGCTTCCCTCTTTTCTTTTGAGGCTTTTCTTTTCCGACATTGCAAGCTATACTGGGGCAAGCCATGCTTCCATGGCACATCCGAGCCTATTCCTCGAGTCCGGCCAGGATGTTCTAGATTTCCAAGCGTCCTCGTGAGGATGTCATCTTCTCGCCTCTTCAACGCGGACTCAACCTCGCTTTGCGAAGTTTGTTTGGCAACCAACCCATCTACAGAAAATAAGAGTCATTGTTACAGACATGTACAATGTATTACCATGGGAACTCGTGAGTAGAGCATACTTAAGTTAGTAGGATACTCACTAGTTGCTGATAGACGACGGCATCATTTTGGTTTGGGAATGTAATGGTGCCGTCTCGGTTCACCTTACCCCTGGAAAGCCCAGTTCCGAGCTCGTGGTTCAGGGATGTCAACAAAAGGGGCAAGGACATTCGATGCAGCTACAGTTTCATCCTCTTGAACCCATATCTCTTTCTTGCCGATGTACCTCGCCGTGCCGAGCCAATGTGGGTGCTCATTTTGTTGTTGCAGTAATCGATGGGCCTCGCTTGTGTTGCTGAACTCTTGAGTCTTTCTGACATCGCAGAACTCCTCCCACACCTTCTCTGTTATTTGCAGGTACTCTTCGAATGGGGTCCGATTATTGGGCGGGATGACATATTCCGAGAAAAGCTTTCACTTGAAATTCTTCTAGGCCTTGCCCATCTTATGTAGTGCATTCCACTTTAGCCTTTCTTCTGCTTCAGCGGGATAGCCGAACCATTTGACTAATGTTGTCCATGCTCGCTCTTTCTCATCCTCTGAGACCTTGCCGATATCATTATGTAGGATCCCAAAATGGTCACATGCTACCTGCCTACAACGGTTAGACCATTGACCTATGACACTCCTCTGTGCCGTAGGCCTACCACTTTCATCCATCTCAGTGATAACTTGTCGGGTGGTTGGTAGCCTATTCTGCGTTTGACGGTTATGATGGGAAACAGATCCACTTGTCCCGCTCGACATGGACTGTTCGTGTTCCTGAGACACTGCTGTAGCAAAGAAAGAACTAAAATTTCCAAACATTTCCTAACTAAAATTTGCCATGTCATTTTTTGAAACTTCATAAAAATTACCTAAAGCATTTCCTAAAATTTTCCAACTCATGTCATCAAAGTTCGTAAAAAATTTCCTATAGCATTTTGCAAAATTTCCTAACAATTTCTCAAATATAACAATGCTCTAATTGCAGTATACATATTTTGCTCTTAGAAGGCGGGCTGCCAACAGAATGGCCTCCTCGCCAAAATATGACAGGTTGCCAATTACATGGCCTCCATGCCATGGTGTACTAGTCATCGTTGATCATGTGTGGTAGTATAAGCAGAGATACTAACAACCATCAGATTGTTAAAAAAACCACTAACTTGTAGTTCACATTTCAACAATTTCATAAATGCATCATGCATAATAGCAACCATCAACCATCGTACTAGCAATACATATCTTCTATATTTCTAATAATTCATAACATTCCTATGCCCATAGCCCACAGTATCAACCATGCATAATTGTCACAATAACAATACATATCGCATTCCTATGCCCATAGCACGAAAATTGCCACACATAATCTCATAACATAGGAATTTCATCATTGAGCAACGAGAATTGCCACACATAATCAAATGACACCATCAAATTTCATCATCGAGAAACATGGAGGACAGCAGATGAATGACAGGGGATGGCTCACCACGAGGAAGGGGGCGACTACCACCGTTGTTGAGGGTGGATGTGTGGTGGCCGTCGTCGTGGAGGACGGGGGTGCGGCTGCCGGCGTCGTGGAGGCCGGGGGTGTGGCTGCTGGCGTCGTTGAGGCCAAGGAGGTGGCGGCCGGCATCGTGGAGGCCGGGGATGCGACGGCCGACGTTGGTGGAGGCAGCGGCTGGCGTCGGTGGAGGCCGGGGAGGAGGCTACAGCCGGCGGTCTTTGAGGATGGTGCGCGTCGGTGGAGGCAGGGGAGGCGGCTGGCGGTCGACGGTGAGGAAGCAGCAGCAGGCAGTCTTGGAGAGGTGGCGGTTGTGAGAGAGAGAGGCGCGTGAGTGAGTGAGTGAGAGCGATCTGGATTTGAAGGAGTAAGATGGGGGCGCCGGCCCAACCCTAGTACCCAGTCAACCTCACTTGTGATGGGTGAGAGGGCGGAGGCCGTCACAGGTAATGTCACCTATGACGGGCTCTACTCCAAGGCCCGTCACAGGTAATGTCACCTGTGATGGGCTACAAAGAAGGGCCCATCGCAGGTGAGGTCACCTGTGACGGCGCCAGCCCTCCCACCCGTCACAGGTGAGGTTGACCATCTGACTTTCATAAGTAACTATTTTGACAATATTTGCTTGCACAATTTTTTTAACTATTTCATAAGTAATATAATAATTTTTTTATTCATTTCGAAGGTATTACTTTTTATAATTATGGGCTCTTACATATTTCCTTAGCTATTTCATAGGCAATAAATTATTTCATTGGACTTAAATATTTCAAAAGTTCTCCAACATATTTCAAAATATTATAGCTCTTCAAACTATTTCCAAGATAACAGACATGTGTACTACACAAAATTAGATATGATCATATTGGACCTAACTTTAAAAAAAGTCCTTCCTCATGGTCGACGTGTGCATGTTGAATCTCATCTTCTTCTTTCTCCTCTTCTAGAGGTATTTCTTGACTCATGCCGTGGATGTGCTGGTTATAATCATCTTCATCTGCAATGTTGTCCAATCCAACAATTCTCCTTTTCCTTCACGAACTACATGTAGTTTCCTGTTACTCGGGTCAATTATGTAGAAGACTTGAACAATTTATTTCGCGAGAACAAACGGTTCATCCTTGTATGCGTTGTTAGCTAGGTTGACAATGGTGAAACCTTTCTTATCAACTTTGACACTGTGAAGATTGACCCATCGACAACGAAACAACGTCACATTGATATTCAAGTAGTCCAACTCTAATATTTGGTCTACTCGTCTATAGTATTGATCATGACAACCACCGTTGCTACTTGCCTCGATGCGTATTCCACTGTTCTGCACTATGCATTTTTTGTCTTGCTTGACCGTGTGAAATGTGTATCCATTGATGTCATATCCTTGTCAGGTAGTAGCATCCCATTTTGGACCCTGTGACAACTACTTTAGTGTTTCACTTGACAAGATATGCGAGTTGGCAATTCGGTTCTTGAACCATTCATTGAAACAAGCAATGTGCTTTTTTCTAACCCAATTCTCTGGTCGTCCTGGGTTGTTCTGTTGGATTAATCCCTCGTGTTCTTCCAAGTATGGCACTACTTCAGTGATATGCTGCAGGATTGTGAAATGCGCTTTACCATACACCTTGCGATCCAGTCTGATAATTTTCTTTCCAACAGTACCCATCCCTTCAAGCCTGCCTTCGTGATGAGATCGTAATAATCCAATTGAAGAGGTTTTCGACATGTAATCTACACAAAACTCTATCACCTCCTCAGTGGTGTAACTTTCAATGATGCTCCCCTCGGGATGGGATCGGTTCCGTACAAAGCCCTTCAGTATTCCCATGTACCTTTCACAAGGATGCATCTGCCTCATGAAAACAAGACCACAACATTTTGTCTGCTTCAATAGGTGCACGAGAAGATGTTCCATTATATCAAAGAACGTTGGCGGAAAGTACATCTCAAGATGACGTAGGGTTTTCACAATTTTTGCTTGCAATTCATCTAGGCCTTCCGGATCAATGATCTTTTGGCCAATTGCATGGAAGAAAGAGCACAGTCGCATTATCGTGTGTCTAATTTTAGGATGCAAAATATTCCTGATAGCAATAGGCAGAAGCTGTGTGATAAGGACGTGGCAATCGTGCGACTTCATTCCAACCAACTTAAGGTCGTCCAATGAAACAAACTTACTAATTCTCCATGAGTAACCAGATGGAACTTTAATACCATTCAAGCATGTCAGCATATCCTTCTTCTCATCCCTCGAGAGAGTGTAGCATGCTGAAGGTAGGAACACACCTCTGGACTCCGTGGTTATGAGATGTAGCTCAGAACGAATACCCATAACTTCCAAATCTCGTCGGGCATTGAGACCATCCTTTGTACTACCTGGGTTAGCAGTAACCCGATAAGACTCTCACAGACATTCTTCTTGACATGCATCAAATCTATGCAATGTTAGACCTCAAGAAGCTACCAGTACAGTGGTCTCCAGAATATTGACTTCTTCTTCCACATGCTCTTATCTTTTGTGTTTGCGGCTTTCTTATTTTTTTCAAAATTGTTGGTGATTCCCCTGACTAAGTCATGCATCTCTAGGCCCGTTAGCTTCGGCGGGGGGCTGGCTACATCTATGTGTCCATTAAAATTATTTCTCATATTTCTGTAAGGGTGAAACTTTGAGAGAAATCTCCTGTGACCCATGTAGACCATCTTGCGTGAATGCTTCAACCATTTGCTTCTTGTTTCTCCCTTTGACAGTTTGCTCAGAAAGATTACCGAGGGCCGGATAATCGTTTATGGTGCAAAACAGCAACGCGTGGAGGCTGAAGTATTCCTGCCAAGATGCGTCCCATGTTCGCGTGCCCTCATGCCATATCCTTTCAAAGTCATCGATTATCGGTTCAATGAACACATCGATATCATTGCTAGGATGTCTCGGTCCTTGAACGGGCATGGCAAGCAAAATATACTTCCTCTTCAAGCACAACTAGGGAGGAAGGTTATTCCTCTTCAAGCACAACTAGGGAGGAAGGTTATAGTTTACAAGAAGAACTGGCCATGTACTATGACGACTGCTCAAATCACCAAATGGATTAATGCCATCTGTACACATGGCGAAACGCATGTTTCTTGAGTCCTTTGCAAATTCGGGGTAAATTCTATCGATTGTTCTCCACTATGCTAAATTTGCTGGGTGCCTCAGCTTATCATCGACCTTTCATTCTTCAGCATGCTAGCGCACTAACTTAGCTTGTTTCAGATTCGCAAACATTCTCTTCATGCGATCGGCAATTGGGGATACCACACCACCTTTGTGGGGTCACATCTCTTTGACTTACGATCTTCACCTTTACTTATGTTTTACTTGTATCTAGAAGCCCCACAAACAGGGCAAACATCGAAGTTGCCATATTGTTTGTAATACAATATGCAGTCATTCTATTCTGACAAGCATGAATTCTTCTAACCTTCAGACCCAATGGGCATAAAACTTTATTTGCTTCATATGTCATTTGCAGTATTTTGTTCCCTTCTGGCAACAAGTCCTTCAACAGCTCAAAAAGTTCTGTAAAACTCTTGTCTCACCAACCATTACTTGTCTTAAGCTTTATGAGTTCCAAGACAGAGGATAACTTGGTGTGCTTTGTCTTACACCCATCATACAAAGGCATCTCAAAATCTTCCACCAACTTACTAAACTTCTTAAAATCCCTCTCGATATGATCTGGATCTTCAACAGCACGCAACATTTCAAACAAAGTTTCACAATCCACATCTATGGTATCTCCGCCTAATGGAGATGGAACAAACATGTCATCTCGAACTATTGGGTCATTCCCTACATCCAACACTTCATCAGCCGCAACATCCGGTGTCTCTTGCTCTCTATGCTTGCTCCAACATCTATAGTGGTCCATGAATCCTCTATGGATTAGATGAGAATGCACCAATGAACTCTCTTCGAACATCTTCTCATTTTTGCAATTCGCACATGGACAAATCATATATTTGCTCATCCTATTTTTCATGTCATTATCTACAAATTTTACGAATTCAATGACTCCCTCCCTATACTTTGGGATCGAACGGTGATGTCAGGGCCCCAACTAGGATCCCTCTGTGTATAGTGTGCTAGTCCTAGATCAATGCTAGCACACGGAGTAACAAAAGATAATATCACAACCACATCATGATTTTATTAATAAGTATGAAACAAATATAATTTGACTTGGGTCTTAAGACCAAGTTTTACAATTTATTGGCCACGCAGGGCCTAACAGAGAAAAATAGCGGAAAAGAAGTGAGGGGCACCAACAACACACCACAGGCAGTTGACTGGGGCACGCAACCTATTCGACGTCCTCAACAATGGAAACTTCTGGAAACAGCTGGACTTCTCTGAAATTTTGGTGAGACAACAAGGGTAAGTATATAAAGTACTCGCAAGTGTACGGGAATATGCAATATATGATACAAGGCTTCAAAGGAAGGTTAGGGTTTATTTGCATAAATGCATTTGTGAATTTAAATACACTAAATAGATATAAATTGAATTTCAACAACATTTGCAATCATGGTAGTTTTAACCAACCAACCAACCCAAAAGGGATACTGCGTCCACACAAGACCAAAAAAGGTTCTATGTCCACACAGGACCACACAACTACATTTATTGTTTTATCCTGCACATAGCTCTTTCCCAAAAGCAAAACTTTCACAAATCTACCCCTCATGTGAAATCACCAAGCATGTCCATAACCGAGGACGCGGCTATTAGAATAGATTGACACTCTGCAGAGGTTGAACAACTTTACCCACAAGATACAGTTTAGTGCCGCTAAACACCAAAGATTAACAAAGCATTTCCCCTACCTCGCCCTAACATTGACTTTTCCCATGGGCGGTCCTCCATTCACCACACAGGTGAAAGGTCCCATGGTACAATCCAAAAACCTATCATCTAGCCACCTAGGCCGCCAGTGCTAAAGCTAAGCAGTGTACTAAGCTAGGTCCTTCCCATGACATGTGGTTGCACGGTAAGGCTCAGATCAATGGCGCACAAACTGAATTCCTTAACTAACCAATGCGACTTGCCTAAACTAAGGACCTCAAGCACACAGCAAAAAGGGGAGCACACAGCTCAATCGACCACACAGGTCAATGGTAAGCATGCACACAAATGGCTTACCTCCTAGGTTCACACAGATCCACCATGTCTAAAACATTTTCCACTAGTTCATTACTACACGGTGCAACACATGCCACCAAGAAGATAGCACACAGCCACACAGTTTATATAAATAAATGTGGTAAGTAGATCATTAGTCAATATTATATTTTGCTTGTAAAGGTATGAGCAGGACTAAGCAAATCTAACTACCCTGAGTCAATGCCCATATCTGACTCAGATGCAAACTAGGGTGACATGGCGTGAAAGGTAATCAACAATAATTCAAAGCCATGGAATAATTAACAAGTAGGCCATAACTACCCATATGATAATTTATAAAACAAAACAATGCATATAATATAAATACAAAATAATTTGCAAACTGGATACAACATGTTCAAGGGTACACTTGCCTTTACTCACGGGATCTTCACACTGAACTTCACCTGCAGCGGCAACTTCCTCGGCGGCAACGTCTACATGATCGCAAAAAGGGAGAAAACAAATAAACAAAAAGAAAAGGCAGCAAAATAACAACAAATGAAATAACCAAATAATTCAGAAGATAGAGCTCGATTTAGAATAATTTAGGAAAAGAATGGGCCAAATCGGAGTTTTGATGGAAGTGATGTGACCTCCAGAAGTTTGAATTATTAGAAAACTGTGAATAAAGAAAGAGAAATATTTAGAAAATATTCTCTGGAATTTCTTAAACAAAAGAATTATTTTTGGTGGACTAACGGGCATGGTCCACCCGTCAGTGGGATAAATGGCGAATTGGGTATGAGGAGAATTGTGAAATAATTTTGTGGATGGATGAAATTTATTTGTGGGGATGGACGACTTGGATTGGATCTGGGTTTTAGGACGCTGACCTGACCAGGATGTGTGCGACATGGTGCCACGCAGCGTGCACATCATGGGTGTGGCGATGGTGAAGCAACGGAGACGTAAAGGAATAGTTGGGTGCTACTTGGACTCAGGTGATTTGTAAAGAAGACCAGATGGCTGGGATCATCTCCATCTTACAGGAGACGAGATAGTGAACATGCTATGGAACGATCGATGGGGCACAGTGTGGTCGTGGTGACTACGGAAAGTGCCCGTGCGGCGTTTATGTGGCGCGGCAGTTAGGCCGATCGAAGCAATGAGAATGGTAGTGGCGTTGACTCCGGGGTGCATTGACCAACAGTGATGACGCAACTACAAGGTGGATGACATGATGACGATGGTCAAGTAATTTGGTGGCACCTGGAAGAAGAAGAAATGCTGGGCTTGAGAAAGAGAGCAGTTGTACTAATTGACATAGGAGGTGAAGGAAGAGGATGTGGCACCGGGATTCACCAAGGACAGCAGCGGTGTACGACAATAAGGAACAAAGGAAATGCCAGCAGAGAGGTATTCCGACAATGAGCACCGAGGAGACAACTACAGCGGCTTGAGCTCCCGACGATGGTAGCGCTACTGAAAATGAGATGACGATGATGCCAGCTCGATCTCCAAGGGCAGCAGCTTGTGCTCGCATCGATGATGGTGCCAGTGCTGCTTGAGCTTCCTATGGGAGACAGAAGCAGCTCTCTGTTTAGGTGACAAAGGGCGGCAGCGAGGATGACAACAACGGCATTGGTTCTCACCTGGGCTGCGACAACAACCCCTGATCATTCTATCAAGGCGGCAGCCCGTGCTCCCTGGATGATGGTGAGCAGTGGCCGCAGCTACATGCGCTAAAAGAACAAAGGGCGAAGCAGGAGGGCGACGACGTCTCGACGTGAGTGAAAGAAACACAAGAGAGGGATTGATGGAGGAGTGGGCGTACTTGCTGGGGATTGAAGAAGACATCACTTTTGTTGCGACGAACCGAAGTGGCACCACAGTTTGATAGTCTATGACGAGGGCTGCTCGGCGTTTGTGTATCAGGGACTGGGAGGAAAATGAATTTGAGAGGGACACCAACGTTTATAGAAGAGATGGGAGAGTGAGAGGCAGGAGGTGGAGAGATGGCTGTGGACAAGTTCTCAACAAGAGGACGACACGACAGCAGAGACTCAAGTTCCCCGATAGCAGAGGTGCCTCTACATGCATTTGACAGCAACCACACACAGAGGGATAATCCACCGCCAGCGACGATGAAGTGGTGGCTTTTTTTTCAGAAATAGGACGATGCGGTGCCGTGATCTGTGAACGGAGCCACAATGATGTACACACACTGGGCGATAATCAAGGAAGAAGAAATGATGAAGGATGAGGATGTGGTGCAAGTCCTTACGATGACAGAAGGGGCAGCACGATGCTCGTGCGACAATGGCACAAACTACCAAGACGTCACTGCAGCGTCTGATCTGATCCGCTGCATTGCTCGATCTCCCGAGGACTATGGCAGCACTAAAAACAGGACGGTGACGGTGTGGCCATGGGTCGTTCAGCAGTGGCTGGAAGATGAAGACATGCCGGACTTGAGAGTAAGAGAGTGGCAGTGCTGGTTGACAAAGGAGAGGGGGAAAAGTGGCATGGGGACAGAGAGAAGCAGACCGGACGAGAAGACGGCAGGATTCTCACCGGTGGCAGGAGCTTCCAAAGTCAATGGCGAGGCGGTTGCCCTGTTTCCATGATGGCAGCAGCACCTCGCATCAAAGCGACGATGACAGCACATGGAAGAGGAGCAGCAGGCTTGTTTCGGCAATGACGGCGTGGCTGCGTAGTCGATGACGAGACGAAGACGACATGGCCACCGGTAGATCAACAACGCCAGGAAGAAGAGGCGATGACGACGCAGCGCAAGTCAACCCCTTGGTTGCAGGGAACGAAGCAGCAGGGGGACGGTGTCTCAACCACAGCAGAGAAGTGGCAGCAATGATAGGTGGTTGACGGTGAAGCGGTGGTAAACTGAGGAGATGGGAACGGAGACATTAGTGCCGAGGCGTGATGGCAGCTTGACGGAAGACGAGCGCCAGAGAGACGGGGAAAACGAAGCTGGCCTCAGCCTTGGTGTTCACAGGCAGCGAGCGGAGCTCCTATAAACGGCAGCTGCTCATGCTTGCAACGGCAGCAGTGGCTCGATCTTCGCATGCTGCAGCTCGTGTTCTTCAAGCGATGGCGAGCAACGGCAGCAGAGCGACGTGACTGGTGCGATGGTGTGGTGGTTGAGCGAAGGGAAGAAGAGGAGTGCTGCAACTTTTTGTAGAGGAGAAGAGAGATGAACAGCCAGGAGATGTAGAGGTGGCTGCAGAAATTAGAGAAAATATTCTGGCAATTGAAGAGGCTTCAATTTTTGGCATTGAAGAGGAGAAATTGATAGTGGAGATGGAGAGGTGGCTGGGGAATTGGAAAAATGGATCAAGCTTCATCAAGTTGATTTCATTTTTAGATAATCAAGAGAGAGATTGATTTGGGAGGGGAAGAAATTGATTGGTGCATGATTGAAAGACATGGCACTGCTTGATGGAGGAGCAGAAACGTCCTGATTGAGGGAGGGATTGTGAGTTGGAAATTAAAATGAATTCAGGTGATTAAAATTGATTAGGGAAGGAGAAGAAATTAATTAGTGGGAGAGGGATGGGAAGAATGGAGAAATTGAAACGTCCTGGCTTCTTTGAGGGAGGAGGGAGGTGGAGAGGTGAATGGGAATTTGAAAAATTGGATGCAAGTGGTGATGGTGATTCAATTTCTGGCATTGGTGGAGAAAATTAATGGAGAGCAATAGATTAGTGGAAATTGAAGAGGAAGCAGAAACCGGCATTAGCGAGGCTGTTTGCGGGCTGCGGCACATCGGTTCGGGGCGCAAGGGCCGGCTGCCTCCTCGCTAGGCTGGAGCAGGACGCTCATACGGTCATGGGCAGCTTCCAGGGGTGTGGCCCATGTAGAGAGACGAAGGAAACAGAGGGGTCGATAGAGGCAGAGAAAGAAAGAAAGATCGAAAGGGAGAAAGAAACAGAAGGACACTAGAAGGATGAAGGAAAAGGAAAAAGAAATCAATAGAAAAAAAGAAAATAGGGATTTTCTGGAAAAATCCAATTTACAAGATTTGGAATTTTTGAGGAATTATTTTTAGGATTTGGGAGAATTTATGAAATTGAGCTCTACTTCCAAAACTCAAATAAAAACCAAATAACTCCAACTAACAAACGATAAAATAAAAGGGTGGCGTAATTAATTTATTTAGTCAGTTTAAACACTTTTTATTTATGAAATTTTTATTAAGCTATTTTAGGCGAATAAACACGAATGTGAATTTTTGAAATTAGGAAAATTAAGAAACATGAAAAACAGGACGTGACAGGTGAATATCATACATCCAATTTCGATCCATCTACAATCCATAACATAGAAAGTGTAAGTCATAACACGTAATATACATTACAAAATAATAATTATCACAATTTTTTTACCTCCAATTTCCAGCGAAAATTCGCCCCCCTCCCTCTCCCAACCGAAATGTGAACAGTACACTGGCTTGGGATGGAAAGCAGTTGTTAGTTGGGGGTATATATAGGCTACAACTCACCTTATACGGGTTAGGGCTGCAGCCCGTTTGAGATGAGTTGATCATACCTTTGATGGGCCGAAACTTTACGGCCCGTCACTGATGTGATCATCACTTCCATTGATACAACCATTACTCACATCATAGGATAATTGAAAGACATCGAGATTGAGCCGCAGAAATTGTGAAATCCAATTCGGCCACCTGTTACACTGTTGAATTCAAATGGCCGCCAAATATGCATACGAGCTATGTTTCGGGCCCATGAGTACTTGATAGAAAGCTCTCGGAGTCCTCTTTCCAATGGATCCAGCCTCATCTCCAAATTCCATTTCAGTTGGCCGCAATCACAGAAGCAAGGTATTGCGTCACCTGTAATGGGCCTATGGGCTTATAACTTCATCTGGGACCCTGACCCAATTGGGGCGCACCCATGTGGGGTGCGCCCTAATCTGGTGGAGCATGACCCTAGGGACCCCTTGGTCGTCCTCCCATCTCTTTAAATAGCTAGATACCCCTTTAGGGTTTCTCGGGTTTTGTTATATTAAAGTTTTAGTCATTGCTACTTTTTCTTGTAGTTACGTGTGTCGGCTAGACCACCTAATTACTTTTTTTTGGAACCCCACCTTATCATGAGCTGTAATTCTTATTTGCAATTCAGATTGATTTTATTTTGTTCTTACTTGTTTCTTCGATTTGCTTGTAGAAATATGGTTGATTTACACTGGCAAAATCAACCACCCACGGAGAGGTATATCGATCGCTAAGGTGCAATACAACAACGTTTTGTACAGTTATAGTCGGGTCGTCAACGTTTCTCTCAAATCGTAGTTATCATCAACTAACCGAAAGATCAAGACAACCATATCCTTGAGCGTATTGAGTGGAGCTCAGGGTTTATTAAGTGGTATCAGAGCTTTCGTTGTTCGGTGAGTTTTTATCTACCTATAAAAAGAAAATAGTCATACAAAGAAAAAATAATTATCCTTTACCTAGCCATATTTGTGCAATTGCATTGTTCTTTTCAGTTTTTGCTTTGTTGAGTTTTGTGTTGCATCGTCGAGTCATGTTGCTGGTCTTAGCGTCTACTCCATTTAGAGTATCGAGTTCTGGTCATGTTTAGTACCACTGTCGTCGTCGTCATCGTGTCTTTGTTGTTATCGGGACCTATGAAAACAGAATCGTGTCATCGCGAGAGTTTCGTTTTTTCTCGTTTCGGGCATTTTCTGTCGGTTGGTTTAAAGAGTAGATTAGATTAGATTAGATTGGTTTCTGTTTGGTTCAGGAAAGAAATAGTAGATTGGATCTATTTTTATATCTAGACACCAAATCCGAACCTGCCAGTTTCCCTCCACCTCCCCACCGCATGCCTCCCAATCCACCTCCCCATCATACGGTTGTTTCCTCTCCTATACCGTGAGTTGCTACACCTTGGTAAAAAAATTTTGTTATTAGATTCGAGTTCCATTTGCAAAAACGGAATCCATACGACGAGAGCGTTCCTTTTTTATAATTTTAATTTTTTGGTTTTTACTTTTGCATTTGAGTCCCTATAATTTTTTATATTTACATTTGAGTCCCTGTAATCTTGCATTTAGGTCCTTGAGTTGTTTTTGCTAAAAAAAATCAAAAAAAAAGGCAGAAAGATGCTAAAAAACAAAAGCCGCACTGAAAAAAGAAAGAAAGAAAAACAAGAAGAAAGAAAAGAGAAAATCAGTTGTTATGTTTCAATTTGTTTTTGTATATCAGAGTTGTGCTTGAGTTGATCCTAGTGCTATCTTGTAGTATCGTTTGTGTCTAGACTCGTGTCTCTGGTACGTTCTAGCCTAGGACCAGCACGGTACTGACTTTGAATAATTATTCAACTTTCCATTCTCTGATTTGATCATTTGCTATTCCTTTGCTGCATATTTAAGCCTTTCCAGAGCTCTACAGATTTGATTGCAGCTGTACAGCAAGTGTTTTCTAAGGCACCGATACATCCAACCTCCATTGGGGTGTTTGGTTGAGTCAATGTATGTCACCATTCCGCTTGCATTGGTAAGAACTTGTAAGAGCTTGGTTAAAAGCATAAGTGTGTGTCTTTTGAGCCTCCACTACCTACTAGTTAATAGGAACGTGCATACTTTTGTGTATGTTTTTTGTTTTCAACTAACAATGGCAGGGATACGCAAGACAATTGGGGATAACTATACTTAACGTCGACATCTTTATTGAGACATGAGGAATGATCAACATGAAACATATGAGGTAAGTGATGTTGTTCTAGCTAAGATCAAATCTGCACTACCTTATTTTGAAAGAAATTATGATCCACATGCTTACATTAAATAGGAGCTAGCGGTTGATAGAGAATTTAAAAAGTATGGTTTGTCTGAGAAACATATGGTTATGTGTGCCTTTTATGTTTTAATTAAAAATGTTTCTTATGAATGGAAACATCTTTGTAGGCATAACAAAATACCTCAATCATGGAAAGAACTGAAACGATATTTAAGACACTGTTATGTTCCCGAGTATTATGCTAATAGTCTGCTCAATAAAGTGCAATGTTTAAAACAAGATACCAGAACTGTTATTTCACACTATCATGATATGCATGCTTGTTTATTACATTGTGGTTTAAATGAATACAAAGAAGCTACGGAATTGAGGTTTTTACATGGGCTTAACAAAGAAATTCAGGACATGCTTGCTTATCAGAGTTATAGATCTTTTTCTCATTTGTTACAACTTGCTTACAATGCTGAAAGTCAAATTGAGGAGGACATGAAAAAGCAACATGCTATATTTTTGCCTCTTATTACTAACCATTTGCAGGAAGTGCATAATCACGAAAAGAAGGAGAGAGACATAAATGAGCTGCCATTTCCATTGTTCACACTCAAATTCGATGCGCCTTCATCATCTGAAGAGAGCATCAAAGGTAAACTAAATGGTGCTAAAATTAATCAAGGTGAGTGTGCAGCTAATGAATTGAATATGTCCACTTTTCATGCTATAGTAGAGCAAACATTAGTGGAATCAATTGCCAAGATTCCTTTGTCACAAATTGATTTACTTGTTGTTCCTTGTGATAAAGAAAAGTTGTGTGATAATGTTTCACTTATACCCATGTCGCAACTGATGAATGAACATGGTATTACAGTTGATAATTCTTTTCATGCTGATTTAAAGCATGTTGTTCAAATTACGAATGACGTTCAAGAACATGAATTGTTATATTCTTTAAATACTTTGGGCTGTGTTCTGTTTGATAACCTTTGTGAGCTTCGAGATCTGAAGGAGAAAATATTGGCTAAATCTGATTTTTCAAGTCCTACAAATGCCATTTTTAAAATATTTGGAAAACACAGTGATCAAGGAATGTATTTGGTGCATAGAGTTTATATATGTTCAGATTTAGAACCTCCTATATCTAGGATAAAAATTTCAAGCTAGAGGGACAAGTTATTGCTAATCATGTTATCTCGAGTTTGTCTTGTTTTGATTTGAAAAAACATGTTGTTTTAAATGGGCTACGCGAAGAGCATCATATGGAAAAAGTCAATGACGATTTTCCGTGAAGAAGGGGAGGATGATGTGACTATCACTACCATTGATACAACCATTGCTCACATCATAGGATAATTGGAAGACATCGAGATTGAGCCGCAAAAGTTATGGAATCCAATTTGGCCACCTTCTACACTGCTGAATTCAAACGGTTGCCAAATATGCATACGAGCTCCGTTTTGAGCCCATGAGTACTTGATGGAAAGCTCTCAGAGTCTTCTTTTCAATGGATCTAGCCTCATCTCCAAATTCTATTTCAGTCGGCCACAATCACAGAAGCAAGGTGTCGCGTCACCTATAATGGGCCTATGGGCTTGTAACTTCATCTGGGACCTGGCCCAAGTAGGGCCCATGTGGGGTGCGTCCCAATCTAGTGGAGCACGACCCTAGGGACCCCTTGGTCATCTTCCCACCTCTTTAAATAGCTAGATACCCCTTTAGGGTTTCTTGGGTTTTGTTAGATTAAAGTTTTAGCCATTGCTACTTTTTCTTGTAGTTACGTGTGTCGGCTAGACTATCTAATTACTTCTTCGAAACCCTACCTTATCGTGAGCTATAATTTATATTTGCAATTCAGATTGATTTTATCTTGTTCTTACTTGTTTCTTCTATTTGCTTGCAGGAATAAGGTTAATTTGCACCGGCAAGATCAACACCCACGGAGAGGTGTATCGATCACTAAGGCGCAACACAACAACGTCTTGTACGGTTGTAGTAGGGTCGTCAACGTTTCTCTCAAATCGTAGTTATCATTAACTCACCAAAAGATCGGGACAACCATATCCTTGAGCGTATTGAGTGGAGCTCAGGGTTTATCAGTCACAGGTATCGAGTCACCTGTGACAGGCCAAAAGTGCCACCCGACATCCCATAGGACCCGTCAAAGGTGATGGCCACTCGTGACGAGCACTTCGGCCTTTCACTCGTGGGCCGTCAGAGATGAGCGGTTCTGGCATAGGGAAATCTGATACCAGATCACATTTTTCTCTGTCACTACAATCAGCTAGCCAAGTTCACACGGCATGCTATCCCCAATATACTGAATGAAAACCAAGGGCAAAATGACTATTAAAAAAACAAAGGTGAAATGGCAAAGGTTCAACGGTAAATGTCTTAAATGAATGTTTATATTACGGTATGCAATCTTAAGATGGATAACTCAGTGTTGCATTTTTATTTTTGGCACGAACGAATTATGGATTCATAAAAAACTCGCGGTTTTGATCCTAGATAGGTTGCACACATAGTGACGAAGGGAGGCTGTTGACAAAATTGATTTTCAATACAGTCTCAAGCATATAGATCACAAAAAATGATAATGATTTATGGAGTTATTTGGGAGCTGATTAAAAAGTATTAAATAAGGAAGCAAGTTTTACTTACTTCATGTAATTGTCTTTGCTAAATTAGAGATATTAGCTAGGATGCTCATATAGAAGTTCCCACGTTTGGGTGTTTGATTGGAGTTGGGCGGCCCCGAGGGAGGAGAGGGGGTGGGGGGATGCAAGGACATTAATCGTGTCTTTCCCAATAACTAAAAACAAATGGTACAACTGTAAAATCATAGTGTTAATTGTGTTGTGATGAACAATTATATTGGCCAAGACAAATGGCACAAGATGTAGCAAAATTTTATTTTCAATCCTGAACTCAATCTTGCAACTTTGTAGTAATTGTTTCTGGAAGCTATTACAGTAATTGTTTTTAATTGATGATGTCTTGAAAAATTAAGGCATAGTTCGATTAAGCGTTTCGGCTGAGCTGATCAGCCAAGATTAATCAAGTACTCCCTCCATCCTAGTTTGATTATTGCTTAAACAAAAAACACGAAAACCAAGGACACCAAAATATCCATCATTCTCAAATTAATTCTCATCTGTGAAGGTGTTGTATCGCTTCATGTCTCATAGATTGCTCATATTTTAAATATTGCTTAGAGTTGCACCAATAGAAATTAATCTTGATTGGTTGTATGCAATACATTCAAAGATACACATTTACTTTTTGCACAAATAAGCGAAAAGACACTTGATAGATGATGATAATTTTGGAAAGAGCTCAAAAACCTCATGGGATGATTAAAATGGGATGAAGAGAGTATTAGCTATTATAAACTTAAAAAACATATTTTTATTTGATTTTTTCTAAAGCAAGTTCTATATAAGAAAGTATTTATAAAATATACCGTTTAATTGCTTCGGAAGCTAGCATGCCCACACCATGCGGTTTTAACTGAGCTGATCGGCCGAGATTAATTAAGTAAGGCCGAGATTAATTAAGTATTAGCTATTGTAAACTTTAAAATTTATATTTTTATTTAATTTTTAAAGAAAGTTTTATATAGAAAGTACTTATAAAAATGTACTGTTTTAACCATTTGAGAAGCATTCCCACGAGAAGCGACGGAGTAGTTAAGCCAATTAGCTAAATCGAACAGTGTCTTACATGAATGAAAAGGCCATTAAAACTTACCAGTAAGATAGGGAAAATATAGACAGTAAGACATGACTCCCTGAACCCATCTTGTCACTTTGTGTTACTTCCTCTATCCTAATATAAATATAAGTGCACCTACAGGACGTATCTGTGTCCAAATTTGTAGTACATTTTAAATCCTGTACTAAGTACATTTATATTGGGACGAAGGAAGTACTAAGATTGTGTTCGAACAAATGAGCTAGGCTGAGCTTGTTTAGGACATGTAAAATGAGATAAGTCATTAGCAAGTGATTAATTAAGGGTTAGCTATTATAAACTTAAGAAATTGATTTATTTGGCTTCTAAAGAAAACTTTTATATAGAATGTTTTTGAAAAACCCAGTTTAACAATTTAAGAAGTGTGCTGACAATAAATAAGAAAGAAGCCACTCCAATAAACCAAAAGAACGCACCCTTATTGCAACCCAAAACACTTGGATCTTCTCAAGTGTCATGAATAGTAGGCTAGATGATATAGTCATTATAAACATTTTTACCCTATGCTTATGTCTTGTGACTCTTAGTGTCTGTTTGGTTTGGGATGAAGTCAGGTGGGTTAGGCCCATCTTTTTTTGTGAGATTCTCATTAATTTGTTTGATTGGAATGATCTTTTTAATATGTGATCCATATGTCAATGAGACAAAAAGTACTTTGGATTGGTCTACTAGTTTTTATGTATGGAGCTAGGTTGGATCTTGAGAAAATATAATTTTTGGGAATCATCTCATTTCATCTATCCTCAAATTAAATACCAAATAATGGATTTACCCCAACTCAATTTGCATTGAATCTAACACATCCTTACAAAGTTTCTTTGCACTCTACGATAAATTCTCTTTGTCTCAAAATAAACCAACTTAATATGAAATGTGATATATTCTAGTACTATAGATTTAGATAGATATAGGATATGTCATATTATATAGTGTAAATTTCACAAAACTATAACAAAACTACAAACTTAAAACCAAGTATTACAAAACTACAGATTTAATATTGAAGTTGTCACAAAACTACATATTCTAGAGTTTAAATCTCTAGCACTACTGTTATGTTGGAACTGTAAACGTTATAGTTTTATGATTAAATTGACACTAAATCTATAGTTTATGATAAATTTGTTACTTAATCTTTATTTTTTAACACTCCATCTCAAATATATAGTTCTATGAGAAATTTTATGTTAAATTTATAGTTTAATGATACAACATCTTAAATCTGTAGTTTATGATAATTTTATCAAAGTATTTATAGTTTTGTAAAATTTACTTTATAAGGATTATTTATTTTGTGAAGAAGTAGGTAGGGACTAACTAAAGGTGACGACATTATGGCATGGCTTAACCAGCCATATTTATTCGTGTAGACCTCTCTCACTAGTCACTAGGACCAACTTTTCTGTATTGTTTGCTGGACGAATCATGCGTAGGCACGCGTAGTGTCATGAGATCAGTATGGGAAGAGAAAGAACCCTACTTTTTGTACGGTCTATATGTGGCCTACTTTTTGTCTCACGTGGCCTTTTCTGTCTAAAGCCATAAAATTGTTTAGAACTCCAAACATGTCGGCGAAGGGTACACTTAAGAATTATCAAATCAAACAACTTACCCCTTAACTGAAAAGGAAAAAAAAAGAATCTACTCAATGACATCGAATTTGTGATTTATCATTGTTATTTTCCTTTTCTATAATATACTGATAAGTTTATTAATTATTCTATAATATATCATTAGGTTGGCTTTTTAATACCCAAAATATTCTTACAAATATATAAGATTAACAATTATTTATCTCATTAGAATTTTTAAAAAATATAAAATATTTTATGAAGCCTCCTTACACAACATAAAACTTTGTATACAAGTTTCAAGTTCTTTTTACTAACAAAATATATGTGCATTGCAGTGGGCTCTAATTATATTAATATTAGATGAGCTAATTAAAACTAAATCATCACTTTTAAACTCTGATTAGTGATGATGGATAAATAGTGTGCTATACAGCTTACATAAAGCAAACTGATGTTGGTCAATAATGATGGGCTCACAAGATAGATGGGGTTGACAACTACCACTACTATTAGGAACGCATCCCATGCACACAAGTTTTCTCATATACACACCGTACACACCAACTAACAAATTTTATTAAAAATTATACAAAAAATTATACATGTACTATTAGTAATAGTATTACAACTATGTGTAAAGTCTCATCTTCAAATTCATTATACATAAGGAGCAACAAAAAAGATAAAATTCAGATAGATTTATACTCTCAAAACTGTCAGAAATTTTATCTTTTTTGTTACGGCTAAAATATAATAAATTTGGGGTTAAAACTTTACATATAACTGTAATACTATTGAAAGTACTTGTATATTTTTTTCTAGATTTTTTTATGAAATTTGTTAGTTGGTGTGCATGGTGTGTACACAAGAAACCTTGTGTGCATAGAATATGTTCCCTATATAACTAGCATCTTTTAATATAGTATAAAGTATAGATTCTTTTTTTGGTATATTAGAGAAAAATTGCTTATACAAAAGATAATAACACAAAAATATTTGATATGTAGAATATGAAAGATGATTTATATTAAAAACACAATAAAAAAGTATTCTATATACTTCCTCCATTATAAAATATAACAACTTTTAGCTACAAATTTGGAGAAGCATATGTCCTAATTCATAGCTAAAAATTGCTATATATTAGGATGGAGCGAGTAGCATATAAAGGATAAATTATATATTTTTTAAAATAGAAATACCAAAATCGTAAAACTTATACACAAACTTTCATATTGTGTAAATAGGCTAAAAATTCATAACTTTTTAAAACTTTTGATATGATAAATCAATTGTTAACCTTGTACATGTATAAGGCTATTTTGGGAAAAATAAAACCCTGCCCAATAACGTTGTAGAACAATGGATGAACTTTGTTGATATATTATAGAAATGAATAATGTCAATGGTAAATTGTTAAACTGAGATAAACTCAGTAGCATATAGTAGTTTCTCTCAAGAAAATATGCTCCCTTCGTTTTAAATATACGATACGTTTGATTTTTAAGAATATATTTGACTATTCGTCGTATTCTAAAAATCTTCTAATGTAAGTTTTATTTATTTTGTTGTGACTTCTTTTATTATGAAAAAACTTTAAGCATGACTTATATTTTTATTATATTTACACTAAATTATTAAATGAGACAAACATTAAAACGTTTGTAAAAAATCTGCAACATAGTAGTATATTTAAAAATGAGGTAGTAGTAAATAATGACTGAACAGAGAAAACGTCTTTTACTGTACCGCAAAATTACATTAAAAAGTCATCGTTGCTCTATTTGTTCAGTAAAAATTACCCTAAGTGTTACCCAGGTACATAGCGCTGGTTATCAAGAATCCTCTATGGCTTCGATGTATCAAATGGCAATGCCTGCACGGATTTCAATGACAAATTTTACTACATAACACTCCCATGAAGTATATCATTAACATAAATCATATTTTATCTTTACTCAAGCCTCAACTTAGTGTTCGGGAGAGGGGGTTTTCTCTTTGACATGCAAAACAAAGACGAAGTATATATTAGTGCATGATTAATTAAGTATTAGCTAAAAAACTTAAAAAATAAATTAATATAGTTTAAAACAACTTTTCTTTAATTTTTTTAAAAAACGCACAGTTTAACCGTTTGGAAAGCATGCGCATGGAAAATAAGGGAGATGAAGTTGAAAAGATTGACTTACGAACGTATCTTACGGTGTGTTTGGTAGCATGTGTTCCCAACTCCTTTCTCTCGTATTCCGTGCGCACGCATTTCAAACTACTAAATGGCATGTTTTTTGCAAAAAGTTTCTATACGAAAATTGCTTTAAAAATCATATTAATCTATTTTTTTAAAAAAATTTAGTAAATACTTAATTAATCATGTGCTAATGAGTCGTTTTATTTTTTGTGCACAGGGAATGAGTTTCCAACGCAGGCTGCTGAACACAGCCTTAAAAGCTTTTGGCTCTAAAAATTTCTTATGTTTTAAGAATTTCTCTCTAATTAAATCGGAAAGTGTATGTGAGCAAATTACTGTTTTTAAGGTGGCTTTTAGCCGTGAGACATTTTGATGATGTCTACATGTAAATCACATAATTTTTGAGTGTGTTATAGCAAACTTTACCTTTCAATTTGGTCTCATAAAGGTGTGACTGGTCAATGAACAGTAGCCAATAAGTTTCTCCTAACAAAGATGGCGGCATCAAATGTGTTGTAGGTAATTTTCAAATATTTCATTGTTACCGTCCTCAAAGGGTATCGAAATCTCAATTATGTTATATAGTTTTATGACTTACCGATCCTTAAAGGGGCAATTTTAGTAGGCAGAATCTACAACTTGTATGTATAATGTATATGATTCGATTGCGATTCTACTTAGAAATCTCCAATTCTAATTTATGATCGCGATTTTAACAACTTTGCATATATCACAATAATCAATACTTAATAAAAACTCACAATTAATAATTTAATACGAAACCAAGGAGAAGGAGCAAGATCATACTTCATATACCAGCGCTATATTTACCAACCTAGGTACATTCTCATAGATTCATGGACCACGTAAATATAATCGTGGATTCATGAGGATGGGAATATAAAGAGGCGTGAAACATCATAATTTCTTCCGATGGAAAATTTTAATGTACCTCACCCGTTTCAAAATATGACCATTTCTAGTTTCTTTAGAAAAACTGAGGTAGAGAGAAAAGATTATCTTTTAATCAGTTCAGTTATCAAAATTTGATTTTAAGTTACATTTTTCCCCAAACATCTCATTCACTAAAAATATATTAATTTTCCGTGCATTAAAGACTTTGTTGTAAATTTTTAATTCTAGAAACATTTATATTGGAGTGAGTATTATATAGGGATGCAAGTGAGATGAACAAGCGGCATTTTTTTCCTTTTATCCCAATTCTACTTTATTTTTTTCAAAATTAGCATTACCATATAAGAAATAAACTAGAAAATAGATTTTTATATGGGTAATGGGATTGACCACTTACATCATAATAGTATACGGTTATTACAAATATACGGTTCTACTCCAAGAGCAACTCGATCAATATCCAATAAAGCAAGGGAAAATTCCATATATACCACAAAGATTTCGATGGTACCAAGTAATATCACAAGATCTTTTCATCTCCACTCAATACCAGTCACATATGTTTTAAAAATGCCACAAATTTCAACGGACATTACTCACTGTTGAAAAAATTCATGTCTCTGTTACCTGTATTTGCCAAAAGTAATTAGGCCCTGTTTAAATCCCACGCCAAATTTTTACACCCTGTCACATCGAACATTTGAACGTCTGCATGAAGTATTAAATGTGGGTGAAAAAATAACTAATTACACAGTTTGCGACTAATTTGTGAGACGAATCTTTTGAGCCTAGTTTCGCAATGATTTGACAATGTAATGCTACAGTAAACATTTGCTAATGATAAATTAATTAAGCTTAATAAATTCGTCTCGCGGTTTACAAACGGATTCTGTAATTTGTTTTGTTATTAGTCTATGTTTAATACTTCAAATGTGTGTCCGTATATCCGATGTGACCCGCCAAATTTTTATACCCCTGGATCTAAACACCCCTTTAGATGTCCTATGAGTAAGATTGGGACAGGTTTATCGGTCTCCATTGTTGCTGGCTGCCTGGACAGTGAGGATGCAGGAGCCTCACGAGTAGCCGAAGGCAGGAATTTATCAGATGAAGCAGTGGGAGGCTTCACGCCAAGGCAATGGAATTGTTTGGTCCCCTTCTTGTTGACCTCAACGAGATCGGTGCATGCAGCTAGGAACTCAGCAGATGATAAGTGGTGGAATCAGGGCTTTCTCCTCGGGTGGCTGCAGTGCACACCACCGTTTCCGGTGAGCCTAACGGCTTTCTTCCTCTGTCCACCTCGACGTCGCTGTCAGGAGATGCAGCCCTGCCTTCCGTCGGCCGGCCTCACCTCTTTCCCTGTGCTCGTTGCCGTGGTGGCTGCCTCCGGTGCTTCCTCCGCTAGCCCAGTACACCCGTCTCCCCCGTCCTACCTCTGCGTCGGGTGCCTGGGTCATCTCCATTGCACCATCCATTGCTCTTGTCGCCGTTGAGGAGAGGAAGAAGAATGTGAGGATATATTTTGTCCGCAAACAAACTCCGTCATTGCTTCGTCAAGTTCGTGGTATTTTTGGAAGATGATAGAATCTTGTGGTATTATTTGGTATCATTGGAATATTTGTGGTATGGATGGAATTTTACTATAAAGCAAAGGTGCAATCTGAAAAAGAATCATGTAACTGTTGACCAGAAGGCATGCCTGTGTGTCGCTGTCCTCAGTAGGGAGAGAAAGGAAATGATTCTTCTGTCAATCCGTTCACCAGACAACGCATCTTCTTGGTCCCAAAACAAATCAACTTACTTAGTTTTTAGTTTTTAGATTCGTTGTACAGGATTAATTCCTCTCATAAGTTGGTTTGTTTTGGAATGAAAGAAGTATTTCCTTATTTTCTTAGTCCATAGACATTTGGCACATATAATGTGAAAATAAAATAGTAATATAATGTAGCAAAGTTTGTGTTGAGTAGTTTCATGGATGCAAAACTCCTAAAAGTATCCAGAAATTATGAGGCAAGGGATGACATTAAAAAATTATATTTCTAAAAAAAAGCTCAAACCCAAACTACAGGGACCCAAACTCGTGTTCACGCATTTGTATTTTATGTATCTCCTTATCGAATCCATTATATTATGGGTGAATAAAGTAGTACTACCGCACATAGCACATCATTTTTATATTTTGTACTTCTTGATATGTCATTTCTACATCTTATAGCTCGATATGCCATTTTTACAATTCGTGTGTCAAGATTTTGTACTTTCTCTCGCTAGGATGTACTCCTAAAGCCTAAGGGCTTTCACAGAGCTCAAAGATTCGATTCCACGTCGGCCTATTTCATTGTCTCAAAAAAATGGGGAGACAGACTAAGCTACAGATTCCTTGTCAGAATTGCAGGTCTGGACCCACACTCTTATGTCCTATGCCACCAAGGGAGAGAGAGTACTGGAGGAGAGGCACCTCGTCGCCATACCCACGCTCCACGTCGTCGAGCTCATCGGGCAGGGGAGGAGGGCGACAAGGCGCTGTGCTCGTGGAGCACTTGGGACCGCGCCGACAACAGCGACATAGCAATCACGGATGAAGAGAAAGGGGGAGGGGAGAAGCACTGTCGCCGTTCTTGTCCTTATCATCGCCTGAGGTGGTGACAGCGTCGAGCTACTGTCGTCCTTGCGGCGTGCTCCGATGAGCTGCTGCCGCTACCTAAGATTAGATTTGGTGAGTCCTAGGTAGATCTGGCGAGCTTGGCGGCCATGGACGAAGAGGAGGGGCGCGAGCTTGACAGGGTGGCGGCGGCCTCGACCCATCCCGAGGTCGATCCGGGGAGAGAGAGAAGAGCTTGAGATCAAGGCTGTGCCGCCGAGGTCGATCTAGAGCCAGCGAGCTTGATACGCTACCACGAACTCGATCCAGAGCAGCCTTCTCGATCCGTAGAGGCCGAGATTGATTAGCCCGACCGACGTCAATTCGGAGTCACGCCCTGATGAGCTGCCGTCGCAACCAGACATCAAATCTGGTGAGCTTAGCGGTTGTCGTCCACTTGGGCTGTCCCATCGCTGCTCCGCTCGACGCTTCGGTTCCTCAGCCCGATTTCTCGCTTCCTTCACTAGTGAGAAAACACGAAGAGGAGATAGAAAGTGAGAGAAGAAAGACTGGCAAGACTCACTATAAGTAACCTGTACCATAAAATATGTATCTAACATTATTTTTAGTCTAGATGGCATGGGACCCAATAAATACAGATGTTGCACTGCTACTGCCATACAAAGACCTCCGTCTCTCTCTAGGCCACGGTCCTCTAGTGGGCCCTACCTAACCTCCCCCCGTCGACCGTTCGGGCCGGACCAATCGAGCGCAGCAGCAAAAGCGCAAGAAAAGAGAGAGAGGGAGAGGAGGATCACTCCGAGAAGGGAAAAAAACAAAAAAACCAAAAAAAAAAATCGCTTGGCTTCCCCCATCTCCTTGCGCCTCCGCCCATCCTCCGGCGAGCCGAGCAGCTCTCCGCCGGCGCCGGCGCCGCCACCGCCGCGCGAGTCCTGCCCTCGCCGGGCAGTCGCCCTCCCCAGGTCAGTAGCCTCCGCCTCCTCCTCCTCCTGCTCTCCCCTCGCGCCGCCACTCCCGTTGGGGGCGATCCGCTCGTACCCGTTGGTTGATGTTTCTTGCGTTTCTTGGCCCGATTTCTTGGCTGTTTGGGTGGTACACCCCATACCAATCCGAGCACTATGAGCTCACGTGCACAGGGGGACTCCGGCCTCCGGCACCTGGTCGGTGCGTACTGTCACCTGAGATTGTTGTTGCTATATGAGATGCTTGTGTACATGTGGGTACTACTTTGGTAGCCACCTACTTGTGCCCCAGTTTCAGTAAATGTGCTCGATTTGAGGGGTTTTAGTATTTTATTGCTTGTGTAGTATCGTCATCTTGTTGTCTGAGGATGAGCATCGGTGCTCTTTCTTTGTAAATTGGAGTAGATTTAGCCCTTGAATGATATGTATGGTGGCATGAGTTATTTTTATTGTTTTAGTTTCGCTAGACCTGCCTGAAATGTAGTCTTACCGTCCTTCGGGCGATGTGAGCACAGAACTTGGGTGTAGATTTTTTTGTAGGAGACGGTTTTTTGGTATCATGGCCTTTATCTACTTGTTGAAAGAATAGTTGGAATATTTATCTGTTAAAATTTCATGTACTGTGTACGTGAGATGGTCCTACTGCAGCAATCTGCCGTTAATATGATTTTATTTTGTCCTCAGGATATTAATTCAGCCACACATTCCCTACATCGTTGCTAGTTACCTAATCCAAAGCAAGGGTAATGTATACCATGTTGCGCTTGTATTCCCAAGGATATGGTTGTTTAATCTCTGTATATGTCTTCCACCATTATATCTTTGATTTTGTAATAATTCGTCTATCAACATCTCACTTGTGTTGCTGACACCTTCCACAACAATTTATCATTAGTTTTTGAACAATAGGTCTTACGAATCCAAATTCCAAGTGATAGCCTCTCCTAGAACTCTTCCTTTGTTACAGTGATTTTTAATTTAGACTGATGCAACGAATTACTTATCTAGCTTTCATTTGCTGGAAAAACTAATATCTCAATTGTGCAGTCATGATAATTAAGTTGGTATCTGTCCCACTGGTAACTCTAAACTGTGGGTTTCAGTTTCAACTAATGAACTATCCTGTAGGGTTCAAAGCAAAAAGAAAATCTCTGTTGTTTTTGCCTCTCAAGCATTAAGTTGGTCTTGAAGTGTTAGCAGGCAGATAATAATTTTAGTGCTATTTTGCACCCATGGACTTGTGTTAGAGTAAAGTGTTCTGAAAATGTCTGTATACCCTGTACGCCTCCAGCTTCACAAAAGAGTTGTGAAATTCTAATGTTGTGTTAAGTTTTTGTTTTCTTTAATTACGAGATGACATATCATCTTCTTAAATGTTTTACTTCCTGGATAAATCATGTGCTGTACTTTCAGGTGATGAGCAAATGCAATGTATCAGCCAAATCCTATTTCCAGCAGTGGTCAGATTCCTACTGCTCATGAGCAAATGGAGTTAGGGAACAATGCTATGGTCCCTAGTAACGGAGGGAACGATAACCCTAACATGGCGGCAAGACAAAGGTTACGTTGGACAAATGATTTGCATGACCGTTTCGTGGAGGCTGTTACTCAGCTTGGTGGGCCTGATAGTATGTCCTCCATGCTTCAACTCGTTTTTCCCTTTTTGTTGCTCCTTTTAAAGTTTCATATTTTATTTAGTACATAGAGTTAGAGAAGTTGGTTCTAGTATTATACATTACATGTTTGCACCTGTGGTGACTGTTTTTGATTTATAATATGCATTTACTGTACTATACGAAAACTATAAACTTGACAAAGATGACAATAGCACAATGGTCATATTCAAGATCTGAACCAAAATGAATGGAATGTAATGGGTATTGATCTATCTTTCCTCAAGACCATAAAAGCACACACACAAAAAAAAAACTTGCATCTGTTCCACCATTTGATTTATTCCTGATTGTTCATCTTCTTGATATTGATCATCTTCCTTTAGAATTAGCTCTGTAAAATATGAGTTTTCCAAGGAGACATTGAATGAGCATGTGATCTGGGAATGGTGATTTAGTGGGCAATTGATAGACTTCTCTGATTCAAGGTTTGCATATAGTTTGCATGCATCCATGGGAAACCATGATTCTTAATATGATTTGTGTTTAAAATGCAAACAGAGTAATCCATATGAACATGCTATTAATATTAAAATAAAATATATATTTGATATTTCTCAACCTCCCTCTGCATATATTAGTTTTATTGATTTTATTCCTTGTACACCACTTAATATTCACAAAATTCCTTTATTTGCAACTCATGCCTTTCAAAGAACTTATAAGCTCACAATGTTATGGAACCACTGTTTTTGAACTGCATAGTTTAAGTAGGTATATCTACTTATAATGTAATTCCTCAATTATGACAGGAGCCACTCCTAAGGGAGTTCTGAGAATTATGGGTGTGCCAGGACTGACAATATACCATGTGAAAAGTCACCTACAGGTAAAATTATTGCGATATAAATGACCCGTTATCAGTTTGACCATCTATGGCATTCTTCCTAACTGTTTGCCTGTTTGCTTTTATTTATCTAGAAATACCGGCTTGCAAAGTACATTCCAGACCCTTCAGCTGATGGTAGGGGGCATTTGTAAACTACTAATCTTTTTGGATATGTCCAAGGAAGAACATATTTATATTATTATTTCACTTCATCTAATCCATATCCCACGTGTAGATAATAAGGCTGAAGATAAAGATCCAGGGAATCTGCTTTCTGCACTTGAAGGTTCATCGTAAGTTCAAATAACTCTACTCCATTGGTCTTTGTGTTTACTTTTGAGAAACATGGATCTCACTACTAGTAATCAAGGAAAGGAAAATGGGCTCAAGCCCAATGGTTTTTTTTATTTGTTGATTTGTTCTGTTTAGTAGGTTAAACGCAGTTTACAGTTAACATCATCATCAAAATGCCTGATGGCATGGGAGAAAAGAAACGAAATACATTGCTGCATTTTATATTATTAGTAATGAAAATAAAGGAAGTATCAAGCAACTTGTTTGTAATGATCCAAAGTTTATTGGGGGTAATACCATTTAGATAGAGGCTAGATGGCATGAGGGGAAATTTCTATATTATTTTTGCTGAATTAAAATGAAAACTTCCATCTCTCTTTAGTTAGAGATTATCTCTAACAAATTGGACTAGAGATAAGTAGAATCTAAACCAAAATGGAGATACCATAGAATCTAAACTAAGTACTCCTTCCGGTCATAAATATTCGATGTTAGGACAAGGTTAACTCAAACTTAAAAATTTGACCATCAATAGTCTCTCAGATGCTTACTATTAAAGCTAAAATAATTGTATACGTAGAACTTCCTTGATAAGTACTATCATAATCTTGTGAACTTATTAGGTTTTATAGATAGACTTGTTCTAATATAAAATTGATGATCAAAGATTAAAAGATTTGACCGAAACTTGTCCTAACCGTCAAATATTCATGACCAGAGGGAGTAGATAACTAAGTTATCAGGCAACTGCACTTATTGGAGATAATGTTGTTACTGTGAGCCTCCATTGTGCTGCAGCTGTTTCTGGAATTGCAGTAGTACTGCAGCTATACCTACTAGCTATCAAGCTTACCAGCATGTTCTTATCCTTCTATTTTTTGAATTTGCAATATATACTGTTTCATTGGTCTGATCTCATCAGTTCTATGCTTCGGGATACCAGGTGCCATTTATTATGAAGAATACTCATATTTTTACACTTTCATTGCAGTGGAATGCAGATATCTGAAGCCCTGAAGCTGCAGATGGAGGTCCAGAAGCGGCTACATGAACAATTAGAGGTAAGCTCCTTCTGCACTTATATGAAGTACACTTTATGATATGAAACTCACAATTATTGATGTTTCTAGTTGAGTGATGTGTAATGTACCATCAACTAGATTATGGTATAAATGTTGAGACTTGAGAACAATCCAATAAAATAAAATCAAATCGTGGTTAAATTGTAAAAGGGATGCTAAATTCAATGGTGATTTCTGGTGTACAGAAGTCTCCGTTTGATATGGCAGTGGATTATGATGATCCCATTGGTGCAACTGCTTTTAGACAATTTGGCGTTTGGCAAACTATTTTTCTTTTATTCTATGCAGCAAACGATAATATTATTGTGTCCCAAAAATGTGCCAGAGTTGAAGGAGACACGAATGTTGGATAACAGTTTGATTTGTAAAGCAAACTTAACCATTATAAGTTTTCAATGTAAAAAAAGAAAAGAACACCACAACACAGCACAGCACAACTGCAATGGAGCCTAATGTGCCAGAATAATCTTGTATTAGATAGAATTCACAACACCATTTTGTTAGAACTAAACATTGTAATAACTGTACATAATTGTTTTCATTTTGGAGCTTTGCTTCAGTACTAACCTAGGAGAGAAATTATGAATCTTACAGTTGTACAGTAAACTTAGAGTAATACTCTGTACGCAGAGTCTTCCTACTGATACAGCAATTGTTCTACTGAAGAAACCATGTGTAACTTTCTTGTGTAATCTGAACTAACAAACATCTCTTGCAGGTGCAAAGGCAGCTACAGCTGCGAATTGAGGCGCAGGGTAAGTATCTCCAGAAGATCATCGAAGAGCAGCAGCGTGTCATTGGTGCAGGAGCTTCCAGAGCCACGTCAAGCGAACAATTGCCTGACTCTGAGAGAACCCACCCACCAACTCCAGTACCAATTTCCGAATCTCCAGTTCAGGGTGCACCCCTTAGCAAGAACAGTCGAAGCCAAGTTGAGCCGACGAAGAGCCCTTCGCATGATGATGCTCTCCCCCGTGGTGAACCTCTAACACCTGACTCCAGCTGCCGGCCTGGTTCACTGATGCTCAGCCCAAAGCATGAGCGTGCAGCCAAGAGACAGAGGGGCAGTGATGCAGGCGATGTCACAACATTTGCAGATGGAGAATTTGTACTTCCACACGGCATCTTTGAGTCAAGCACGGGATCAGAGTTCCAAGAATGTTCGATGCCTTATTCAGGCCATTAGCCTATGGTGCTCTGATCAGTCCATCACCTTGACAAATCTTGTATGGTGCATAACATGGTAAGATTTCATCTGTAGCCGTTGGTAGATTTTGGCCTTGTCAACAGAAATACCTTTAGACAGAAAGTCTAGGTTTCAAAAGGAAATTGGGCACATGACATGCAGGGTAGCTGTAACTCTTGCACTGTTGTTAGATATTAATGGGGACTAATGTAACTGATATTTAACTAAAATATATTATTTTAGAATGACTTATGTTATGCTTCATGCCAATCTTTTTTGTTGTCTGTTCTTGCTGTAAACCTTGGGTGCACTGTCAAATTAGGAACCACCTGTTGTTAGAATGACTTGTGCTGTAATAGTAACGACGGACGAAATGGCCTACTTCAACTTTTGACCTTTTGGTTTTTATAGTGTGAAATCCTTGCTGTATATTCTGTTGTTATTCCAAAAGCATATTATGTTCATGAATCTGAAAATTACATCTGATTAGACCACAGCCGAGGTAGCAGCTGACAAGCAGGCCGAGGGGGGGATTTTCTTCCTGTACCATCACTGACCATAGTATCTATTGAACCAAATGAGAGGTGAATTATTTGCTCCACGCATATAAAATTAAGTTTTCTTAAAAAACTTTCTTTTACCGCAAATATATTAGACCAATTGTTATATTCTATTGTGTTCAGTTTATTTCTTAAAATATTTAATTTATTTTTATAATCAACTAGATAAACTACGGCAATATTCTGATAAGTAATCGATTACTTATGTACTTTTAATTACGAATTTGAACAAAGGTATTTTTAGATTCATTGTCAAAAATTGTTATATTTTGAGATGGAGGAAATATTTCAAACGGGGGCATGAGTTTTTTTTTTTCTTAATTCCTTTGAGAATTGAATTGCTTCCCGTGAAACACTGCATACAGAACATGTCCTTGATTTGGATTTATTTGAAAAGCAGTGAATCGAAGCTGCAAGCCTATGCACATCTTGATGCTCCTATTTTTGGCACGAATAAATCCCTTCAACCGTGCCAGTACGTCAATCTTTAGACATGTACAGCTACAACTAGTTATTTTTGGATGGTTTTTCAGCTTAACAAAGGACTTAATCCACTGTCATGAATTGACTAGCAAAAGCCTAATTAAGCCAATCCCCCCAAGTGTCCTTTCCCTGTACCAGTCTGTCTGTACAGTTGCCTAATTAACCAGATGATCCCCTGGCTTTTGCCATCTGCGTAATTACTAATCCATCCACCAATTGCATCTGCTTCTCCTTGCTGTCGTAATATTCTCAGATCATTATGCTACGTTGTTGGAGACGGAAGCTGCCTCTTTAGCTTCGTGTTTGCTCGCCGCCGCCGCCGTCTCGACGTCGCTGCATGCATGCATGCCGGTTTGATAGTCTGATATGAAACCGAGCTGTTGCAGCAGCAGCGTGATCGAGTCGTTGTTGCCGCCGGATTGCGCCGCCGCCGCTGCCGGGAAGGTGCAGCTGCAATGCAGGCGAGCGTCGCGGTCTCGGAGGCGCTCGAGGCGGGGAAGCTGTCGGCGGCGCCGGGCGATGGGGCCGCCGACTTCGCCGTGGCGTGGCTCGCCGTCATCGTCGTGTCGCTCGCCGTCGCGGCGACGTGCGTCGTCGTCTCCTTCGACGCGCGCGCGCGGCAGCCGGGGCGGCTCCGGCGGATGCTCGACCTCGGCCCGTCGATGCGGGGCGCGCGCCTGCTGCTCGCCATCTTCGCGGGGCTCCTGGCCGCCGCCGAAGTTCTCCGCCTCCCGTTCTTCCGCCGGCTCGTCGTGTCCCCGCGGCGCCACGTCGTGCCCTGCCTCGCCTACCCGCTCGTCGCCCACGGCGTCGCCGAGCCGTGCTTCCTCGCCGCCGTGCTCCTGCTGCTGCGCGCGTCCACCGGCGGCGCGTACCTGCCGGCGGCCGCGCTTGCCGTGCCGTTGGCGTGTCTGCCCTTCCTCAGCGCGCACGTGGCGGTGCTCGTCTTGCCGGCGGGCGTCNACCCGGGCCAGCTCGCGCACGCCGCGGACGTCGACGCGCACTGCGCATACCCGGCGTACGCCGCCACGCTGCTCCTCGCGCTCGCCGCGGTCTACGCGCCGCTTCTCTTGTCCGCGTGCTGGACCGTCGCCGCCGTCGCCATCAACAGGCGGATGCGCGCGAGGGCGTACGCGCTCGTCGCCCTCGTCGTCGTGCCGCTCCCCTTGCAGGTGGTGGCGCTCGCGCTCACCTCCGTGTGGGAGACGCCGCGGCGCACGTCGCCGATGGTCGGCTTCGTCGGGTTCCTCGCCGTTTGGATAGCCGCGGTGGCCGCGCTGGCGATCCTCGTGCTGCTGCCGGTGTACGACGCGCTCGTCCTTGGCGACGAGGAGCAGCTGCCGGTGGCGGTGGCAGCCGCCGGCGAGGAAGCGCGCGAGTTCGACAGAAGACAAAGGAGATTGCCTTGACAAAGGGGATTAGCTAGAAAAATGACATGTTTGGCTTGTATTATTTTTTTTTTAGTTTTGTAATAGTGGAATCTGCAATACACACTTTGTAGTACACAAAATAGTAACATAGACCAAATTTACATTATTTAGCAGCATTTCAATAATCTTAAACTCTAATTTAAATTTGAAAGCTTAACATTATACTCTTCTCCTTACAAATGTATGTTGTTTGCTTTTTTTTTTTCAATTTTGAAGTGACTTTGATTATAATTTTGATTTAGAACAAGATTATAAAAATCTAATCATAAGTTCTATGAGATTATCAAAGTACTTTTCAAGACAATATCACATGTACCATGTTCTCAAACTATGTATTCTGAAATTATTTCCAAAATCAAAATATTAAAAGTAAAAAAATATCAAACAACATAAATATTAGTGTGACCGAAGAGATCGAGTAGAAGATATGTGTCATATAGATTATACATTTATACCTTCTAAACTACCCTCCGTGTGCTATGCAAAAAGGCCGCTGAGATGGATGGGAACAATATGGGACAGTTGTGTGGGGATAGACCATGACCCTAAGCATATGGAGGGAGGAGGACAATGGTTGACGAGCTGACGAAGCGGGGCAGAAGGGAGGAGGAAGATGAAGGCAGGGAGACAAAAACGTTAAATTGTTTTAGATTTTTTAGTTTCAAAAATAACAAAGGAAACTAAATACTCTGGTATGGAAAATTGGACATTTTTGCGAAGCCATCTATGGATTATGAATTCCAAAAAACATAAGACTGTACTTAATTAGGTATAATAAATAATAAATCACGGCCTATATGTATGTGTACCACAACTTGATGAGCAGTTATCACTACTACACAAATACTCATTGGTGCCGGTTCCAAAAGCCTCATAGGTGTCGGTTTCGAATACTCATTGGTGCCGGTTCCAAAAGCCTCATAGGTGCCGGTTTCGAAGCCGGCACCAATGCTCAAAGTTATTGGTACTGGTTCCTTAACCGGCACCTATAATACTATAGGTGCCGGTTGTAAATGTCGAACCGGCACCTATATGGTATTATAAGTGCCGGTTCCTATAAATAACCGGCACCTATAATGGATAGGACCTGGCACCTTTGATGCCTCATAGGTGTCGGTTCTTTACAAGAACCGGCACCTATAGTCTTGAAACACAAAAAAAAAAATTTCGAGATCACGTATAATATTTCCTGAAACACAAAAATCACAGAATATTACATTCATATCGTTCACATTCACAGGAAGACTCATATATGATCTTATAACTGTATATAATTAATTTAGTACATTTATACAAGCTTGAATACTCAATCTTTCCCCAAGCTAGATCAAAACAAATAAGCAGACAAAAAGCAGTAGCAAGATCATCCAAGATATTGGCTTACAGAACAACAGAATCATATAATCATTTGTACCCAGCAGATCATTTTACTTGCATAAGAAGAAAAACAGATGAATGCATAGTTGTTCCTCAATGTAGTTGGCCATAGCGCTAGATGGATGCCATCACAAAATTAGTACGGTGGTGATTTCATCCCAAACCTGAGCAAAGTTCTGGAAATGATAGAAAATTTTCATCTAGTGCTAACCAATGGAACAGGCTAAAATAGTAAACAATAAAAGATCAATTGCTGCAGCACGGCAGTTAGTTTTGGATCTATGCATGCATATTGATATGAAATAATTCGTAAAAAGAATAGCTCTATAAGCAAAATACGTCAAATGACTTACAAGGAAAATTGGAAATAAGAAATATAAATTAAACAAATGACTTTACAGTCTCCTCATCGATCTGAGTCTAAATTCACATTTGTCTATTCATTGTAAGTATATCCTTCTAAATTTTCAGTTTAGTTGTCAGAACAATACACTATTGGTTTATGAACAATACACTTATACTCATAATTGACCAATATTTAATTCCATATGCATGTTATAAGCTAAATTGTACTGTTTTTGTTTGAGACCAAAGTGCTAATAAATCCAGGCCAAACAGCTAGCTCTAAGGCTCTAAACAAAATGGACCAAAACAATGAGTTTTTTCACTGCAGATTTTTGGCGTTGAGTTAACTACACTAAGAACAAAATGTGCTCTATTTGATCCGTAGATTATTTGCATGAAGTCTAGCATAGCTTATTTTCGTTGCACATCTATCAGCAAATACATGTAGCAGCGTATTTTGGTTACACATATAAAAATATTAGAATATTACATGGTCCAGACAATTATTGATAATAGAATATAATCTGGAATTATTTTTTCTTTCATCAAAACTGAAGGGCCTAAGTTTCAATAGATGTTGTGTCTAGATCTAGGATCAATAAGTGGTTTCAGCAATAATAGGATGTAACATACAATTCAAAAGAAAAACTAACGAGACAACCATTATTACACCTAACAGTCATCGGCAAGAGTAGAAAATTCATGCTCAAAACTTGTGCAAAAAGAATTGAGTAAAAATTCTGATTGACATTTAAAATGGAAGAGAGAAAATAACCATAATATAAAACCCGAAGCCTCGAGTAGAGAGCATAGAAGATATTGCTGGGACTCAGCGTGCCAGTCAACTTCAGCCTGAGACGTGCCCGTCAAACCATACGAAGGCGGCGACCAGATGTGTTACACATCTCAGGAGACTTGACAAAAATTCGCTGAGCTCTACAACATCTCAAATGCTCTAAACTCGTACTCATATGAAAATTTTAGTTACACATGCTCACCTGTTGCTTACAGAGACAACAATGATGATACCTCGCTTATCCATGCCACATCCAGTCAGTGAGATCACCTGTTGCTGTTAGGGATAAAAATATGAAATAGAGAAAATTGAATACATGGTTAGATATATGTGTGAAAAAATAATAGATAAACATTAACAAATAGAGAAACTTAATGCATGTTCAAGACATTAAGAAAACCACATCAATCCAAATAACTAATCTACAAGATACTTAGAAAATGTTTGGAAGGTATGGCCCACTAATTGTAGGTCTTTGTATGCTTTGGCGTTGATCGGCTATCTAAAGTGTCACTAGGGCCGCCAGCCTCAATGAAACCCACTAGCCCAGCAGGAGCCTTCAAAATGTTGTATGCGCCGTTTGACGAGATGATATGGTCGAAGATGAATCCACATAGCTGTTCAGCGAGGCCCAAGCAAACATGTGGCAGCAATTTACTTGTCGGGAGCTTTAATTTCTGCAAATGGAAGGATTAAATATGTGGAAAGATACTATGTGTTTAGAAAATTGGATTTATGTCTTAGGAGACAGGACGAACCTCAGCATCCGTAATGTTCCAGTTGCCGTCCTCCATGAAAACCCACATAAATCTCATCACGTAGAACCCACATGTGCTCGTGCCCGGATCCTGACGTGAGCAATAAGGGTGGCACCAAACTTGGAATTTATTTGCACATGGAGCGTGTCGAATGCACTTCTTCTTGTACTTCACAAGTGCCTTATCTAGGATGTCAATGAGGGGTTGATAGTTGGATTGCGGTTTCCTCATTGAATCCATGACGACAATCTTGGAATCGTTTAAATGGATCGCAATAAGAATCCAGTGAGGCCTACATACAAGGGAATAGAACAATTAACATCTTAAAATACAACGATGGGAGGTACAACGATAATGCCACACTTACTTAAAGTGGTAGGGCAGAAGGATGGTATTCATGTCCTGCAGCTTGACAAAGGACGTGTAAAGGTAGTTCAGCACTTCTTGGGAGGACCATTCGCCTGCCTCAATATTAGAGGAATTGACTATTTGAGGATCGAGGAATCCTAGCTTGTTATGGGTCGCTCTACATTCAAGTGCCCCCATTCTGCATAAGGGGAAAAATTAGACACGCAACGAGGATATTTACTTATAAAAATGGCGAGAGGTCGAGTATACTTACAATGCCCATAATTGAATCACCGATAAGTTTAGCTCCCTCAGATTGTATAGATGAAATAGTTCTCTAAATGAGACCCAAACTATACCATCACAGTGATGAAAGTCCTCGTCCCTGTAAAACACGGGGAACATCTCTTTACCATCCTTGGCCATCTGTAAGTACCATTCTTCTACCCTTCTCATTTGAGTACATTTGCCAACGATGTGGCGATATTCGTCGGTAGTCAAAGAATGACCAAGCTTGAACTGAGCTGCCAATGGGGCCTTCTCAATATTATCCACATCATCCAAACTTTTCAGCCCTGCCTCTTTTAGAAAGTCTTGCATATTCTTGCTGGCCTCATCTTTCTCGAATTCTTTCTTGGAAAATTCTTGCAATCCCTTTTTTCTGATCGTGCGTCGGAAGTCCGTAATAGGTTGCTTTCGGGCAGGTGGCCTTGCCATGCGAATGAAGTGATCCTGTACTTCAACTGGCACTTTGAAAGATGGCTCCGACCTAGTAGGCAATGGCGTCTTCTTGGTCTTCTTCAAAGATGGTGGTTTAGACATTTGAGAATTTTTACAGAGGCACCCCCTCTTTTTCGGCCGGTCTGATGAAGCTAGGCTCTGATGTGCTGCCTCTGGAGGAGATGGGCTCTTACGTTGTGCCGGTGGAGGAGACGGGCCCTTATGTGGCAATGGTGGTGAAGTTGGCATCCTTTGAGGGGAGGGAGGAAGTCCTTCAGAGCTAGACCCGCCATCGCTTGGCTCGTCATCACCATCTCCTGAAGGAAAGATAATGAAACGCTTGCGCCACAGGATTATGTTGTGGATGGCTTCTCCAAGAGTGTTCACCCCCTCCTCTGGAGCAAAATCAAGCTGCACTGCCCTGTACCTCCTCGGCACGTCCTCCACTTCGACCCTTGAGTAGCCACTTGGTATCGGCTTACCGTGTATCGTCCCTCCCTCCGTTACGGGATGTGCCATAGCGCGTGCCACCTCTTGACTGATGTTTTGAAATGGCACATGCAGCCTGCATGCAGTACGTACAGTGATGTCGTCCACGGGGTAATGAACCGTGTCCGGTTCCTGAGGAACCTCAGTTGAAGCGCAGCTGCTTTTCTTCCCACCTGGACTGGTTAAGTGGCCAGCATTGCCTCATTGCTAACCTTCAAGCCTTGCCATTACCAGTGCCATTTGTTCTTTCAATAGCCTTATCTCTTCCGATTGGTCTCTGAAATTTTTATTGCTCCGAGACCGGTACCTATGTCTGTCTTCAGGAAAACCTTCTCTCCATGGAACTAGGCCAATTCCTCTTGTGTGTCCCGGATGCTCAGGGTTCTGCAATGCAAGTGTAAGCTCATCTCTCTCCCTGCTCGCAACAAAAGAACCTTCTGAGGACTTTAGATGGGCCTCGTGGAGCCTCTGGGACACTTCTTGCTCTCGAGGACCCTTGTGTACCAACTCGCCTGTATCCGAGAGTGTTGAACCTCGGGCGTATTGGTAATTCTTTCCCCGTTGACACCAGTCCTTCATCTCGATCTCGATTCCCTTTTGCAGCAGCTCATCTTCCCGGAGTTGCCATTTGACTATGTTCTTAGCATATCCGCTAGGGCCGAGACGGTGAGGGTATCGGTTTTTGGCCGCATTGGCCTGGTTCCTTTCGCTAATCTCCTTTGCCTCATCTGATGTTCTGTAGGCCACAAAGTCATCCCAAAAAAGACGACACCTTCGATAATTGGCATCTTCAAAATTTGGTGCCAGGCCCTTCTTGACATACTTCCTGTTAAGGTCCGTCTTCCACTTCTTGAAGCTGATGGACATCTTCTTAAGAGCTCCGGACTTTGCGAGTTCTTCTTGTCCCTCGGGAAACTGGAATGTCCACTTTAACTTTTCCCAAGCAAGGTCCTTGTCTCTGTCTGGTACCATCCACTCCAATTCATCTCTATCACTGCTTCTCCAGTGCCGGTACTTGATGGGGATGTCATCCTTCACGATGACACCTATAGCATTGCCATATGGGGTGAGTGCCGATTCTGGAGCTATAGGGGTCCCATCTGCAGCTAACTCTGTGATTTTGTATAGACCTGAGGGCATCCTAGTTGGACCTCTAGCCTTTCTTCTTGCCGATGAGGTTGAAGTATTCGCAGACTGCGTAGTGGCAGAAGGATCAACCCCCTTCAAACATCAGTATAAATTAGTCATTCAAATCTGACGATATGTGTACTTTTAAGGTCTTATTTGTTTCAGATGGGTTAATTTACCTCCATATTGTGTGTGTTATCACTGGGCTGATTCAAGTTTAGAAAGCCACTTGGGCTACTGTTACCACCATCGCCTTCTCCAGAATTTGCAGCCCTACTGTTATCTTGTTCCCCTGACATTTCCTTTTGTAGACCTAGGCTAGAACTATTGCTACATAGATACAAGAAATTAGTGTAACAACTTATTGTCCTCTTGATGATATTCTTCTAAATATACCAAAAGTAAAGTAATGCCATCTAATTCCATACGTAACTTGACTGGACCAGTAGGATCTAATTTAATGTATTTGCATGAGGTAGTAGCTAATCCAGCAGCTTGCATACATCAATTAAGCTAGCAAAGTGAGAAAAAGATCACGTTCTTCGATAGCTACGTGTGTAACCATCTGTTTTACAATTTTCTACTACAACTCATATACAATGTTATATTTAGTGCATCAGCTTCAAAACTGAAACTATACAGTATTTTGGAGCTCGAAAAGAAAGAAAGGAAATAGTGGAATGAGATGTTGGTTTAAAATGCTAGCAACAGTACAGCTTCAAAATAATTCAGAAAATAAGCACCCATGCCTGCACTGCCGTTTTTACGGTCACGATCTGGGTTAGGACCGAATAATTCAGAGTTTCATCGAATTGTTATGCAGAAACCCAAGAAAACATTTGTAAGATCTTTGACTTAACCAAATCTATATCACATCTTACAAGGAATGAGAATGACAGCTCCAAAACAAACAGACTTGTGTTAAAGAAACCACTATGGAAGGTACAATTTAGCTGCCTCAAGGTAGTGACAACTTAGGGCCCTCAATGTCTCGTAGCGCATGAAGAAATTAATATTACTTCCAATCAGAAGTTCAGAATATACAGACATTGCGCAGCATAAAGTGCAACACAAATAAACATGCAAAGCAATAGCATATACTTTTCCTTAAAAAATTTTTTGGGTATTTAAAAAAAATAAGTTTTATATCTAACAATCTGTTGACTAGAAATAAACCAATAAGCCTACAAAACAAATATAGCCACTACATACTAGGTTTTCATAGGTAGAACTGCAAAAGGCTTACAAGCTACCTCAAAGCATCGCAAAAAGAAGTTGTTCTTGATGTGTAGTAGGACATGACTCTATTAAATGTCGTTACAGTGCTACCTTCCAATATGTGTCCTCACTATAAGAAAAATATGCAACTGTATTTTCAAATACACAGCTTAAGCTAGGGTTAACAGATAGTCATCAGTTCACCATTTATTTTATAACTCCTCATTTGCTATCATATTAGGGACCCTACACTTTCAGACAGCACCAACAAAAAAGATCACTACTAGACTTGTCTCTTCACTCTAATGTTCATTCATCAAGCACAATATAAAGTTATAAACTAACTATGAACTGTCAATCTTTTTTTAATCTCCTTTTTACTTCATACAACCCAAGTGTGTGAGAATTTAGTTTGCCCCTTAAAGTGAGTTTGATCCTTTCACTGATAAAAAGAATTATAGTGGTTAACTAGATATAAAATCGGCTAATTATGATCAAGAAGCTTAAGCATACAGCACAAGATAAGAATTTCCTGCAGGCCTCAAGTACCCTAATCGAGGCAGATAGAGGGGGGGAGGGACTGACCTGGCAGATGTCGCACTTGGGCACGGCCGGGGTGGCGCCGGAGGGAGGGGAGCGGTCGGCGGCGGCGGCGGTGACGAGGGGGGGATTGGGGATTGGCCTCTCACACTCGCTCCTGCGCCCAATCCGTTCGAAATGGGGAGGAGCATACGGGGGCACCTCTTGTATAGGCGACACGGAGGAGGAGGAGGAGGTGGTGGATGGCGGAGGAGCTGGACGGCAGTGGACGGCGACGGCGGTAGATCGATCCAGGCTAGGGGAGGACCGACGGCGGTGGAGGACGGGGATGGCGCTGCCTAGCGGTGATGGCGCTGGAGGGCGCTGGCTAGCCGGTGAGCGAGGGGACGGTGGTGAAGGACGACGGCCACCAGATCGATGGCGACGGCGGGCTGGTTTGGGGAAAATGGCGAAGGCAGAGACGGCGGCATATATATATATATATATATATATGAGCCACATAGGTACCGGTTCCTATTTACAACCGGTATCTATTTTGGCAAAAAGGTGCCGGTTTTAAATTAGAACCGGTACCTTTTGTGTCTTATAGGTACCGGTTCTTAATTAAAACCGACACCTTTCACCACAATAGGTACCGGTTGTATATAGGAACCGGTACCTATGTGGCTAACTCCAAGCTCACCTTCTTTGCAGATGCAGATGCTTTAGGCCTGTGACTGTAAGTGTTGTTCTTTTGTGTGGGGAGAGCTAGCTTTGCGGCTTTTGCACTGTGCCCTTATTTGTTTTGAGCCATGTAACATTATGACATTGTCATCAGATCAGCATATACACATGAACCTCCAAGAAGACAAAAAAAATAATTATCTAGCTAGAGGTGATCAATCCAAGTATACTACTCCAGGAGTGTATTCTAAACTCTCGAGGGAACAAGTTAAGTGTAACATTCTTATTATTGAAGTTTGATTTGCTGTTGTCTCTTTTTATCCCAAGCCTGTCCATCTATTTAAAATTTCGCTAATCTTTTATGGTAAGTAATAACCCATTTAGATGTCCCACTTCAGCTTCATATGTATCAAATGGAACACGATGGGAGGTACAACGATATATTTACTTATTTAACACAATTAATGTTGTTCATGTTTGGAGTTCCAAATGTAGTACTTTACAATGTCTCTTTTAACAAAATTGTACCGGTTGTTAGTACGAACCGGTACCTATGTGGCTTACATGAACTCCACTGATTATAACAGGATTTCACCTGGACTGTATTGACATAGCAACCAGATTGCACTCTTGAGAAAAGACCAGGGTAACTGAACCTAGAAGCAGTAAACCAAGATTCTTCTTTTTAAAAGGTCAGAGAGTAAATATGTACTCACAATAATAATAGTTCAGTTCTTCAGTAATTTATCTCGACAACACTCGGACGACCGTCCCACTCCACCAACACGTACCAGGCCACTTGCACTCATTACGACATGTTCAATTGCTTAATTATATATACATATCAGCTCCTGTTCCAAGGAATGCTAAAATAAGAATTAATGCTAAAATAGAATCACATATAAATTTTCCAGCTACCACTTATTTCATTGAATGATCAATTTGTAATACAAAATTTTCATAGTAATTGAACATAAATTATTTTGAAATGAGCTGACAACCATATCGTACCTGTACATCCAGAATTGGCACGCTTGCTACTTTAAAACATGTGCAATTTTTTAGTTATTGTAGGATGTAACGATTTTAGAGGATTAAGAAATACCGAAGCTCACAGTATAGGTTTATTCAGGGTAGTACAAATTAGCAGTAAACTGATGTAATTTATCATTACATTACACATTCATGTTTGTTACAATAAAATTCAAACATGCAGGTCTATCACAATTACTCCTTCTTCATGGTCGCTATGAACATATAGTGCTTCTTCCTCGTCTTCGTCTTCCTGACTTTCTTCACCTCCTTCTACATCTGTTGCAAACAGTGGTAGCTCGTCGATTTGATCGTAGCCTTCCTCATCAACGATATTCTCAACTCCGACAATGCTTCGCTTTCCATGGAGAACCACGTGGCGATCGGTCCACGAAGAAGGGTCTTTGACATAGTAAACTTGTGTTACGGATTTTGCGAGCACAAATGGTTCATCTTGATAACCCACATTGTTGAAGTCCACGATGAACATTCCGTACTTGTCAATCCTCAAACCACTGGGAATTTTGACCCATTGACACTGGAAAAGTGGTACCTTCATCGGTCCATATTCAAGCTCCCAGATTGCCTCTATATAACCATGGTACGTTTGTTCTACACCATTACTGTCGAAGGCGTCTATGCGGACACCACTGTTTTGATACGTGCTCTTGGCATCCTGGGTTCTCGTGTAAAATGTATATCCATTAATGTCATACCCTTGGAATGAATGAATTGTGCTCGCAGGTCCCCGAGACAAAACATACAGCTGGTCACTATCAGTATTCATAGCAATGATATGCTTTCGTAACCAATCGCCAAAATTCAACCTATGCTGCTTAGCTATCCATGCCTCTAATTTGCTTGGGTTCTCGCTGCGGAGTGTGTTATAATGCATGTCGACAAATGGAGCCACCAAGGCCGACTGCTGGAGCACTGCGAAATGTGCCTGCCGTAATGTTTCTAGGCTAGGAGCGAAAATTGCCTTATGCCCTAGTGTCCACTAATTTCTTCTCTTTCATGTTGACAAGTCTTTTAATGTTCACAGAGTAACCAGAAGGGACTCGGACACCCTGCAGGCACTGCAACAGACTTATTTTCTCTGCGGCACTAAGGGTGTAGCACGCGGGAGGGAGGTACTGGCGACCATTGGGCCGTTCTTGAAGATGTAGCTCGGGCCTGATGTTCATTTCTGCGAGGTCTCTCCGGGCTTTGAACGTGTCCTTTGTCTTGCCGGGTATGTTTAGCAGGAGTCCCATCAAACTCTCGCACACATTCTTCTCGACATGCATCACGTCAATCGCGTGACGGACATCCAAATCTTTCCAATATGGTAGTTCCCAAAAGATAGATTTCTTCTTCCAAAGAGGTTTCTCACCACCCTTGCTCGTTGCGCTTCGATTACCTTGCCCCTTACCAAATATACATTCAATATCTTGTACCTCCTCAAAAATCTCTCTGCCGGTATGGTGTGTTGGAGCTGTACCCTCCTCCACCGTGCCATCGAAATCTCTTGTATTGCTACGGTACTGGTGGCCGGCTGGAAGAAACCTCCTATGGCGCATGTACACAGTCTTTCCGGAGTACTTCAGCCACCTGCTTGTTGTATCCCGCATGCACTACACACATGCACAACCACCTTTCACTGTTTGCCCGGATGTGTTACCAGCTGCAGGGTAATCTTAGATGGTAACGAACAACATTGCCCTTAAGGTGAAGTACTCTCTTTTGTATGCATCCCACATCTACACACCTCGGTCCCATAAAAACTTAAGATCATCCACTAATGGCCTGAAGTAGACATCAATATCGTTGTCAGGTTGCTTCGGCCCTTGGATTAGAAGTGGCATCATAATATACTTACGCTTCATGCACAACCACGAAGGAAGGTTGTAGATAACAAGTGCCACTGGCCACGTGCTATGCCAACTGCTCATGCCACCGAATGGATTCATCCCGTCCGTGCTCAGCCCAAACCTTATATTCCTAATCTCCTGTGCGAAATGCTTTTTGTACTTTCGATCTATCTTTCTCCATTGTGATCCATCGGCAGGGTGTCTTATCATTCCATCCTTCTTACGTTCTTCGTGGTGCCAACGCATCATCTTTGCATGTTTTTTGTTTGCATACATGCGTTCAATCCGAGGGATTATAGGAAAATACCACACAACTTTAACGGGCACTTTCCTCTTCTTCAGGACTGGGCCACCACTGTCATTATCAACCTCATCATCATCGTTAACTCCACCCTTATACCGCGGTGCTCCACAAATTGGACATGTATCCAAGTCTGCATAGTCACCTCGATATAGGATACAGTCATTTCGACATGCGTGAATTTCCTGCACTTCCAGTCCGAGTGGGCAGACAACCTTCTTCGCTCGGTATGTTGTTTCTGGCAGCACATGACCCGCTGGAAGGAGGTCTCCAATCAGCTGTAGAAGCTCTGTGAAGCTCTTGTCACTCCAACCGTTGGTTGATTTCATCTGCAGCAACGAGAGGACGACGTGTAACTTGGTGTGCTGCTCATTGCATCCTGGATAAAGCGGGGTTTTTGAGTCCTCCACCATGCCCTTGAACTTCTCGTATTGCCTGTCATCGTCGTAGGCTGTCTCCCCGTCGCGTAACATCTGATCTAAACCATCTGATTCGTCACTATCATATCCACCTCCGTCAGCAGGCAACTCCACATTGTCTCCGTCCATTACATCCGGATTCTCATCTTCACCATGATTGTCCTGACATGTGTAATTAGGCATAAAACCCCTTGTTAGGAGATGCTCATGAACTTGTTTTGCAGGAAACTGTCTCTCATTCCTGCAATCAGCGCATGGACAACACAAGTGTTCCGTCGTGTTCAATGATCTAGATCTCGTGGCGGACCTGCTCGCGCCACCCAGTGTAGGATGGGCAGCGCGGGCTTGCCGGGGGTCTCACCGTCATTGGCGATGGTCGACGCGATGATGCCGCCGCCGCTGCCCATCGACACGTCTCGCCTCTCCCGCCCCAGCTTCCAGAGTACTTGCCGTCGCTCGCGAAGATCCACCGCTCCATGAGCATACCCCTGCCCCTACAGACCAAGGGTCCCGCCGTGCTCCACAATGACTCGATTAGGAAGGAGGACGAGGAGGAAGCGGAGATAGAGGAGGAAGAGGACAAGGACGAGCATCTCGATGACCAATGGCGGAGGCTGCGTCACCGGCCGTAGGTACTGTTGCTCATGTCTTCGTCTCCTACACTAGTAGCAGCGCCAACGCCACAGGAGGAGTTTAAGGAGGAACCATGGACGCTGGAGATGGTCACACTGCCACTATCGCCACTGCTGCCGACGGTGACCTAGAGGAGTGCCCTCCTTGCTGGCCGCCATATTTGAAACAAGGTGGAGAGAGATGGGGAAGAAAGAAAAGGGGAGGATGAAGGAAGAAGATGGAATTGATATGTGCGTCCCATGTTTAGAGGTATTTTGGTTTGTATAATGACAAAAAACGTGATGGTGATGACATGGTTTTAATTTTGTGCAAATTCAAATAAGATAATATGGATAGATGAATTGTAATGATATTTATATGAATGACGTATTTACAACAGTATGGATCTAATTAACCCGGGTTTAGCAAATCTGTGACCCTCATCCTCATCACTACGTGGAATTGGAACAACAATTATTGATTGGCTCAACTGCGCTCACCTCCCTATGTATGCATTATTGCTGGACCAGCCGTATTGTGCACATGTAGAGCAGGACGAGTGGACGGCACTAAGAAGTGCTGCTAGGCATAAGATACAATTTAAAAAATGTTTTTTTTAGAGACAATTCACAACCTTCAAGGATACGAGGTATTCGAAAGATTTAATTGATATATCAAAATCATCACGAGTGTCTCGCTATTAACGATACTTCAACTATCATTGAAAGAATAAATAACCTAAATATGAGTAAATATGAGTAGGTTGGTTTCATCATAAAAATCATAATTAACCAGTTAAGTTATATTCACTTTGCACATTAGTATCTAAAAATAATCAATTCAATAACAGATTGCCAAAACTGTGTTATCCTTGAAAACAGAGGAAGTTTCGAGGAATTACGAGGGAATTTAACCAATTCTTATAAAAGTACTGTAATTAATTATAATTCGTGTATTACAAATAAGTCCTACGATTGAACGTTATGAAAAAAAATAAAAGACAGAGATGGTTAGTTCAATTACAGTATGCCGTGTTGCATAGCAGCTCGATTTTTTTCATAATCCAATGCTGCACGTGGTTTTCATAATTAAACTGTCTGCGAAGTTTATTTTTATGGGTGGATATTTACAAAATAGCCCATAAAAATTATATTTTTGCAGCCGAATACTAAATATATTCATATTTATAAATTTATTTTCACGGACGGTTCTTTAGTAAGCTTGTAAAAATATATGATTTTTTTGAGAGAATAAAAATACCTGATTTGTACAGGCGGGTCGAGAAACGCCAGTGTAAACGGGTTATGCCCAGCTTGGAAAAACGTTTTCTGCCCCTGTTTGTTGGGCACGCAGCACGCTTCTGCTTATGTAGCGTATTATTTACCAACTTTGTATCGTGTACTCCCATCTCTTAGGACGACGAATAACTAGCCAATCTAAACTTATCAAGAGAGAATAGAAGTGTGGTTGTTAATTTTGTTAGTTTTCAGGCTATGCAGCTACGTTGTTATTGGTCAGTTGAATTAGTCTATATATTATACCTATTACCTCTGTGCTTTTTTACTTATCAATTTAGACATAGACAAAGTCTCCTATACACATGTTTCATTACTACCATCTCTAGTTATATGTTTATAAGAAGCTATTAAAAATATAAGTGGCACTAAAAAAATCCTAATAGATACCGATTCATTTAAAACTGATACCTATTTAACTATTTTTCACCTCTATGAGATGAAATGATATAGAATCAACACATTTAGGCTGAGTTCTAAAGTTGGTGTTGGGAGTTAATCTCTCCGTTACGCAAAACGGAGCGACTCATTAGCACATGATTAATTAAGTATTTGTTAAATTTTTTTTCAAAAATGGATCAATATGATTTTTTAAAGCAACTTTCGTATAAAAACTTTTTACAAAAAACACACCGTTTAGCAATTTGAAAAACGTGCGCACGAAAAATGAGAAATGTGAGTTGGGAAGAGTAAGAACCGAACTCAGCCTTAAACAACTATAGGTGCCGATTCAAAATAAAAACAGACATCAATAATATAGGTATCTGTTTTTCAAAAGAACAGAGACCTATAGTATATAGGTGTCAGTATTTAAAAACCCGACACCTATATAATATATATATTATAGGTGCAGGTTTAGAAAAACTGACATCTTAAAAAGCCAAGCCAAGCAAAGTCTCCTCTCTCTCCCTACATGCCCTTATCCACTTCTCACGCTCCTCATCCATTCCTCTCCTCCTCTCCCCCTCGCCCCCTCCTCTCTCCCCGCATGCCTTGGTGCCGGCATTACTGCCCCATCCTCTCTTTCCCCGCGCGCCGGTGATCTCTGACTTGGCGCCGCTCTTCCTCCTCTCTGCTGGCGTGACTCCCCACCTCTCCGCTAGCGCGGTCCCACTCCTTCTCTTCAGCGACGCGACCCCATTCCTCACTGCCTCGAGGGCCATTGGATCCGTGACCTCCCTCATCAACAGGTTCACGGCAGGGCCCCTCCCCTCCCGTGATATCTCCATACAACCATCCTGCCTCCCCACGGTGCGTGGTGGGCGCCCTTCCATCAACTTCCCCCTCCTCTCCAAGCTTCAACCTCTTCACTTAGACATCGTCGTCTTCCAAGGTCAGCTGCCATTCTTCTTCTTGTTCTTGATTCTTGTTGTAAAGAAAGTTGCTTCCTTCTCTTCTTGATTCCTCTTGATTCATGATTGCTTCCTTCTTGTCTTCCCCATTTTTGATTCTTCATCTCACAAGTTGCAGTGCAGGTGTGGGATCTGGTTTGGGATGGAATCGAAGAGGATAAGATGGCAAGAACTGGGCGTCTTGGTGCATTCTTAGTGATTGGTGATTGTGATTTACTGATTTTTTTTGTCGATTTTGAAATATGGTTGGATGGTGAATCTTTCTCATGGAATTAGTGATTGTGATCTAGTGAATTTTTGATGGATTTAGTGATGGTGGATCCACTCTGGCTTGGCTTGATTCTAGCCGAGCCAAGGCTTTTTTTTTGGCCTCATTCATCTCCATTGGTGCCGGTTCTATAACCTTCCTGAGGGTTGTCGGCTAAAAAATCCGGCACCTATCACCGGTTTCCAACCAACACCAACACCAATAGAGTTTTACGTAGTAGTGTGGTTTTCATGATAAATCTACCAACATCATATCAACTTCTATTATTTTATTTACTAGCCAAGATGCCTGTGCGTTGCTACAGGACTATATGAACATGACCAGTCAAAAGTTACCTCAATGCTTTACCATATCAAAGTTTCTAATATGAGTAAACACTAGCAATATGGTCATGCATTGCAATGGATAAAACTGATATTAATATTAACAATAAATAGATACTAATAATTAAAATTGAAGCATCACAACATAGTGATAAGGAAAAATTTAAGTTTTTTAGCTAAATTTTTTTGTTGGTTCCATTTAGCCAAAAAAAAATCAAAATGCAAAAATATTCCTAAATCGCAACTCTGTTGGATCAAGACGATAAAGGAAATAATTAAATATTCTAACAAAACTTCCTGTTGGTTTCATTTAGTTATAAATAAATTAAAATGCAATACAAAATTTACTGCAATTTTATAGCTTAAAATGATGGCTCAAGGTGACTAAAATTGATTATTAATTAAGTAAAAGAATAAGTGATTTTCAGGTGAAACATAATTGAAAAATGAAGTTTTGGCCCAAAGATTGGTGGCGGCCCAAACGGCGTGGCCCATCACGCGCGCAGGGTGAGAAAAGCCTAGTGGCCGAGCGAGGCCTAGCCGATGAGGAGGCCCATGATCAAGTGCGTGAGGCCCAGGCACGGGCAAGCGCAGGTGGCCTACTTAGGGCTCCCAGGCCCATTAGCCTATGCCATTGGATCATAATGAATGGCCAGGATTGCTTGTGGCAATGTGAGTCGGCGCGGGATGGATGTCATCCGTGGGATCTTGATCGGACAATGCAGATTTCTCTAATTTTGAACAAAACTCATGCCCGGTCAAAAACCCTAACCGTTTCTCCCCTTCCTGATTCCTCCAGCACCAAAAATGAGTGGCGATGGCGGCAGTGATTCGGCGGAGCGGCGACAACAATGTACCCGTGCATGGCGAGCTTATGCCACGCATGTCTCCTGCAGAGCTAAAGCCGACGACACGCAGCGGATCGACGTCCCCAAGTGAACCCGAGTCGGGTGTTCTTCCAAGCTTAGGGCCAGTGACATCGAGGTGATAGCAGTGGCAGTGATGGAGCATGGCGGGCTGAGGCTGGTGAACCGCTTTTCCACAATGGTTCTCCTCCTTGGTGCAATGGAAGCTGCAACCGAGGCGAGCCTCGGTCTCACGCTGCCAACTTAGGCAGGCGTGGACGCGTGATGCGGCAACAGCGCTCGCGTGAAGGGAACTAATGTGAAGCCGGTGGAGGAGCTCAGAGGTGCACACGTGGGTTGAAGTTGATGCCACGTATGACGGACTCCGATGACCGAGCTCCCGATTTGCTAACTTAAGCCCCAAGTTCTTTAGGGTTTGCACCGATTTAGGGTTTTGATTTGGGATTTGCAATGTCGGGAATTTAGGGTTCTTGATTTGGGGAAACTGCAAATTAGGGTTTCAATTTGGGGAATTTGGGAGACTTTGCTTGATTTCAATCCCAATTTACGATCCCCTCCTAATTCCTATCCAAGCCATGAATTTGAAGACAAGATACAACTTAAACAGAGATTGAGCCCTAATTCCGAACTCGAACATAAAAGGGGAAAATAAGAACATGAATTTAAGTATGACATAAATATGAAATTAAATCTTAATTTACCACATAACCAGGGGAATTAGAACTTAATTGACAACAAATAAACATGAATCATAAAAAAATAATCTTAAATTGAACATGAACACAACAATTATGCCTAAAACCAAACAAGCCGACTTGGTGTTGTTTAAGTAGGTATAGTTATAGATTTGGTGTTTTTTATCATATGAAATTGGAAATTTAGAGTTCTAATTTGGGAACTTTTGAAATGGGGGGTTTCATACTTTGACTTGCAGGTTTGATCGCTTGTGATTGTGGGCCTTGCATGGTTTACACGAAACGCGGAAGACACACGCTCTATGCCAAGTATCAGGCGATGGGCAGAAAAAATTGAAAAAGAAGACGGACTTAGCTATGTACAAGACCCCACGACGGATGAAACTGTGTGGTGACGGAATGGGACAGCGCAAGCGCGTGCGTGGATAGGACGACGGACGAAAAATTGTAACGAAAGCATTACTTATTTTTTATTAGGTATATATATATATATATATATATAGATAGGTATAAGAGGAGTTAATTTGTCCTGGAAGATGTCTTTTAACCGCTGAAAGGGGCTCTCATCAGCGGAGCGGATGTGCTTGTAGCTGTTTGGTGCAAACAGATTGGAATAGTCAAGGGCCTGGGCCTGAATGCAAGCAACGTGGGCCAGATAAAAGTGACCTGAACATGTGAACAATACGGGAAAGGAATACGGACGCTATGTAGGAAGGGAATCGAACAGAAAATACGTGCGCGGCAAAAATTCGTGCGCGTGGGTCAAGAGTCGGACAACGTAGAAAAATACGCACACGAGTGGGCAAATAATCGGAAGAGCAACGTATGAAATTATTAGCAAGAACATCTTGAATTTTTATAATAATATATATAGGTAAAGATTAACTTCATGGCCTATGCCATCGGGAAACAACAGCAATTAAGTTGAAGTATTAACACAGTGAAGTAGGTTAAGCTTGCAGGGCTCCATCTATCCTAGCCACCGGCACAAACTGTTATATTGTACTGTTGTACACAAGCAGCAGTGCCATCACTGTTGGCGTATCGGTTAACCTTTTTTAGTTTCGGTTGTGCAACCGATACATATAGTCCGAGACTAAAAATGAGTATTTTTTTTGTTCTGGGCCAACTGACCGGTACTAAAAACTATCTTTTGTACATCAACCGGTACTTAAAAATAGCGTTTACGTGGCTAGGGCGCACTATCTTTAGTAACGGGTGGTATAACTAATCGGTAATAAAAAGTATTTTGCTGTCTATTTTTTTCAGTGCTCGTTTGCTGTTTATATATATGTATATGTTGGTATATAGTATCATGTATATATAATTGCTGGTATTACTTATGTACAATGAGAATTAAATACATGTTTTTAATATATGTACAATCGTCGTTAATTTTTAATGTTCTATTATATATTACAAATAAATGAAGCTAAGAGGACGCTTCAGGTGAACAGGGCGTCCATTATCGTGGAATACTATCGACGGATTAACAATCTCATCTATAATAAATCCTATGAGTTGTTCTTGAATAGCCTTTATGTAATCCATCGGGAGGAGTTCTTGCTTCATCCATAAACTCTGTTATTTTCAAAAAATGAGATATGAATATATTAAATCAATGAGAAAAGTGTAAATAATATATGTATGGTGTTTACGTTCTTTGATATTGTTATCAGTGTTAATGTCGTGTGTTATGTAGTGAATAAATTCACAAACATAGTAGCCGCACAAGTTGATCGTCTGTTCCTGTTGAAACACTAAAGAAGAAATAAACTTATGTAATATTTCTACCAAAGAATAAATGAGATATATAATTTTGGACCGTGTACCTACCGAAAAGTTCATCCTCACACCCAGTTCTTCCTTAAATTCCTTGCGGATGTTTGTACGGAACCGTGCCCATGCCTTGCAGTTGCAAACTATAATTAATGATGCTTGATGCTCATAATAGCGACATAAAGCAATCATAATGACAATGGAATGGATAACATTACCTGTTAAGCATTTCAATGATCGAGTTCAAAGTTTCCTTTGGATTTCACATTGAGTCCAGAACATGGATCATGCATTTAGAAGTGTCTATGACAAGGAGGATCCAGTGAAATCTGCAAATTACGTGAAATAACATACATATCATTGTATGAATACAAGAAGAAAATTGGTACAAAAGACAGTAAAAACTCACTTTGTGTTGTAAGGCAAGAGTATGAAGGTCTTATAAAGTTGCTGCACCAGAAATTTATAAATGTTATCCTCTGTTTCCTCTGGAAAGTCCTGTACAGTCTTCCCATTAATTATTACAGGGTCCATGAAACCAACCCTGAAATATCTCTGCCTTCGGCAATTTTGAATCTCCATTCTACAGCGCAAAAAAAAGATGTGAGGTATCTGCACAGGTAAATCTTCGATGTTACATACGATGGGCTAAGGAACGAAATAAAATTAAACGACACTTACAGAACCCAGTAACTGACAAGAAAGTTGTCAAGGACGTCTTGATGATATACATCGTAGACATCGCTGAAGTTTATCCGTATATCACAAACCCTACGAAAGTAATCTTTGTCTTTAACCCTTGCAGCGAACATGATCCTACCATTGGCTGATTGTTTCACTTACCATTGATGGAATCGGTGCATCTGTGTAGATTGGTTCTTGACCAGATCTGGCTTGACAAGTGGATCGCCAAGGTTAAATTTGTGAGAATATCAGCTACTGATGCCTTCTTGATAGAGGCTATCCCCAGCAGTTATTCTTTGGTAAGATTTGTATCTGTCATAAATTGTTCTATATTACAATCATGTTCAGATGGCATTGGGCGAACCACTTGTTTTGCTTGCATTTGAGCTGGGGTATAGCTTTTGACTTTCTTTTAGTCTTTTGATAAGACTTGCATTGAACGGTCATAGTCCGATACTATATGAGCTTTTATCGATTCACTCATCTTCTAAAAAATGTGTTTGTTGTTGGGTCTTTTGGGACCTTCTTCTTTGGACTTCACCGCTTGAAGTGATCTTTCACCTCTCTGGACACTTCCGCGTCAGTCTCCTCGTACGGTCTTTTCTTTGAAGCGGATTTCTTTGGCTCGTCAAATGCTGGCTTCTTCGTTTCTGTATACTTTGACGGCATGGGAGGAGTTGAGCAGGACCGTTCTTGACTAGGTGCAACTGGTTGAAGCGGTAAAGACGGAGGAGACGGTGCAGACCGAGGTTGCAAAGGAGATGGAGGAGATGGTGGAGGCCGAGGATCAGGTTGTGGCAGTGGAGATGTACGAACCGATGCCACAACTCGCCTGAGAAGCACGATGTAGCACTTGCTCCATAGTATGATGCAATGGAATGTCTCTCCTAGTTTCGTCTCCCCGTCTCCTCCGGGGATGTCCAGCTTGAGATCCTCAAAGCCTTGGCAAACTTGTTTCACCTCGACCTTTGAGTACCAAGGTGGAATCGACATACAATGGAACCTCTGGTCTTGCTCCACTTGTATGGGCATGCCATACGCCACCTTCATGACGAACGATGTTAATTAGTAACATATGAACAACTTTTCACAAGCTACAAAACAGGATGTGCAAATTACGAGCATACCTTGATTGATAGGTTCTTAAAGGGAATATGCAGCTCATACGGTGTCCGCTGCGTGATTTCATCCACGGGGTAACGTGGTTCATCAATAGGTGGTGCTGTTGTAGCTTCATTGGTCTGATATGCTATTTGTCCTGTAGAAGTGCGGCTGCTTTGATTGCCTGAGGGGCTAACTAGGATGTGACGATCAGACTACTGTTCTAGCTTAATCATAGCTCGACCTGTCTTGCCACCTCAATGGACAATCTTTGATCGTACTCCAGGACCCTCATTTCTAGATTCTGAACCCTGGCTTCCTGCTCGGACTTGCTTCTCATGCAACTCCTGTACGTGTTGATGTCCTCGCGAAACCCATACTTCCATGGTATTGACCCTTTTCCGTGCGTTCATCCTAGGTGCTCGAGATTCTAAAGTGTCATCGTTAGTTTGTCCTTCTCTCTATCCCGCTGGAATCTCCCATGAGAATAGGTCTCTAGGGCATCCACGAGACGGTGAGCTGCCTGTTGTATGTCATCGCTAAAGATTATGGAGCCATCAACCATATTTAGTGTGCCCTCATGAGCATAGTACCATTGTTTTGATCGTTCAGGCCAATCAGTTGTGGCCGAAACGATACCTCTTGAGGCTAAAGCGTCTTCCATCTTCTGCCATTTGTGAATTGCCTTCTTATATCCGCCAGACCTTAGCCGGTGAAAGTACTTTTTTCGGGTGGCACTGGCTTTGTTCTTTGCTATCCTTTATACCCCATCCTCTAACGACTTGTACTCCACAAATGCATTCCAATGCCTCCTCAACTTGGGGTATTTGTTAAAGTCCGGTGTTAGACCCTTCAGGACATATTTGTTGTACATATTTTTCTTGAAGATTTGAAATTGTGTGGCCATTTTCTTGAGAGCCCACTCCTTTAGTTTGGAATGTTCTACCTGAGGGATCAGGAGAGTGAAGGTCTCGAGCAGGGTTGTCCAGAACATATCCTTCTGACTGTGGAAGATAAGTTTCTTCACTATCTGACCTTGTTCTCCATCAATTTTGTATGCTGATAGGCACGTGATCCCTCACAACCCAACCACACTGTGACAAATTTCGTTGCAACAGCTTTGGGGGCAACTGGTTCACGATCTTCTTTCGCTTCAGTTATAATGTGTCTTCCCTCCACCTTTCTTACAAGACCTCGTTGTCCGCGTGCCTTCTTCCAACCAACGTTTTGTTGTCCCTCCTCTAGCTCCGGCTTGTTTCCCAACTCATGCTTCTCCTCGTTTCCCTCTTTGTGCTTCTCATTTAAGTACTGGCTACAATTCTCGTGCTCTTCCGTTTCGAAGTACTGGCTCCTACCCTCATTAATTGTGTCCAAGAAAAACCTTTCGTCACCTGACTCTCCCATATGTTCCTAACATTAAATAATACAAAAAATGTATATTACTACAAAAAGTGCATGGCATATTGTTATATTTACATTTTCGACAAATATGCATACACCCTCGAGGTTTATAATACTTGTCGTTTTGGACAAGATTAAAGTCAAATTTTGAAAACATTTACCACGAAGAACTTCAAAATTCACTTGCTTAAGAAATATGCAAACTATATGTATATATGTATATAGTAATCAATAATTAATTTACTAATTTATTTACTTATGTATATAGTAATAAATAAATTAATATAAGCAGTAATTAATTTACTAATTTATTTACTTATGTACACACGAACAAATATGCATTATGTAAGCAATAATTAATTAAACTAGGTATGTACAAAAAGAGTTGCATATAATTAGTCAACATACGTCATATCTAAAAATTGTATAGTATAACTTGTCTTAGTACTGCTAGGCGGCCTTGGGACAACGTAAGCTAGAGCGTTGCCCGCGTCCGATTCTCACAAGAAAACAACCATTAGTTAAAACATGTAGGTCAACTAAAACATAGAACAAAGATATTTTAATGTATTTTTCTTATTTCTAATGATTTTAATTATTTTTAAATTGACTTAATTGAACCACAATTTATTATATATAAATTCTATAAGTTTTTAAAAATTGTAAATATATTTTTTCATGTATTATCTTTATCTTTAATTATTTTTTAGGAGATTTTTAAAAAATTAAAACATGTTTTTAATGTTTTCTCCCGAGTTTTATTTTTACGATTTTTAATGTACTGATAGGTGGGCTCGACATTAGCACTTAGTCCAATGGTCGGCACGCACACGGCCGGAGAGGTCAGTGATGCCGATGGCGACAGCAGGGTCGCCATGCGGCGGCGTCATTCAGCGGTGGCGATGGCATGTGCGGCGGCTGTGGCGTCGATTTGTGTCGTCGCCGTAGGTGTCCAGGCGCAGCGCCGACGGAGGAGGTGGAGGGAGCGACAACGACGGAGGAGGGGTGCGGCGGCGGCGTTGAGACGATCGACGTTGAGTCCTGGTTGGTATTAAGAACCGAACTATTCTCAAAAACAACCGGAACTAAAGACACAATCTTTAATATTTATAACCGGGACTAAAGCCCTCTTTAGTTTTAGTTCTTAATACCAACCGAGACTAAAGTTATTTCCCGCTATTTCTAAAAATTTTTTTGGTCCCGATGGTGGATAACAACCGGGACTAAAAATTAAGAAGAATACATTAAAAATAGGATTAAAATTAGAATAAAATTATAAAAATCATATATAATTAACTATGACCCAATTAAGTCCATTCTTAAAAATAAAAAAATCATAAAAACTTGGAGAATACATTAAAAATAGGTTAAAAATTGTAACAAAATTTTAAAAATCATATATAATTAAGCATGGTCCGATTAAGTCCATTAAAAATAAAAAAAATCATAATAATTTGGAGAATACATTAAAATAGGTTAAAAATTGTAACAACATTTTAAAAATCATATATAATTAAGCGTGGCCCGATTAAGTCCATTAAAAATAAAAAAAATCATAATAATTTGGAGAATACATTAAAATAGGTTAAAAATTGTAACAAAATTTTAAAAATCATATATAATTAACCATGGCCCGATAATAAAAAAAATATAAAAATTTGGAGAATACATTAAAAATAGGTTAAAAATTGTAACAAAATTTTAAAAATCATATATAATTAACCACGGGCCTATTAAGTCCATTAAAATTAAACAAAGATAAAAATTCTAATTAATTGTAATAAAACACATATTATTTAAGCAGAACAAATATGATAAATAATTTACATAAGACTAGTTGTATAAGTCACAGAATACAATCAATGTTATAACGCGATGGTTGACGCAATGAACTTTCTCCTTATGAATGTTCCTTCGCTATGATCATTGCGTAAGAATGGGGTGTCCTTATTTGATATAAGGATGCTTGGGTTAATCGTCATCGTGAACAAATTTTGCTCGTCAAATTGATCGTAATCTTCGTCTGTCTTATCCTGGACTCCGACGATTGTCCTTTTTCCTAGGAGAACCACGTGGCGCTTTGACTCGTCAGGCCCTTTCCCCTTCTTTGGTTTGCTACACATGTCCTTCACATAGAAAACTTACGTTACATCATTGGCTAGAACGAATAGTTCGTCGGAGTACCCAATCTTGTTAAGATCAACTATTGTCATCTCATACTTATCAACCATTACGCCTCCACTGGTCGGCGTAACCCATTGGCACCGAAACAGAGGGACCTTCAAAGGTCCATACTTGAGTTCCCATATCTTATTGATGGAACCATAATACAACACTGTTTTGGTTCGTGCTCTTTTTGTCTTGGGCTCTTGTGTAAAATGTATACCCATTAATCTCATATTCTTGGAATGTCCAGATTGAGCAAGATGGTCCCCTCGCCAATAAGGCTAGTTGTTGGTCAACCGTCCCATTACCCATGAGATATTGTCACAACAAAGCGGGGAAAGTATCAATGTGATGACGTGTAATCCATGCAACAGACTTCTCGATGTTTTTGGAGCGAACAATCGCCATGTGCTCTCGATGTAAGGAGCCACCAATGAAGATTGTTGCAAAACCGTGAAATATGCTTTATGGAATAAATCGTTGTCTATAGAAATTATTGGTTTCCTTCCAAGAGTCCCCTTTCCTCGTAGTCTCCCCTCATGGCTTGATTCAGCGATCCCGATTGAATGAAGGTCTTCAATAAATTGTACGCAAAACTCAATGACGTCCTCTATTCCATAGCCTATGGCGATGCATGCTTTCGGACAAGAATGGTTACGAACGCACTTCTTTAGAATGCTCATGTATCTCTTGAAAGGGAACATGTTGTGTAGGTAAACAGTACCAAGAATACTGATCTCTTTGAGAAGGTGACATAGAAGATACGTTATTATATTGAAGAAGGATGGTGGAAAGATCATCTCAAAGCTGACAAAACAGTGGGCCACGTCATTATGTAGGACTGTTAAACTGTCTAGATCGATGACCTTCTGTGAAATTGCGTTGAGAAAAGCACAAAGCTTTGTTATTGTTGTATGGACATTATCAGGAAGGTTACCCCGAATTATAACAAGAAGCAATTGTGTCATTAACACGTGGCAGTCATGAGACTTTAGGTTTATGAACTTCTTCTCTTTCATGATTATTATTCCCTTTATATTCGACGAGTATCTAGACGGTACCTTAATGCTGTGCAAGCATTCAAACATACTTTTCTTCTCTGCCTTACTAAGAGTGTAGCTGGCCGGACGTGAGTAAAGGCTTCTTTTCTCCTTCAATTTCGAATGAAGGTCGTCATGTTGTTTCATATGTTTCAGATCATGACGTACTTCAAATACATATTGTCAGTTTCATCTAATCAGTGGGTGTAGACCCTATACCCCTTGTTTGTTTGTCCTGATAGGTTGCTAAATGCAGGCCAATCGTTAATGGTTACGAACAACAACACTCGTAGATTAAATTGCTCCTGTTTGTCCTCATCCCGCACAAAGACACCTTCTTTCTTCCACAGCAGTTGCAGATCTTCAACCAATGGTCTTAGGTACACTTCAATGTCGTTACCAGTTGCTTTGGGCCTTCAATAATAATCAGCATCATGATGTACTTTCCCTTCATGTAGAACCAAGGGGAAAGGTTGTAGATACATAAGGTCACAAGCCAAGTGCGATGACTGCTACTCATCTCTCCAAAAGGATTCATGTCATCCATACTTAAACCAAACCTTATGTTCCTTGCATCATTTTCGAAGTCTTGAAATATTCTGTCGATGTTTCGCCACTGCGACCCATCGGTGGGGTGTCTCAACATCTCGTCTTGTTTACGTTCTTCTACGTGCCAGCGCATCATTCTAGTGTGCGCTTTGTTACTGAACAAACGCTTCAGACGTGGTATTATAGGGAAATACCACATGACCTTAGCAGGAACTCTCCTTTTCGAAGACTGTCCATCAACATCATCGGGGTCATCTCGTTTAATCTTGTATCATAATGCCTTACAAACTGGGCGTGCTTCCAGATTCTCGTACTCCTTACCATGATAGATGATATAATCGTTCGGACATGCGTGTATCTTCTAGACTTCCAGTCCTAGAGTGCAGACTACCTATTTAGCTTCGTACGTTGTTGCAGGCAATATGTTTTCCTCCGGAAGAATATTCTTTACGAGTTTCAATAACTCGCCAAATGCCTTGTTAGTCACATCATTTTTTGCCTTCCATTGCAAGAATTCCAGTGTGGTATCCAATTTTTTGTGCCCCTGTTCGCAATCTGGGTCCAAGAACGTTTTGTGGTCCGCTAATATATGCTCCAATTTCTTGACCTTCTTTTCACTTTCGCATTCTTTCTTTGCATCACACAACATCTAACCAAGATCATCTGCACTATCATTTTCTGCAACACCTCCGGCCGCCTTGCCTGTCGTACTATCTGCAAATCCACCGTATTGAGTCTAGTTCAGAATATTGTTGTCTTCTTCTTCATCTTTTTCCATTACAACTCCTAACTCTCCGTGCGAGGTCCAATAATTATAGCTAGGCATAAATCTCGATTGTAACAAGTGGATATGAAGAATTCTTGATTGGGGTGAAAACGAAGCGGATTCGGACGGATAGTGGTCATACCATATCCTAAACCATATTTTTTAATCGGATTCGGAGCGGGTGCGGATGGTGTGCGGATACGGATGCGAAGCGGATTACTTCGGATGTTGGAAATGGTGGGGAGTCGGTGTGGACTCGGTTCGGAAAGGGATAAAATTTGTCGGATGTTACGAGTATATGCAATCAAAACAACATCGAGTTAGCAATGCAAGGGACAACAATACGATAGTCAATAAACGACCCATCAAAATATAAATATAAATATAAATACAAAAGTCAATATACTTAAGTACTAAACAATATAAATATATGATGTCCATAATATAAAAACATAGCTACAAAGTGTTAGATGAGAGGATGAAAGCCTCAAACTAAGAAGTCTAGGTTAATAGATAAATTAGGACATTGGATGGGCCAGCCTCATGTTATATGCAACATATAGAGTGGTTACATGGGTTAATTATTATCGATTATCTGGCAAACGACCTATTGGATAATCTGATAGAAAAGTCGGATAATTTGCATCCGCCAAATTTTAGAGATACCACATCCACATCCGAATCCGCACCATACTATTCGCATCCGCATGCATATCAATCGGATTTCTAAAAACCCATACCATATCCTCGTTGCGGACGGATTCGGGGTGGATCGGATCGGATAATATCCAATCTGTTTTCACATCTAGTTCTTGATGTAGAATAGTCCTTCTGGTTTTTACACTTTTTGCATGGACAACATATAAAACCCTTAGGAATATGGGCATCGGCCACCATAAAAAAATAATGCACGCCATCAATAAACTTCTTCGACCGTCGGTCCACAATGTACATCTATTGCCAGTTCATCTACATGAAATAAAGAAATTTAAAGGAAGTCTACAAAAGGTGAAAGTAATTAAATAAGCATTTAGTAATTTAAAACATCATAAACTCAAAAGTTTCTAACCATTGTTAGATTTCATTTAGTTTTTACTATTACCATTGTTTTTTACCTATTTTACATACAATGCTACACACTACTTTTTCTATTTTCTATTATCTATTATTTTCCTTCATTTTTCCATTCTTTTTTACTTCATTTTCTATTATTTTCTATTCATTTCCCTAATTTTTTATTATTTTTTCTTCATTTTCTATAATTTTCTTTTGTTGCCTTTTTTAAAATTTTTATCCAATTTCTCTAAAATTATGAAGTACTCTTATTTTCTCTAAAGTTTTATTCTCTCTCATCTTTTTCATATATTTTGGAGAGAGAATGACTTATAGAAAAATAGCTAGGAATATAATATGTTAACCAGACAACAATAGAGAATAGAGTTGCTAACCTGTTAGATCCCTTCGATTTGTGTAATATCACCAAAAGTTTTGGCGGCACCTCTCTTCCTCTTCCTCTTCTTGGCAGCACTAGCTCCGACTAGAGGAGGAAGAAGGCATAAAAAGGATAGGTACTATCTTTACTACCGGGTGGGAATACCAACCGGTAGTAAAGATCAACATAAGTACCGCTTGGTCTCTCCAGCCGGTACTAATGTATTATGCATCTTTAGTACCGATTGGTAACGTCAACCGGTACTAAAGTATTGATCTTTTGTACCGGTTGGTGATATCAATTGATACTAAAGAGACTAGGGGCCTGACAGGGCCTGATATTGATGAACCGGGAGTAAAAACTCTTTTTAGTACCGATTGGTGTTACCAACGGATACTAAAGATACTACAGAGGCGCGAGACCTTTTACCCGGTACGAAAAATCACCTTTAGCACAGGCTCTTATAACAGCCGAGATATTTGTGTTTTGAGCGGTTTGACCAAAGATTAGTTCTCCAGTGTTCTTATAACTTATTATTGGCTGATGAATATGTGATTCATTCATCAGACTCTTTATGTTGTATATTACTATTTATAAAGGATCCATGATTAAATATCATATATCATATGTGGAACAAATATGGTATAATCATTAGCACATGTATTGATTGATGATCATGTCTCATAGATCATGACATGAAGATACCAAAATCAAAAATATGGACACATGTTAAGGAACATGTTTTTGGATAGACCCAATATGAGACAATGCAAGAGCTATATGTGATGTGCCATCAATGGTCTCATTTAGTGTTGGTGTAGAGTCCTTAGACTTGAGATTATCATAGTTCTTGACATGTGTAGTAGCTTTCTTAGGGGCTGCCAAACACTACTCTGTAACTAGATAGTTATAAAAATAGTCTTTGGGCATGCCATGAAACATCTAGTGGGATATGATTAATCATGATGGGATTTGTGTTTCCTTTGGAGAGATATCTTTGGGCCCTTCGATGTTATAGATTATGGAAGTGCATAGCCATGTCAAAAGTGATTGAGGAGTCAATCGCAGGTTCAGTAATCTATCACAGGATTGAGTGAATGATTGAACTATTAAAGGATGGCACATATCTAGCCTTGAGCTTAAATAATATCGTGAGGCAAAGGGATTCATACAAGTATACACTATGTCAGCTGATATGATCGTTATGTATGCCCGCTAGGTCAATATGTTCTTCTAAGAGGCGCTATTTACACGTGGACCGAAAAAGGAGTTTTCAGGTTGCAGCTGAGTATACATGAACCTACGAGGTCACATACTTAATAGGCCGAAATAAGGGGATTGGATGGAGATCTAATATGTACTCAGTTCGGATAGGGATCTGAGTAGGACTTCTATGGGCCTCGGAGGCCTAGTTATGGATCCTATATATTCTTGGGGTGATGTGATTGGTGTCTGTGTGAGAAACCCTAGCCGTCACTCCCCTCCCGAGGCAAACCCTAGCCGCGCGTGGGCGCTAGCACGTGCGAGCGAGGCATTCCATCCCTGGACGTGTGGATACCGGTAGAGGCGCCACTTGTTTGTGATGTTGATTGGTGTGGGAGCACGGCGAGACGGATGCACAAGGAGGAGAAGGTCGGGCTGCTACGATCAACTACTTCGTCTACATTGACACGCGCTATGTTGTCGACGTTCCTTCAACTTCTTAGCACCTACTTTCGCTGCACAGCGCTTTGAGTGTAACGATTCATGATCTCATACTTGTATGGTTCTTGGTTTATACAGTAGAATAATTTTGATTTATACTATAGTAGCCTACGTGTATCCCTAAAATTGACACAGGAGGCGTCAAGGTGGAGGAGACTATGATGGATGGGCGATTGACTAGGTCTTAGGGTCAAAAAGGTATTTCTTATATACGTGAACATTGGGTCTAGATTTTATGGGCCAATTGAACCTATTTGCATTAGGCTTTCTTAGAGCCATATTGAATCGGGTCACCATGGGAAGCAGGGTCGGGGCCTAGGGGATTGTCCCTGTGCCCGCTAGCCTTGATTGGGGATGTTTCTTCTACCAATTAATTCTCCGTGAATACTAGATTGCAACCATCTTTATCCCCTAAAAGGTGAATTCTCCGTGGGCAAAAGTACCTAATGAGATTGAATCTACTGATAGCAACCTGGTAATTCACCTTAATCACTTAAAGTTATGTATAAAAGTAGACATCTACTGCACGTCGTTTGCGAGAGAAGATAGTGTTGGTGGGTATGATGCTGTGGTTGCATGAAGTATCAAGTTGGGTTGTTGGGCCCATTTGTCATGCAGGGAATTCAGTAGCCAGCGGCCACAACACTAACCCAAGAGCCTAGACCCATCGCACAGCTGAACATAGCACTATCGAGGTGGCTGGTGTGAGCAGGTCATATTCAACCAGATGGGAATAGTGGACCGGCACTGTTATTCTTCCTCCTTTAGCCCGAACTGAGCGGAGACGGAGATCGGTGCTTGGACGCATGGCCCCGTGCTGACGGGACGGCAACGACAACCTTGGCGGAGTGTGCTCAACATGGCTCTACCACTAGTTGCGTCATCCGACGCGAGAGAGAATGGAGTCGCATAGAACAGGAACAACACGACACTGCTCCTGGCGAAGAGAGATGACAATGACGGTCTCCTGTGACCTTTTTGATCATACATTGGCGTCACAACACATTCTCAGATGTGACGAACTCGTTTTACTCAGAGGCGGAGAAAGAATGTGGGAGGATGACGATGACAAGATGCAGCGGTGAGGACAGGAGCTATCTGCTCTCATGGAGGCCTCTACGGTGCTAGAGGCACGGAACATGCAGTGGCGGTTTGACCGGGCGGGCATGGCGGTGATGCAAGAGTCGAGACACGATGATCTAGATGGAGTATAATGAATCTCGCGTACGGGAATCGAAAGCATAAGGCGTCGTGGCATACCAATTGCCGAGGCAAGGCACGGAAAATCGATAATGGGATGTGACACGTGTGGGCAAGTGGGTGGGCGCGCGGTGCATGTGGCGGACGCGAACAGGCGTGCGGGAATTAGAATCGGATGAGGCGACATGCCAAATGATATGGCAAAAACATTTTCAATTTTTATAATAGTAGAGATAGAGACAGAGATTAATTATATAATAAGGTTTTGATATTTAAGTGTGTATGTATTGTAGGATGATATCTGTTTGAAAAAGGGATATATTTAATTTGTGACACTCGTTATTATGGTAATGGACCAATTATTATTGAGTAACCACGCTCACCTATAGATGCATGCATTATTGCTGATCAATACAAAGTGCTCTTTTCGTCTTAAAAATATAAAAATATAGATAGAAGCTATGTTGCTACGAATGAAGTAGTACGAAGTGCACGACACTGACGGTGGGCCTGTTCGGCTGTGCTTTGGCTGGCTGCAGCACCACCAACCGAAGCTGCTCTCCTCCTGGATTCCCGATTGCAAAGCTGTCTCTCTCGGTTCTTAAAAAAGAAAAATAATACTTTTCAGTAATTTAGGCTTTATTCGCTTGGCTGTGTTCCTAACCCCTCTCTTTCATTTTTCGCTCGCACGTTTTTCAAACTACTAAACGATATATATTTTACAAAAAGTTTCTATACAAAAGTTGCTTAAAAAAATGAAATTAATCTATTTTTAAAAAAAATAAACTAATACTTAATTAATCACGTGCTAATAAACCGTTTCGTTTTCCGTACGTCTGTGCGTGTTGAAAACACAGCCAGCCCTTAAACTCTGTCTCGTCCAGCCCCTTGTCCGCATGTGTGGTGGTGTGACTTGTGAGCGACCTGGATGGAGGCAGCAACAACGACTAGTGAAGTGAGTCAAGTCCACGGCCCCGGCAGCCGCGCCCGTCCTAGCTAGTAGAATACACAGGCTATCAGATTCCAGTCCAGGATCGGTGTACCTCGCCGGATAATCCAGCAGCGGTGGGAGGTCTAGCTCGTGGATGAGCAGCGGTGGCGCGCGCCTCCGTCGTCCGTCCTGCTGATCGGCGCGGCGGCTGCCTAACCAGATTGTTTGGCTCTGCTCTGCTGGTACGTTCGTAGCTGTACACTGGGATATTTATGGAGCTCTTAATTAGAATCTTTGATTGTTTCCGTTTTTCTTCCTGTTTCTGGATCTCAAGTACGTCTCACTTCCCGGCCGTGGTAGAAACTCCATCGATCTCAAATGCTCAATCTCAACATCATCTACATTAATTTCATATCATGACTTCAATATTCCGAGCCATGTCGTTTGAGTTTCTTTTTTTTTTTGGTTACCGTTTGATCGACTGGCCTGTTAATTTAGTTGAACAGATTAGGTAGCTTGCTCTCCTTCAGTCTCTATCCCCTTCACATAATAATTTCTTGGGAACCTCTCATGCATGGATGAATTGTTGAGCTGAGCAAATCTGCTTTATCAAGTTCTACTGTACCAACCCAGCCCCTTAATTAGGACGACAGAGTTCCACGTACAGATGCTCCTATATGTGATGTATATTGATTATTTCGATATGATATATACATACCCTTCAGACAAAATTAATCTCACGATTATTCGGATTTGAAACAAGTTTTTTGTGACACCAATAACTTTTATTATTACTAAGAAAAAATAACAGTACGTTACAACGGATAAAGATAATATGAGAGCTTTGAGTTTTTTCAGCGGTGCAACGACTATGAGGGACTGATCAATAAATTGAAATATTGAGATCGCTATACACTATATTTTTTATGGTTTTATTTTTCTACGTATACAAACTTGTATATCACACCATTCTATCGTAATTAAATCCCATATCATATAGGAAACTTATATTATATTATATTGTAACTGGACGTACTCCATATCAGATCAGAGCACTATCATAATTGTATTGCTTTTTTTTTGTGGAAAGCACAATACAGTTGAGAAAGTTGGTAAAGTTGGTAGGGGAACTATCAGAACAGAAAATTACCCGGATCAAGTATGAGTAGCCGATACTTCACGAGGAAAACATTGCATAGGAGCACTATACATGCATACTTTTGCAATAATTTACTTAGCATAACAACCATAAAAGCTCTAATTTTGATAGATTTTAACTAATAATAAGGATGATATTAGAAATTTCTTAAATCCGATGAGATTAGAAATCAAAATACGGAAAATAAACATATAATCACAAAATAAGGTTTTACCTCTTATCTTATTTGGAAATAGCGATGAGATGCAATCTTTAGTGGCGTAAGGGTCGTCTCATCTATGTCTCTATCCCCTAATCCCTCGTGCCATATTCGGTTAATCCCTATGAAGAAAGGATTAAAAAATTAATTTCATATTTATTGTGTTGTAAAATTATTTTTCTTTAATTGTCTTTAATCCCCTTCAAACCGAAGGAACAAGACCTCAGGAAAAGCAGCCGCTGCCCTCCAGCGGCTGCTGTTAGTTGTTTATACCAGCAAACAACACATCATTAATTTGGTTCTGGATTGACAAGCAGCAGCAGCCAGAGCTAGATCTGTTACCGAATTAAACGCTGGTTGAGGCCGACGATGACCAGGTATTTGGATTAAATGTATCCATCGATCTTTCTATGCTTCTCGGTATAGGTCTCCTAATCAGAGTACACGAAGGCAAAGCAGAATCAGGAACGGACAACTCAGGAACACGCGCATGATGTCGGGAAGCGACGTTCGAAGAAAAATCGTTGGAAGGAGATTTCGTGTTTTTTTAAGTACTGTCTTGATCGGGCGGGCACAATCCCTGTGTGGGACGGACGACAGAACCACAACGTGAATCGGACTCAGGCGACGTATCAAAAGCTACGGCAAAAATATTTTAACTTTTATAATTAATAGAGAATAGATTAAATTGATAAAACTACCTATATAGTTCAGCAAGATTATAAGAAATCTTCAAATTTAAGCTATTACATCATAAAACTATATATATACAAGGCTAAACTTGTAAAAAAAACTACAACATCATCTCTAAAAAAAATAGCAGGAGTCAGAAGACTAAGATAACCCCTTATGACCAGCCTTAGGCTGAGGTTAGGAGGGGTTCACTACTGCAGAGCATCCATAGGTACCGGTTAGGAATCCTTTTTAAAGTGTCGGTTTCTCAACTGATATCAATTTGGAAGCAATACATATAGGTGTCGGCTCTACAGACATAATCGGCACCTATAATATTCAATAATAATAATAATAATGACTGTATTGTAGAATCCACATTCACTGCTCTAATCCTCAACATCAAATTAAGAACATACAAGATCAACAATCCCCGAATCAAAAGAACAAGATCAACACCACACTAATCCCCTAATCCATAACTTAGAACATCAAAAAAAATCCTTTGCCGCCAGAACAAGCATTTCCTGTTCGCCATCATCGCAGGATGCACCATGTTCTAGTTTACCAACTGCATACAATCGCATCTCAACCAAATTAGTATTTGTAGGATCAAACAACAAGAACTAAGCCAACTAGAGGAGGGTGAATGGTTGGAGTACTAAAAACCAAAATTTTTAGCGAAATTAAAAGTTACCTCAATTTCGATGAAGATCAGTCTGACCACAAGTATTGCACTGGTTTGACCACACAAACAACGTTGATCTGACCGTGCAATCAAGTTGCCATCGCCTATCGCCTCCTCCGGTCTGACCACCATGGGGCCATCGGTCTGACTGCCATGGAGCCATCGGTCTGACCACCGATGTCCTGCCAGCTAAACCGTCGCACCCGAGAAAACACAAATCGAAGATCTCTCAAAAGTATATTAAACTTTATTGTTTCTATTCGTGTTTACAAAGTGCAACAACAACACTCCTCTCACAGATCTCGACTAAACTCGAAACTCTAACTTTTCTCTAAACTCAGCTCTCACAAAATCGATATCGAGAGGCCTCAACCTCCCTCTCTATTTATACCCATAGATAGGTAGGGTAAAGCCATGAATCTAACTCATACACCAAATCCTAATCCACTAGAAAACCTTCCCGTACAAGAAACAAACTTTACAAAACCAATCATACCAAATTTGGACTCCTTTCAAATTTGACTCCTCATCCCATAACCGCACACAATCTTCCTATCGTACGCCGCATGGAACCTTACCAATCACATGCATTGTTTTTTAGCCTAAGCATCCCACATTATATCCTGATCGTCCGGACATCATTTTCTCCCAAGTTGACTCCCGATCCATCACCGACAATGCTCTCCCGAGGCATCAAGACACACCTACACATGAATCAAACAAGAAACTATATTTGAGCACAAGTTCTCTCCAACTTGGCTTAACAATAGCACACAACAGTATTACATACGTATAGAAATCATCTAGAAGTCATAAACATGAATTAATCCCGAGTATCCAAATAAACAACCCAAAACCGAAACCGGCACAGAGCCGACCTGTCAGACTGTCGGGCCAGCCGGTCTGACCGCAACCGTAAGACAAAGATCCCCAAAAATCATTTGAAAGCACTATTCATTGTCACCCCAGTCTAACCGTACACAAGCCCCGGTCTAACCGACTGGAAAACCACTTCGCCAATAATCTTCAAATATCAAAACCAATAATCTCACATGCCAATTGTTTATCATAAAATAAATAATCAAAACACACTTTAATTTCACAGTATCTCCCTCAGAGAATCCATCAAGAAACCAACCGCGGGCACAGAAAAGGGAGTGAAATCCAAGCTTCACATGCCGCAGCAGATAGTAATACCAGCAAATCCAACTCCACTAGCTGGCTATTTAGCTACTCGGGAGCACAACAAACACTCATGAAAACAGGAGGGTGGAGCACACGAACTCACGGTGAAGACGATGAAGGTTGGGGGAGGCAACAACAGCGAGGAGGAGGATGAGGTGGAGGGCTGGTCGCATTCGACTGCGCCGTGCACCCATACCGTAGAAGCAGCCTCTGCCACCGCCGACGCAATCCTCCTCGTCACACGTGCAGATCCTACTCCCGTTGCCTAGCAGCCACTCCACGCGGGCCTCCTCCTTGATGAGAGCGGCCAGCGGCACGAGCTTGGCGTGAGGCAGAAGGGGCCAAGGAGGAGAGGAGGATGGGAGAGGGAGTGGAGCGCGTCATGGGGCGGAAGGGGAGGCATTGGATGGGGCGCGGTAATGGCGATGACGGTGGAGGAGCGGCTAGATTTTGGGCGAGAGGGTGCGAGAGGATTGGGTGGATATATAAGGATTGGGTGGTTGTGGTATCTGGTGGGGGGCTGGCGAAATAATGGTTGGCTTGGTTTTTTGGGTCCGGTTTTTTTAAAAAACCAACACCTATAGTATTGGTGTTGATTTTTCCTATAGAACCGATACCTATGGTTGCCAAAGATGTTGGTTGTATATTTTTTTCATCCTGTGAAGGTCGAAAAGGTTTATAGGTGTTAGTTTTAAATGAACCAGTCCTATCAGTTGACATCTATTAAGGGTTTTCTGGTAGTGATTTGAAACCCCTCCTCTTCAGCACGTAAAACAAAGCATGGATTAACATATGATTAATTAATATCAGCTTGAAAAACTTGGAAAATAAATTAATATGATTTTTAAAGTAACATTTTTTTAGAATTTTTTTTACAAAAAAACACATCATTTAGTAGTTCGACAAGCATGCGAGTGAGAAACATGAAAGTATAAGGTGGAAAGATGAGGTAAAGAACACATTGTGTGAATCTAGGTCACAACACATTAAATGCTAAAATCCTTTACGCTTGTGACATGACCATATATAATAAAATAATACATGACATAACGGTTGTGCATGAAGTCAATTGATTCACTGCAGGAGAAAGAATCGGGAAGAGAGAGGTTCATAGGGGAGGTGGTTGGGGAAAAATAGGATTTTTTTTTACTGAGCATAGATCTGTCTTTAACACCAACTCTTGTTTCAAACATTGTGTCCAATAACTATAGAGACAGTAGGGTCTACCTTAATACCACCCAGGATTACATGTACTATGCATGCCCAAGTGTCACACAACTATAGATTCAATATAGATTTAATATGTATTGACTTCATAGAAATGATAGATTAATTGAAAACTTGGTTTTATCACTAAATTATTGATTCTAAAGCACTCATCAAGATAACAAAATTATTTTACACTGCAAGTATCAAGCATATATAATATATGTCGTTTTATGATAAATTATATGTTAAATTTTTATTTTTGTGACATTTTGTCTTAAACTTATAGTTTTGTGATAAATTTGATCTTAACGTTTAGTTATTTGATAAAATGGCTTAAATCTATAGTATTATGATACTTTTGTCAATGTATATACAATTTTGTTAAATAACCTCTTCTTATTATTACTATATGTACCTTTTCAACGCTATGATATAGCCACCTATATGCATGACCCAAAAGTTTAAATCTAGCAATATAATAATATATACACATGCATGGTTGTTTTTTCTTTTCTTGAAAAAGTTCATAAAAATAGAAGAACAAATCCTAACACCAACTATAGCATTGATGTTACCACGGAAAATATCAACTATTGAAATTGTTAATCTAGTATTTATGATTATTTGTTTCAATTTGTTTTACAAATACAGTATAAACGTAAACGCTCATAACGCGCGCATACTCATCCCTATGAATACGTGCACACATGCTATCCTGGTGAGCACCTCCAAAATACTAAGCCGGTATATCTTGCAATTGACGAAGTCATCACATCGTCTGGCTGTTGACCATTGAAAGAATAATTAACCATAAATATAAACACCCCGTCAAATTTAGGATTTAAACCTGAATGGGCGTGTTTCACCACAATGAACAACAAGCAACTAAATTACATGTCACAGAAGAAAAACAAACATTAAAGCATAGGACCTTAATAAATACGTTTATTTGCTTGCAATAGTTGAATTGTTCATACATATATACATACTAATAAATTCAACAGCAGCTATTTACATAGGTTTGTCCAATTTTATGTGTGCTCGTGTGTGACTCCTGCTAAAAGGAATTATATATATGTACATTAGGGGTTGATATATACATCCTGATATGGACGAGTACACATTTTATTGTGTGCATATATACTATAATAAATACATCTATGGTCTAGAAATTTGTCCATAATTAACCTTTTTTTGTAGCTCCTATATATTACACATTTATTTATTCACACGAGCTTCAGGTATTGAGCATGTATGCATACAGTGTTGAGTTCTTGGGCTTGCACCGGCAACAACTGGATGACCTCAATTTTGCCGATGTGTTGAATTTGCTCGTGGATTCGTAGTGCCTGCACAAATGAAAAATAGTTTGCAGATAAGAAAAAAATGATATATTTATACACAAGTACAAATGATGATTATGGGATGATAAAAAAGGATACCGTTCAAAGTTCCATTTTGGTCTCCATATCCATTAACCTGGTTAGTTGAAGGGTCTACAGGAAACATGTTTACTTGTGTGTTCCAACGGCTGGATGATGCAACTGGCTTGATGAGACCTCCATGTGCTTCATGTTTAGGTAAAACCAAATTAGTTAGTATTGTTGCAGAGTAATAATACAGTACTAATGCAGAATATAACTCATACAAAGATGACTTATGGAGGCATTTTTCTGATACTATATAGAGGTATTTTAAAAATGCTTTGTAATCTATAGTATACGTTGTAAGTGCCATCGAGTGTATTTTCACTAGAAAACGGAGACACATTGATAAAAAAAATGGCTTTATGCTTTGCAGCATTTTTTAGTGTTATTTTCTATAAGAGAGTAGAAGTATTTTCATAATTTGATTACTTGTTTTTATGTGCCTCATGTTACTTATATCTTGTTTCATAGCATACATTAACAACAAAAGAAGTTCCTCTAAAGAGGTTAAGATGCATAAACAAAATATCTTTACATATGAGGCAAATTATAAAGTGCCAATAATATACATCTAAATAAAATTTGTAAAATATTCTGAAACTATCTCTAAAGTGACTCTAGGACAAAAGTATTACATGTGATTTTTAATATGCCTCTAAATTAATGTGCCTCTAGAAAAGTCCTAATTTCAGAGACAATTCTCAACTCACCTCTAGAAAAGTGCCTCTACATAAGGAATTTTGTTATAGTAGGAGTTCAAATCCTAATTTCCACAAATATGACTAACTGATTCTGAGTTGATACAGTGACCAAAAGTTATGGATTTTTCTATGTTTACCTTGTCTATGGAAGTTGTATGTATAATAACTTGGTTCCGGGAATGCTAGCCTAGGGCCAAAGTTTCCAATAATCCACGATCAGTTTAGACATTTGAAATTATAATTTTTGGTATGATAATTATGTGTATTTATAATACTGACTTTTAGGAGAAAATGGGAAACTGAACCTTAATAGTGGGAAACTTTTATGAATGAACCTTAATAGATGGATCTTCCCATGCGGTTGGGCAGGCCGCATGCAAAAAAAGTGATTTTCGCAGACCTTTCCGTGCATGCGGGTCGGCAAACCGCATGCAAAAATCAGATCTGGCCGTCTGAAAAAATGTTTTTTTAAGTAGTGTGTTATCATTAGAAAGCCTGCCAATGGATAGTTTGGCATTGAATCTGGCCATTGTCAACAGATTTCAGTGGATAATTGTGCATAGTGCAGTTCTGCTATGATCATATCAAGAAAATTATCTCGTGAACTTTATTTATGTCGGTCGCCTTGTCTAGGTGCTTGCGTCGAATCATTTTTATTTAACAATATATTACTTGACCAATGAAGAAATCCTTCCTAAGCACAAGGAAAATATTCCCACCCAAGAAAACAACACAAGCAAAAGAAACATGATTTATATACAATCAAATTTATAATTAATTTGAAACAAAGTGGAGGGTGAATTAATTGCCCATGTTTTCTTGTAACGATATAATTAATTAGATTGATTACTAAATCAAAGAACTAACCAGGATTACTTGTCCTTTGCTGGCCATTCTTCTGAGGTTCATACACTTCAGGTTGTCTGGCGCCGCCCAGGCTAAGATTACAGTTAGTAGTACTGAGTCCTGCATGAACAATACATATATAAATACAGGCTTGATTAGAGCAAATGCATGCACATATGCACACAAGTTTGGAAGCTAATATACCCGATGCCTTGTTCTGCTCCATTTTCAAGGATCTCGATCAGTGGAGAAAACCTCAATCAATTAAATCGTTAATTGGTAAGGTATTCGTGTGAATTTGCTGCTAGCTAGCCTTTTGGAGCTCTGTCATTTTTGCTTATGTATATGAGCGGCTTATATAGGCTAGTATCCTTAACCGTAAGGTAATTTACAATCAATGTTCATATGAAATACGCTGGAATAGTCATGGAAGATGGTGATGCTCTTGTGTCTGTCTCGTGTTAGAAGCCATCTTAATTACTTGACTTATTATTTCAACCTGAGATATATATTTGCGAAGACAGATTTATATTCAAGTGGTGCTATTGCATACATATATTTTTATATTTGCTTGTGAGGAGACGTTATTAATGTTACCTATCGGAACCTGTATATGTTGTTTCGTATTAGCTCTTTGAGGCAATCGGGGATTTTCGTAGGCATGGAAAGGAACTTACTGATGCAGGCATTTATATATGTTCCAATGCAGTAATTAATTGAGTAATTAATTAATTTTTAATGCAACGTAATTTGAATATCAATTTGAATCATTCATACAGCTCATTCCATGGCAACGACAATGTAATTACCAGATAAACTATATTTGATTGACTGAATTGGTTTTGCGTTCTTCATCTAACTACCCTTGAAATTTTGTACATCAGGGGAGGACAGCGACCAAGGGCAGGTTTAGTTTATTAATATTAGTTTTACGGAGCTATCTCTCGACCATCCATAAGATAATGATGAGGTATTTTCCTGAGCTATTCCTCCTGCTTCAATTCAAGCTATAGGCTGGCCTTTTAGACGCGTTTGTTTGCGCGAAATTCGTCGATCGATCAACCGCTCTGGCTAGAAATTTAATTAAAATATGGAATATATCTTAATTAAGTTATGCTAGTGTGGAGATGAACAGAGACAGCAAGCTGTGCATGATTTGTTCCTGAATGCTGCTGTTGGTGTTGTTGCAGACATGGAAGAACTTCCAACATGATTTCATCTGGGCAGTGGTTTCTAATGACCACAAAGAACGCGTACACTGCAGGTAATATAAATTTCTGATGGTTCTTGGCACAAATCTGCATATGCTCGCTGCAGGCTATCTAGCTTGGCCTCGCTGAAATTTCCAAGCTGCGGTACTAATTAACTGTGTTCATGGTCGCCATTAATTGGTCTCAGTCGCCAAAACGAACCACTGAATTCTATCGAACAACAAAGATGAACGTGTCTTCAAGCATGCCGCGAATTAAAAGCGTGTGTTAATATTGAGGGCCTCATCACTAATTTCTGGTCAATTTCTACGTCGCTATTCACAACTCATCTACGTAATGACCGGGTCAAATTTTCGATCATAGGTCGGTGCTTGTATGTTGACTACTGTGGTTTAATTTGTCAATTAGATGTACGAGAGTGCATGCATGCCGTAAGGACCGTGGCCATAAACGCGAGTATAAGGCATCGTTCAAAATAACGAAATATGTAAGGAGTAAGGACCGTGGTAACTTTATGAGCTGGACAAAACCACAGAGCATTATTTATCATAAAAAATATTAACATAAAATATAATTCAACAATTATATTCAATAACACACATGTCACAACTTATGACATCTTTTACAACGGAGGAAGTTTGCATGAATTTAACCAATTCTTATAAAATCTTATAATATTGCTGCATTCCTAATGAGTCCTAAGATTTGTTTTATTTTGCGAGGTAATGAGTCCTAAGATTGGAAGTTGCAGTGTAAAATACTGCTTCCTCCATTTACAAATGATCATCATATATTTATTTTTGGTGTTATTTAGAAATGATAATTAGCATATTTAATACTCTCTCCTAGCATCTTTTCGTTTATCATATCGTCTTGGAGAAAATATGTAGCAGACCATGCATGTGCTGATGTGCATCTGGAGTCAGTTGAGTATAGGATGCGTCGTGAGCCATGCATGCGTAGTCGGTTGCGATGCATGGTGGACAGGGATGGAGGTGTATTAACAATAAATTAGATGGAGGGAGGACCATATTGGTTGAGGGGTTATGCATGGATTACAGATTGATTTATTTCCTCTTGGGTCTCGATGCAAAATATTATGCGCCGATCAAAATTATAAATGGAGAGAGCACGTAACAGACACATATGATTAGTTCAATTACAAGACACTTTATTTACTACTTTCTTCGTCCACGAATATATGATCAGACCGGATTCCTAATATTTAGAATGTGTGAGATAGGACCCCACCAACCACTACTCATACAATAACTAATAAATGCAAGAATTGATTGCATATGCAATTTTGTACGTGCTAATTGCGTTATTTTACATACTCACCTTCACCTATATGTGGTCGCTCATAGTTCAATGTACTACATAGACCCGGCGTGTTACACAAAGCAATGGATATATTCTGAAAATTGAACTGTACACAAGATATTTTCCTCCTCAGGCTGACAAAAGAATTCAACAATATGTGCTATACATTATTTTTCATTAACATGATTGTTGGAGGCAAAATAAGAATGCAACACGTACCCTGAAGGCTCAACATATATCAACAATAATATGTGCTGTACATTATTTCTCATTAACTGGACTGATGGAATGAACATATATTAACCAATGAATATACAGACCAAGATGAATTTTTTTTAAAAAAAAACATACTGTCATGACCTTGACAACTAATTACATTATGCTCCTCCGAACTGTATACACCAGTTATAAACACATATAATTCACGACCGATGCAGCATAGATAATCCTGATATTCTACTTCATTATGGCTTTGTGACCTTCTCTCGTATAAGCTCTTAATCAATTAATTACCTGATGAAAAAAAAGACATATATATATATATATATATATATATATATATATATATATATATATATATATATATATATATATTTAGTGTGTGTTCCCCACAAGCTGCAACATAAATTTGTCTGAGCTGGAAATGGACACCCGGTTAGCTTACTTTTTTTTCTTGCCTCCACTGTGAGATTTATCGTTGTTCTGAGGAGGTTTACTACTCGAACCTTTCTTGGTCTTCGCCGGCTGGTTTGATTCGGATCCTGCATGCGTGCACAGCAAAAGAAGAGAAGTCTTAAATCTCATTTTATGCATGCAATACAATGCCCATATATATTGATAACTTATTGCTTTAGCTAGAAATTACTCTTCGCCGTTTATATATATACGTTGTGTATGGAGTTCTAAAAAGTATTTTGAAGAGCACACTTTACAAGGACAGTCGAACGAGTACATATATTTGCAGATTTCGTAAACAGAGTAGAAGTGTGGCGAGAAATAATTATTCAGTCTGAGGAAAAAGGCACCTGCTCCCTCCATATGAGAAATTTAAGGAGAGTAAATACATTAAAATTTATTAAAAAGGAGTAACATCTTGAGAATTTTTTGCCCCAAAAGAAAACCACAATAGCTGAAAAGTAATTTGTATACATTAAAATTTATTATTTCGAAACAAACCAGGCAATAAATTAAATTAGATGTCTGATTTTTTCTCGAACGAGTTCGATCTAAGCACTAACCAGGATTTTCTGTCTTCAACACTTCACGTTCTTTGCCGCCACCTACGGAAGGCACACCGCCACGAAGTCCTGCATGAATAATACATATATCGTTAATTAATTGAACCAAATGCACAAACTACCGAAGAACTCAAGTGAATCTATATATGCAGATATGTATACCCTGTGCCTGGGCCGGCATCTTCTTGCTTTACTTGCAGGGATCTCGTTGATGAGAAAATAATCGCAATCGATTGAATTGTTATTATTATGGCGTCCCTGTGGATCTTTTTGGTACAAGATTTTGCCTTTGGAGCTGTGACACAATGTGTTTTCGTTTATGTTGTGCAATGGCTTACATATAAGTGCCCAGTGAGTACCCTTAATCCTAAGCAATTACGATCAATGTGCATGGGAAAATACACTGGAATAATCATGGAAGATGCAAATGCTTGTGTTGCTCTGTACATGTTAGAGGCCATGTTTTACCATTTCCACCTCAAATACATGCTTAGGACAACATATATAAGTTGTACTGTATTTTCTTCTGATCAAGAGTATAGCCAAGTTATTATATATATATCAATGCTATATATATTGTAACCGACATGTGGTTTTGTGTTAAGCACTTGAGACAATCAGGAATTTCATAGCAGCTGGCTTGGAGAGGAAGAATTTACTGACGCAGGAATTTGTGTATGGAAGAATTATATTTTTCAAGAAGCTAGAACTATGTGTACAGCCCGTGCCATGGAAATGACAATGGAATTTCTAGATAGACAAATTAAATTAATCCCATGGAAATGACTATTGATTTGGTACGCGTTCTTCAGCTAACTAGACTTGAGATTTTGTACAGAAGACACAGCTAACAAGACTCGGTTTTGCTGAACGATCTGTCGTCATGCATGCAGGAAATTATGATGAGGTTATTTTCCTGAATTTTTCATGCTGATTCAATCCAAGGCCAGGGTTTGAGCCGCGTTGCGTGTTTACGCGTAGCTCATCGCGATCAACCGCGCGGCGCCCTGGCTAACAGTTTAGTTAGAAGTACTTGGACTCTTAATACAGATATGCTAGCATTCATATGAATAGCACTTGAAGCTTGCTAGTTGCTACTCGGCGATCTGTGCAAGATTTGTTATCTGAAAATTAAATTAATGAGAGCAGCTGCTTCAGACATGACACAGAACTTCCTACGTGATTTCTGTGGAGACTGAGACATGCACTGGCCCCTGGCGAGTTCACTTCTTCAATTCGCCGGAGATACTTTTTGTTTTGCATGTGCTGCAATGCATATAATCTTGATCTGCTGACCATGCACATAGAACCATGGATTCCAATTTCGGTTCAAAATTTCTGAAATGTCAGTAATTTCGCTCCCCTCCAACAAGCAAATATCTCGCCCAAAACTTTCGGTTTTTTTAATTTTTTTGAATTTGGTCAAAATTTATTTAAATGATCAGTCAAAATTTGTTAAATTTTCATCGATAGAAAAGTTACATTAAAAAAATCATATTAATCTATTTTTTATGTTTTTAAGATAATATTTAATTAATCATATGTTAATTGGTTATCTTTTTCGGTGCAACGGGAAGAAGTTCCCAACAAGCATATCCGAAAGACGTAGCAGAATACACTACATATTTCTCCTTTGATTTGACAAGATAATGTATATGTGTAATTTTTGTTTTGTTCTTGTTGTACTCTGAAAATAACCGTTCCATCTTGTTAATTCATATATCGCGAGGTGGAATGAACCAATTGTGCAACTTCCAATAGTGTCTGTTGAAAAATGTCCCTTTGGGCTTGAGTTCAATCAAGCATAGCTTAGTTTGATATTTTATCAACAAAAACGGAAACATCTGGTATATTGATTGGCAATACAACTGAAACTGAAAGCAATTAACCATGATAGCTAATTTCCACCGATCATCAGGACATCCAAGTCCAAGTTAAAATTGAACAGATGAAAAGTCATTCTTAATTTCCTTGCAAACTTATTATTCTTTCCATTTCAAAATATAACAACGGCTAGACGTCTAACTTTATTCCAAACATAACAACATAGTAGATGTAAATGATGACTTTTACCACTAAACTACCTGTCCTACCCCTATTACCATTGGCTTTATTGTAACCCTAACTAGAGATGGCAACGGGGAATTCCCCATCAATGGTTACCTCCTCATCCCCATCCCTGTCCCGGTCCCCGTCAACCATGACAGAGATATATTTTTTCCATGCATCCCTACCCCTGCATGAGGAATTAATCCCCGTGGATCCCTCGTCCCTGCACAGGCGGTAACACAAGGGACAATCAACAAGAGAGATCGACGGCCGGGTGGTGGCTGAGACAGCGTGCTCACAGCTGATGGTGGGGTGGCGGTGGACTTAGGGATCAGGGCCGATGCCGAGGTGGTGACAGACGACTGTCCGGTGTCTTGATCTAGATAGTGGGGTGGTGGCTGAGGCGACATCCTGGTGGCGGATGGCGTGCTTGAGGAAGGCGGAAGGTCGTGGCGGATGACGTGTTTGTGACCGAAGGTAGGGTGGCAGCGAATGACGGTTAGCCATCTCCGGTGTCCCAATCTAGACGGTGAGGTGGTGGCTAAGATGACATCTTGGTGACGGCGTGCTGGTGGCCAATGGCAGGGTGGAGGCGGAAGACGTGGCGGCGGATGGCAGGATAGCAGGTGGGCGGGCCGATAGCTGTGTTCACTCGCTTCTTGATCTGGAGTTGACGCAAGAGGCATCAAGGTGGAAGGGATTGTGATGGATGGGTGGTTGACTAGGTCTTAGGGTCAAAAAGGGATTTTTTATATACCTGGACATCGCCTAGATTTTATGGGCCAATGGGACATATTTGCATTAGACTTTCTCAGAGCCATATTGAAGTGGGTCACCGCAGGAGCGGAGTTGGGGCCTAGGTGATTGTCCCCAAGCCCGCCAGACCCGATAGGAGAAGTTTCTTCTACCAATTAATCCCCTGTGGATAGTAGATTGCAACCATCTCCATCCCTGATAGGTAAATTCCCCGCCGGGAATTAGGGTACAGGTCCCCACTGCCATCTCTAATCCTAAATAGTCTGAGCCTATACGAGGATAGAACCAAGTATTTTTACCTCTTCTTAATACCCACACCGAAAGCTAAAACTTCCTATATTTTGAGACGGTGGGAGTATTAACTATTTATGTTTTGACTCACCTACCTATGTGTTATGATAATATATACGAAAGAGATATGCTCACTATTTTTTCTTTTTTGTGAAAAAGCTAGTCATATTGACTTTATTGGTTTATTAGATAGGAGTGCGAAAAATTCAAAATTAATTGAAGAGATAAAAAAGATTAATTAGTTTTGGCTGCTTGGGTTGCTGTAAGTTAATTAATTTGATGTGAACATATATAGCTACCGAAATATTGTTCGTTTTATTTTTTTAACAAACATATTAACAATTAATCAAATCGATCGGTGGTACATATATATAAGGTTTCTTGCAGTGGCGCTAGGCAGGATTATTCGAACTAAATGCGCCATTTTGCTTATCAAAGAAAAAAAAGTGCCACTTTGACTATTCTTCTCTCTAGTCAGTTAATATGATGGTGACACGAGTCAACATATGGCCGTTTTTTATGCGATATTTAGAATGTCAAATATGTGATGTTAATGCATTCGTTGTTCGACGTCTCTAACGGGGCCAACTGCTTTCCCAGGAAGCTTCTCTTTTTCTTCTTTTCCTTTTCTTTCTATTTCATTTTATTTTTTTTTGAAACTGCCCAAGAAACTTCTCTAGTATACCTAATTAACCCCTTCTCCTAAAACAATCCTTCTCCGATCGAGGCCTTTCAAACACAAATCAACGTACTAATTTTAAAGCACAGAAATATATGTGTGTGCGTAACAATGGCTATCATGCATGTGTTTCTAAGAAAGGGGCGCTTGCGTGTGTTGCTTGTACATGTTGCCGGCAGGTTTCCAGAAAATCATGCGGAAAGTGCATTCTTGTCTTCTAGCGGGCAAGGCAGAGCATGCGTGGATCAACTATAACTGCACTTTGCTTAAGCCGCGAAATTGTGCGTCTTTAATAGTCTATGCACGCAGTATGAGCAGGGCGGACGGTGCGACCGCCTTGGGCCCCGCTGAGTCGAGGGCCCCAGGCTTGCCTACGGTATAGGTTTACTCAGAGTATAACTAGTTGATTTCCATTGTTAGCTAGCTGATTTACTCAGTAGTAATAAGTTGATTGGTTCAGCTTGCATGCATGGCTCATTATTACTGATCGAAGGTATTACTTACATTGGTTTAGCTCAAACAAATGCGCTATAAAATAATATTGACACTTCTGTCAATGATTTTATTCAAAGTACTACTACCAGAAATTGTTGTCTGCGATTATAGGGTGCGACTCTTCCTACATTTTCCTCCGGTTGTGGCAATATTATAAAAAATTACATTGTTATTTATAAGTTACTACCTTCAGTTTTATAATTATTGACGTTTTGACAATGACACGATCTTCAAAACATATATTTGACTATGATTTTCTACTATAATATATACATTAAATAAACCACATTTACTTTTACAATAGTGCTTTCTAATATACTAATCAATATATATGTTGTTATAGCGCTTGCAAATTAAATATTTTAAAAGTTACTGATAGTCAAATATCTAAAAGTACTAAATCTTATATTTCCACAATGTAGTAAATGATCCATCTGGTCACACATTTTTAACCAATCAAAATTATATAGAATAAGTTTATATAATAAGTTTGTGATCTTATATATGATTGTATTTTTTTAGAGAAATCTATGTATACACTTTATTTTGTTTTTAAACTAAGCATTTGAGAAATATTGATAAGGATAACTTTAAAAGTTTGACCAAATATTATCTTAAACATCAACTACAGAAAGTATTCTATTAACAATTACAATAGAAAAGTTAACTTAGTATAGCTTTTGAGGGCCCTAATTTTTTATAGCGCCCTGGGTCCTTAAAATGTAAGGACAGGTTATTACGGGCTCACTTCCTAACTGTGTAGTTTTTGCAAAATTGGAGATCTCCAATTTTCTTAAAAAATCAACTTGTCATATTTTTAATGTTTAATTTTGTTATCGAATAATTGTTCTTGTCTGTCATCCATCATCTTAAAAAAAACTCAAATTTCTGAATAAAAAATATTGAGTTGTTATTGGTCAGCTTTATGCATGATTTAACAATACAAAATTTAGAATTAATAAATACTAACTTGACCTCAATTTAATTTGTAATATCTCAATTATAATATTTTTAGGATTTAACGATTCTAACATTTTATTTAATAACTATTAAGATGATTTTGTTTGTTTAAAATATGTACTCCGCGTCTCCGTGGGGATGCAAGGTTTAATGCTTAGTTCCACTAAATTTTGATTTATGGCTGGCCTATTTTGAAGAAGCGCCATCTTTCTGAGTGGCCTATATCAAATTTTGAAGGAAAACAAAGCAAATATTCTTTTTCCATGAATATGCATGACATGACAAATGGATGCATGCCGTTGGCCGGTTTAGACCCCATCACAGCTTGGCATACAATTTTCCGTTGCTGGCCTACCTGCACGTGACATGGGTACGCGTTGCGTTGACATTTTCCACTAAATTTTCAGTACTAGCTCGGTCTTAAAATGTAAAATTTCCATTACTCCCACCATGTCAAAATATATCTTCGAGGCTCTAGTATTTAAAATTTATCATTCCTGTTATCAAGCAATATATCACAATGATTTTATCTAGTTCAATACAAACTTCCTTTGTCAAAAAAAAAAAAACGAACTTCATGCTACGAACGACAGGGTTTTTTAGATAGAGTAAGTCTGTCCAACTCGAGGAATAGATGCGGTGCTGCCTGTCTGCTCGAGCTAATTCTGCGGTTTTTCCGACCATGTTCGAACCAAACAGGGGCGATGCTAATGTATGTTTCTATTGTGGACGGCTTCTGTATTGGTCGGTAATTGTACATAATTTATTTCTAATTGACGTGTTGAAACCTTCTTGAGGTCCTGTGCTGCTTGATGCAAAAATCCTAGAGATTTCTCATGCCGTATACGTACTCAGAGAATACTGTAAACGTGCCAGCACGGTACCTAGCCTACTGACAAAACTAAAACTAATTCAAGCAAGTCAATACACCATAAGGATATTAATTATACGGCGAGTTTAATTTCAATTAATCCTGCTATATGGAAGACGGCACGAGAGGAATTCAAGTGATTTAATAACAAATTTTCACACATAGACATCCATATAAATTCATTTAATTTGAGACCCTGTATACAATATGTATTTTGACCGAACAAATTAATGAATGAACATAATATGAACAAATCGAACACGCGTCGACGTATAAAAATGTAGATGTACTAATGAACCACATGGTTATCAACGGCCTGAAGAGGGAAGACTCATGAACACTTTCTTCTTGCTTAATATGCTACTTGTATATGGTAAGGATTTGTAGATTTTTTCTTCTACAAGCACTGCCAAATCAGTTCAGTCTAGCGGCCTTGCGACGGATACTTCTTCATCGTAATGCCCTTGTCTGGGAAAAAGAAAACATATATTCACAACAAAGACAGGATTAGTCAAATTAATAACGATGTCACATGCATCTATCTCTACGTACTTCAGGCTTAATTTTTTTTTCTCACTTGTGTAAGTACTGTTCTGGGCTCCAGCAACTCCCTGTTGGCCATGGCTGCTGCTGATGCTGTTAATATAGTACTGATGATCTGAATATTGCTGCGCCGGCATCCTGCCTGACGAAGCACCCTTAGATGACCCTGCAAAATTAATTAATAGCGTGCAAAACAGAGGGTAAAAACCCATATATATGACGAATTACAAGGTGTAATTTACTGTTTGTGCAGTTCTAATCTGCCAGTTAATTACCATTGTAATACGATGAAGCCGTTGATTGCGCGCTATTTTCTTTATAGGAGCTGCCGTAGTTTGTGTTTCCCTGCTGTTTTGGCATGGAGTTCGAATACCCTGCATACGTGGGTTCAATCAGTTAGAAATTGTATTACAGAGAGCTAGTTTTACATGTAAATAGATATGTAAAATATAGTACAAAGTTATAAATTTGGACAAAGATTTGAAGTAATAATATAATAGTCACCTTTTGAGTAGTACGGATCCATTTTGAAGTGTTGTGCAACCGTTTCCCTCTGATCGATGCTTGTAATTGCTTGATCGAAGGAGGTTATTGTTGAGAGCGAATACGTACATCTGTTGAGTTTATATAGGAACTCAACCTAAGACAATCAAAATTCTGGGAACATTCACTCACAATGCACCATATTTACAGTCGTTTTAGCCTCCTTCTACTTCTTGACAATATTTCTCAAGAAGCAACCTCCTGTTTCCATGAATATGCATGGCATTAGCCGAGTCACAAAATTTTCAGTTTGCTGAGGAACGCGTGTATGGCCAGATGCATGGGTACGCCTAGTGTTTGACAAGTACTCTATCTCATTTTTTCAATGCCGTGCTGCGTTGACATAATACTAGAATAGCCTCGTGGTGAACCCCTTCCTCGATCTGTTAGCTGTTCAAACAGACGGTTTCAGGCAGTAAAAAGGAATTTCATCGCAAATCGCTATGATGCAGCTCCAGCTAATTCTGCAGTTTTTCCCGCCATGTTCCAGCCAAACAGGCGATGCTGATTATGTTAAGTTTGAATCATGGACGGTTTCCGTGTCGATCAGTGAGTTCGATATAATTTAGTTATAATGTTCAAACCTTAGTGAATACTCATGGACATTTCCCGTACGTGGAAGTCATCAGAATAGGTAGCAAACTTACCACATACTAAACGATGGGATACGAACTTGCATGTATTTTTTCCCTGCGGTTTCTACTGCCACTAGACCGGACTCAAACCTTAATTCTCATGTCGGCAAAAAAAAAAAGAAGAGAGATTAGTCGAAAACGTAGGTAATTCTACACGGTGACCAACTCTAGCTGTTTCGTGTAAGTGATTTTGACACAATTTCCTGGACATTAATTTCACGTGGAATTTAGAAGTCAAAATACTTTGAATAAACACAACTGCTAGCTTAGCCCCGTTCCAAACTCCAAGTTAAATAAGGCTGTGTTCGGGAACCCTCCTCTCTGTATTGACACATGATTAATTAAATTTTAGCTAAAATTTTTTTGAAAAATAGATTAATATGATTTTTTAAAATAATTTTCGTATAATTTTTATTTTAAAAAAACACATCGTTTAGTAGTTGGGAAAATGAACTCCCGAACTCAGCCTAAGCATAGTAACGGCCTGCAAAATGGATCAACTTATTAGTATATAATTAATTAAGTATTAACTATTATCGATTAGAAAGTAGCTTTATTTGATTGTTCTAAGAAACCTTATGCATAGAATTTTTTTCATAAAACACATCTTTTAACGGTCTGAGAAACGTGCTAAAAAATGAGAAAGTTGATGTTTGTAGTTGTAGTTTAGAACTCAACCTCAATAAATGAACAACTGCATTATTATTACACATAAATTTCCCTCCGGTTTCTCTTGTGAAATAAATTATATTCACTTCTAGGAATTTCTACATGATGGCCATTAACAGTAGCTACTTCGTAGTAATATTAACTTCGACATCGAGACCGAAATTAATCAACTCCCATTGCACATGTGCTGCAACAACACAGCTAACGATTGAATACTCCATGGTCAGATAATGTTGTACTAAAAGAAAAACTAGTAAGTACTCTCAGTTTTTATACTGTTCATCTTTTAACCTCCAACATTCATCTTATTAAAAAAATTTACGTATGATATAATTTGTATCACTGAAAATAATTTAAGAATGACATATTTTATATATCTGTATAAAATTTTTTAATAAGACGAACATATTTCTAAGAAAAGAACGGAGGGATGAAATCGATCAAGGAAGTTTCCTCTACGTGGACCATTTTTTTATGGGACATGGATAGTGTCAGTCGTATAATTTTTAGGATAGTAAACAAATTGAGTTTTTTTTCTCTGGAGGGGCAAAGCTACATTTCTAAGCACCCGGTTCAGAAAAACTGTTAACATGTAATTAGCCCATACCTACCATAGGGGCACCCCCCTTGAAACAATGGTGCGTACCCTCTCTGACGGAACCATCGGCCAAGCAAGACAACAAGCAATTAATTAAATCACAGGTGGCCCATGCGTGATGCCCAGCAGCCAACTTCATCAAGCTTACCTTAATTACCTGTGCAATCTCTGGACGGCCAACTGCTGCCGCGGCCTGTGGTCTGATCACTCATCGAAGGTAGCAGGCAAAACATGATGGCAAAATATAATTATATATAAGCTCTGAGTAATGTATAAATAATAGACAAATTTATTAAATGCTTTCTCATGATATCATTTGGAGAAATGAAATTTCCAACAAATCACTTCCATGAATTAGAAAGTATATTAACATTAAGATATAACATATTTATCTTATTAGATGTTTTATTTTATAAAAGTTAAAATTAGGTCGTCTTGTCTTTCTTTTTTCCTAAGATGATGATGTCAGAGTGTATAGTTTTTTAATTTGGGCTATCATTTGTAGTCTTGCCTTTTTTTTTCACGGAACTACACTAACCAATATTATCATTTGGGTTCTCTATTATGGTAAGCACTTTCATCGCTCTAATTTTATTTCCTACATCACTCTGGCTTATGTGAAGCTATCGATACTAAAAACTAATAATTGTACTGGTATTTTACTGTAGCATTGTATGCTGTATATATAATAAAAACATACACCCTCCATCTCGTGAAAAATAAAATTTTAGCTACGAATCTAAACATACCCTATGTCTAAAATCATAGTCAGAAGTTGGCTTTTTCTTTGGGACGAAAAGAGTATGCCACTATATAACACTATATAAACAGTGGTGCAACGTCTTCATTTCATTTTGCTCTGGCTTCGTCACTGTCCAGAGGAGAATGAAAATGATTGAAAACTACCTGGATATATATTTTTAAAACAAAACACTAGTCCGTATTATCTCCAAGTTTACACCCATGTATCTAGCCAAACATATTGTCAACTCTTTTTTATTTTAAGAACATGGTATGTAGTTAATGCCGTTGATTTTTAGATAATTAGACCATTTCTCTTATTTTTTTAAAAAATATAAAATTATTATTTATTTTATTGTGACTTGATTTATTATTAAAGGTTCTTTTGGCATAATTTTATATTTTTTTTATGTTTGCAAAAAATGTTTGAATAAAACGAATGAATAAAAGTTAATAGCATCGTATATTAAAAACCATTGGGTTCACGTTATATTATATTTACTACCAAACCATATATTGTACTTGGTACTATTATTGATATTTAAAATATTTAAAGTTCAATAATATATGAAAAATGATTATTTAAAGTAAAATTCTAAATTGAGATTCTACTATGGATACAGGCTTCATATTTATAATTATAATTTTTTAAAATTTTTCAAGAACTAACAATGACATATTATATTTAACATGAATTTAGTATATTCTTTTGAGTAAATAAACTAGTTATATGCATGTCTTCGTTGATTTTGCTAGCACATTCTAATGTGTTTGGATGTTTCAATAAATATCCGTGATCATATTTGTTTTGGTTCATATTTACTTTGTATTCACATTCTAATTCGATTTTCTTTTGGTATCTCTAGTTTTTGTTTCTGATTCTGATTCCGAAAAGATGAAATCATATATGGTAGCAGTAGTTTCCATATGTTTTCGAGCCGTTCTCATCGATCCCTAGCTCGGGGTATACATGGACAAACAAATTTTATTGAACAAATTGAACAAATTTACATTCGTGTATATATATACATTGATCCAACTAATTAATTTTATTGTCTTCCTGGAAATCTTGTTACGACGCGTAGCTCCAAGATATTACACCATTATTTATTCACACGAGCTTATAGGGCACGAACAAATTTACATTCGTGTATATACACGAGGTTTTTACAGTAGGGTTGAGTATGTGCAGCCTCTGGCATCATTCAGTGGATGACTAACAAATTGTCAGTACTAGCTCCTTGGTGGTTTGCTAGCTAGCTAGTCGCGCGCTCCTGCCAAAAAGTAAAGTTAGTTCTGGATTGAAAAGCTCAAAAATTAAGGTCACGGATGATAACTAACAGAAAAGGATAGATATATATCATCACTTGTATATTAGGTTAATTACCTTTCACTTTTCCCTTGTGGCGGCCACCTGCCTGACCAGTTGACGTTGTGTAATAAGACATGCTCTGTGCTAGCCCTCCTGTGAAGCTCGTTGCTCGGACTGGGCGAGAAGTGCCTGTAGCTACACCACCACGAAATTTAACGCAGCATCAGTCACGTAGCTACCTTAATTATTTTTTCATTAATAACGTTTTGGATATTTAATTACATAAAGTCTTCAAGTATGCATGCGTTTTATGAGCTATTTTTACATTTTAAGATAGCATTGAAAATAAATCAAGCAGCAATTAAATTAGTTCACACGGTATACTTAGAAGAAGAAAATAATTAAATCAACTGTTTGAACCAACCCAATGACAATCTAGCGCTAGCGCTAACCTATAGGCTCGTTCCCTCCCTGATTAGTGTCCGTGGGCACTCCAGCGGAGCCACCTCCACCCAGAGTAGGCACAGGCTTACTAGTTCCTGCATGAATAATTAATGCATCCGTCGTGAATGGTTAATTATCTAAAAAATACTACCCATCCAAACATATAGTAATTTTGTTATTTTGTAAGACAGAGAAAGTATATACTAGTGAATATATCTCAACTGCACATATATATACACACAAGTTTGGAAGATCATACCCGTAGAGCTGGCCATTACTCCTTTTGCAAGGATCTTATTCTTGGGAAAAACTTCGAAATGAAATTGTTGATCTGTTGTTTGTGATAGATTATTGGGGCTTGTGTACGTATATGCTGCTTATATAGATCAGTAGCCTTAGGACTACCTGTAATTACGATCATTGTGATTGGAAAGTGCAATGGAGTAGTCATGAAAGCTGCAAATTACTTTGACATTGAATTTTTGTTTCAAATTAACAGACCTGAACGTAAGTTGTCCAAATTTACCGTTAGTTCTAAGGCACGACTTGTAATTCTGCCTTATTATCTCTTAGAGCCAAGAAGGAAATTTCTAGGCATGACGGGGCATATATTTCTCCCAGTCAATGCAGAATTGCGGAGTGTTGGATACTGCACACGTAATAAAATATAACAAATCCTAGCATCCAAAATTTATCATAATAAGTAATTTCTCAACTTATGTTATCTTCTCAACCAATCACACAACGTTTTTCATTTAAGTTCTATGTATATACATAGTTACTCTTCTTAACCAATCATACTCTTCCCTCATTTAATTCTATCTATTTCTTTAATCTTGATGCACGTCCAACTCAAAAGTTTTTATATTTTAGATGAGAGGTAGTAGTAACTAATGCAAACCAAGTGTACTACTACCTATGTCCTAGAATAGTTGTATTTCTATCAGTCAAATTTTGTCAAAAAAAAATGTATTTGTAACAAGATGGAACTCATCCAATTCATTAGATGGAGATATCCTGCCTTATGCCCTCCCATTTTTTCATCCCCATCAGTCTCAACCTGCCTTTTATTCTATGCGTGTAGGGTAATTTTAGTTATTTATGTGTACACTGCAAATATGTCTGAAATATTTTTAGAAATATAATTATTTTGAAACGGAGGTAGTATCAAATAATACTATCCCTCCCTCGCAAAAATAAGGTTTATTCTATGATTTAAAATTTGTTCTAAATAATTATCAAATTTCTTTAGATAGCACCCTTCCTCCAACTCCGAACCACCATTCATTTAATGAGAGGCCTAGACATCTAGTTTGTCTGTTTTTTTGCTAATTTATCCCAATAAATGCTAGAAATACAATTACTTTGGAATGGGAGTAATTCCCATCAAAAAGTATATCTATAACATGCCACATAAATGATAATCGAATTAGTAGCTAGCTAGACTGTCACCGAGCACTACTGGAGAATTGATCTTTCGTCGTGGTACCCAAAAACATAAATATCTCGAATCTATTATCAACCAGTACAAAAGATATTTTTTAGTACTGGTTAAAAAACCGTTCGGCACTGTACAATCTTTAGTATCGGTTGATAATACCATTCCCCGAATCAAGCCATGAGGGGAGACTACGGGGAAAGGGGACTCTTGGAAGGAAAACAATAATGACTGTAGACAACTATTTATTACATAAATCACATTTCACAGTTTTGCAACAATCTTCGTTGGTGACTCCTTACATTGAGGAGCACATGACGATTGTTCGCTCCAAAAACATCGGTAAGTTCGATGCATGGATTACACGTCATCATATTGAAACTTTCCCTTTTAGTTACGTCAACATCTCATGGGTAACGAGACGATTGATCAACAACTAGCTTTCTTAGTAAGGAGACCATCTTGCTCAATCTCGATATTCCAAAGATATGAGATCAATGGGTATACATTTTACACAAGAGCTCAAGACAAAAAGAGTATGAACCAGAACAGTGCTATTCGTATCGATGCCATGAGATACGATGGGACAAGTAGCATGTATTACAGTGCCATCGATAAGATATAGGAACTCAAGTATAGACCTTTCAAGGTCCCTATGTTTCGGTGCCAATGTGTTAGACTGACTAGTGGAGGCGTAATGATTGATGACTGCGGGATGACAATAGTTGACCTTAACAAGGTTGGATACTAAGACGAACCATTCGTCCTAGCCAATGATGTAACACAAGTTTTCTATGTGAAGGACATGTCTAGCGAACCAAAGAAGGGAAAAGGGCCCGACGAGCCAAAGCGCCACGTGGTTCTCCTAAGAAAAAGAAAAATCATCGGAATCGAGGATAAGACTGATGATGATTACGATCAGTTTGATGGGCAACCTCCGTTCGCGGTGACGGTTGACCTGAGCATACTCCTATCAAATGAGGACACTCCTTACTTATGTAATGATCATAGTGAATGAACAATTGTAATGAGAAAATACGTAAGGTCAACCATTACGACGTGAGATTGATTGTACGGACGATGTAAATTATTTATACTACCTTAGTGTTTGTCTGATATAATTATTTATACTACCTTTGTATTTGTTCGATGTAATTATTTCTACTACCTTAGTGTATGCACGATGTAAATTAATTTGACTTGCTATTTCTGGCAATGAAAGATGTATTTTGATTGAAAGTTTGAAAAAACACTGGTGCACATAAGTTAATTTTAAATGTATTCTCATTATTTTGACATTTTTTTATTATTTATAATGCACTTAATCAGACATGGGTTAATTATATATGATTTTTAAAATTTTATTACAATTTAAAACAATTTTAAATGTATTCTCATTATTTTGACAATTTTTTATTGTTTGTTATGCACTTAATCGGGAATGGGTTAATTATATACGATTTTTAAAATTTTATTACATTTTTAAACAATTTTAAATGTATTCTCATCATTTTTTTAATTTTTTATTATCTTTAATGCACTTAATTTGGCATGGGTTAATTATATATGGTTTTTACAATTTTATTACAATTTTAAACTATTTTAAATGTATTCAAATTATTTTTATACTGTTTTATATTTTTAATGTACTTAATCGAGCCGAGGTTAATTATATATGATTTTTAAATTTTTATTACAATTTTAAACTATTTTAAATTTATTCTCATTACTTTTATGATTTTCTTTTATTTTTAATGCACTTAATTGAGATTTTATTTTTAATAAATGTATTCTCCTAAATGTATTCCAATTAATTATTTTTAGTCCCGGTTCTTATTTATAGCCGGACCAAAAAAAATTTGAAAATAGCGGGAAAGCATCTTTACTCCCGGTTGGAGTAAAGAGTCCCTGTTCCAAAACCACAACCGGGACTAAAGATACTATCTTTAGCCCGGTTGGTGATACGTCCCGGTTCTTTACACCAACCGGGACTAAAGAGTTAGGTATATATATACCAATACTTCGTCTTCTCGGGCACATCGATCCCACACTTAGCAGTTTTCATCGTCTTCGATCTTCGTCGTCGTCGCCGCCGCCGCCGAAAATCTCATTCGCCGTCGAAAGCCGCGTTCGCCGTTGCCGCTGCCGCCTACGCCTAGGTTCGGTCTGGCCCGCGCGTCGCTTCCTTCCCTTCTCCCCAACCGCATGCCATCTTTAGTTGCCGCCGTCGCCCCCGCTGCCGAACGTTATTTGTGGAAGGGCTGACAGGCCAGGCCCACCTTTCAGCCCCTCCACACAAAAATTTTAAAAAATTAAATTAAAAAATTACCGGCTTATAAAAAATTATAAATTAAAAGTAATAAATTGTAAAATACAAAATAAGAATACTATATTAAAAATTAAAAAATTAAAAGAATACATTGAAAATAAGAATAAAACATAAAAATTGGGTTAAAATTTAAAAAAACTGCTAAAAATGACTAAAATATATATAATACATGAAAAATATATTTACAATTTTTAGAATCTGACAAAATTTATATATAATTAACCATGGCTTCGATTAAATCTATTTAAAAATCATTACAATAGTTAGAAAATAAGAAGAACACATTGAAAATATGTTTACCATTTTAAAAAAAACTGTTAAAAATAATTACAATATATATAATACATGAAAAATATATGTATAATTTGTACTATATTTTAGTTCAATTCAATGTACATGTTTGAATTTACTAACGATTGTTTTCTTCTCAGGATTAGACGCGGGCGACTCTCAAGCTCACGTGCCAAACAATTAGACTCACCAAGCAATGCTAAGACAAGTTATACGAACTATATAATAATTAATTATTGTTTAGTAAATTAATTATTATTTATGTTAGTATTTTTTCATTGCCAAGGAGATTAATTTAGAATTTTTTCATATTAATTATTGTTTATGATGTAATTTCTTCATAGTCAAGGAGATTAATTTAGAATTTCTTCATAGTAATTATTATTTATGTTAGAACTTTTCATAGTCAAGGAGATTAATTTAGAATTTCTTCATAGTAATTATTGTTGATGTTAGAATTTCTTCATTGTCAAGGATATTATGTTACAATTTCATCATAGTTAAGGAGATTAATTTAGTCAGTAAAATTTAGAATTTCTTCGTAGTCAAGGAGAAATTAGTTTGACTTAGATCTGGTCCATAGTGACAATTAATATAAACCCAAGGGTATTTGCATATTTGTTGACAATGCACATACAATGTATTAATTATTGTTTATGTATTAACTATGATTACTACATACAATGTTAGGAACAGATGGCAGATTGCGATGACGAACAGTTACTCTTACACGAGATCAATGTGGGCAACAGCCAATGCTGGGCAGACGAGGAAGGAAACGAGGACCCAAGCCAATATCTGAATGACGATTAAGAGAAGGGGAAGGAGAAGGGGAACAAAGAAGAAGATGAGCAACAAGACAGCCAATCGAACGTTGGTTCGAAGAGGGCACGTGGACAACATGGTCTCGCAAAGAAGGTGGAGGGAAGACACATTATAACTGCAGTGAAAGCAGACGGCGAACCAGTTGCCCCCGAAGATGCAGCAAGGAAGTTTGTGTCACACAATGGTTGGGTCATGAGGGATCATGTGCCCATTAGCATACAGAATTGGCACAAAACATGGTAATGCGACGATGTGGTAGAAACATATCTTCCAAATACAAAAAAGGATATGTTGTGGACCACCATGCTCGAGACCTTCACAATAGACTAAAGTGAAGGATTGAACTCTCAAAAAGATGGCCCAACAATTTCAGTGCTTCAAAAAAGATTTATACAACAAATATATCCTGAAGGATTTGACACTGGATTTTAACAAATTTCCTAAACTGAGGGATCATTTGGATGCATTTATGGCCTATAAGACAGGAGAGAAAGAACAAACCAAGATAGCGAAGAACAAAACCAATGCCGCTAAGAAAAAGTATTTTCACCAGTTAGGGTCGGGCGGCTATAAGAAGGCTATGCTCAAGTGGCAGAAAATGAAAGATGCTTTAACCGCAAGAGGTAACGCTCTTGATTGGCCTGGACGATCAAAATATTGGTACTATGCTCATGAGGGAACACTCAATGCTGCTGATGGCTCCCTGATTTTTAGTGATGACATACACCAAGCAACTCACCATCTCGTGGATGCACTAGAGGCCTCTGCTCAGGGATTATTCCGGCCCGACAGAGAGAAAGACGAGCTTAAGCTGGCACTGCAGAATCCCGAGCACCTAAGACAAACGTGCGGAAAAGGCATAGTTGCATGGAAGTATGGGTTTCAAGATGACATCCACACGTACTAAAGTCACATGAGAAGCAAGAGAGATCAGGATGCGAAGTTGACTGATCTGGAATTGAAGGTCGCGAACTACGACCAAAGATTGCATGAGGAGGTGGCAAGATAGGTGGATATATGATTAAGTGAGAGGTGCCAGCAGACCCTGTTGATTGTTTCTCTTTTCATGGTTAGCCCCTCAAGCAATCGAAGCAGTTGAGTAGGGGATCAGACCAAAGAAGCTGTAGTAGGGCCAGCTGACGACGAACCATCATGCCTCGTGGATGAAATCACACAGCGGACACCATGTGAGTTGCATATTCCCTTCAAGAACCTATCAATCAAAGTATGCTTGTAGTTTGCACATCCACATTTGAAGACTTCGAAATTAGTCCATATGTTACGAACTAACCTCGTTTCTCATGAAAGTGGCGAAGGGCATGGCCATACAAGTCCAGCGAGACGTGATGTACAATTGTAGGCCGATTCCACCTCGATATTCAAAGGTCGAGGTGGAGCGGGTCTGCTCAGGATTTGACAATCTCGAGTTGGACATCCCTGAAGGAGATGGGGAGACGAAACTAGGAGAGACAGCCCATGCCATCATACTATGGTGCAAGCGCTACATCGTGCTTTCCGGGCAAGTAGCAGCGTCCATTCCTACATCTTCACCGTCGCAGCCTGACAATCCTCGGTCTCTATTGTCTCCACCATCTCCTCCGCAACCTCGGTCTCCAGCGTCGCATCCGTCTCCACCACAACCTTGGTCTGCATCGTCTGCTCCATCTTCACTACCGCAACCAGCTGCAAGTAGCAAGCAACAACGGTCTTGCCCACCTCGTTTCGCTCCGTCAAAGTCCACACAAACGAAGAAGCCAAGACTTGATGAGCCAAAGAAAGCTGATCTCAAGGAAAGACCATATGGTAGGACTGACGAGGGGGCTGGTGGGGAAGTGAAAAGGCAAGTGAAGGAGCACTTCAAGCCACGAAGTCCACAGAAGAAGACTCCAATGGACCCAACAACTAAGGCCTTTTTTTAAAAGATAAGCGAACCCACGAGAAAGACCTTAGTATCAGACTATGACCGCTCAATTCGCAAGTCTTATGGGAAGAGCACAAGAAAGACAAAGGCTGTCCCCCAGCTTGGAATGCAAGAAAAACAAGCGGTTTCCCCGATACCATCAAACCTTGACATTACTTTACAAGAATTTATGGCAGATACAAATCTTAGCAAGGAGCAACTGCTGGGGATAGCCCCTATCAAGAACGCCACAGAAGAATATCTAAAACACCCATACGCAATCGGCGCACCACTTGTCAAGCCAGAGCTGGTCAAGAATCTACCTACACATATGTACCGATTCCATCAATGGTACACGGATCAATCATCTCATGGTAAGATTATGTTCGCGGCAAGAATTAAAGATGAAGATTTTTTCCGTGGGATGTACGATATGCGGATCAACTTAGGGGATGTGTACGATGTATACCAACAATGTGCCCTTAACGTTTCTCTTCTCGCTTGTTGGGTTTTGTATGTGTCATTTAATTTTATTTCGTTCATTAGCCCGTCACATGTAACATTGAAGATTTAACGTCTTTTTTCACTGTAGAATAGAGATTCAAAATTACCGTAGGTATGGATACTTCAAGTGTGATTTCATGGACCCCTACATAATCAACGAGAAGACTGTAGATGACTGGCTAGACGAAACCGAGCAAAACACTTACAAATTCCTGGTGCAGCAACATTTTAAGCAGTTCATACTCTTATCTTACAACACAAAATAAGTTTTTACCGTCTCTTGTACCAATTTACTTCTCATATTCATAAAATGATATGCACATCATATTTCACATAATTTGTAGATTCCACTGGGTTCTTTTGGTCATAGACATGTCCAGCAGCAAGATTCATGTCATGGACTTTATGCGAAAACCAAGGGATACTTTCAATAAAATCGTTGACATGCTTAACAGGTAATGTCATTAATATTGTCATTATGATTGCTACTATTGCTACTTTGTGGATCAAAGCATCATTAATTTCCATTTGCAACTGTAGGGCATGGCAAAACTCCGTACAAACGTCCGCGGGGAATTTAAGGAAGAGCTGACTGTGAGGATGAACTTTCTGGTACTAACATGGTCCACAATTATATATCTCATTTATTCTATAATAGAAATATTCATAAGTTCGTTTCTCCTTTAGTGTTTATGACAGGAACAGAGGACCAACTTGTGCGGCTACTATGTTTGTGATTTTATTCACTGCGTATCACAAGACATTAACAATGATAACAATATCGAAGTACGTAAACACCATTCTAGAATTATTTAAACTTTTCTAATTGATTTAATATATTCATATCTCATTTGTTGAAAACGACAGGTTATTTGGATGAATGACCAACTCCCCTCGACGAATTACATAAAGGCTGTTTAATAACAACTAATGGGATTTATTATGGACGAGATTGTTAATCCGTCAGGAGAATTCCATGATAACGAACAACTTATTCCTCGTCACAAACAGTTCAACTCTTAGCTTTTGTAATATATGATAGAATATTAGAAATTAACAACGATTGTACATATATAAAAAAATGTATTTAATTTCCATTGTAAATAAGTAATATATACCAGTAATTATGTATACGTGATACTATATACAAATATATATTAATCATATGTGTATGTATTTATTTATATTTATATATATAAGGACATATATATTTACATGTATATATATGTATATATGTATGTATTTGAATTTATATATACATGTATATATATTATATATACACATGCATATATATATATACACACATATATATGCATATATATAAAAAAATAGCAAACAATAAAAAATATTAGAAAAAAAAAGGATAAAACATCTTTAATACTAGTTGGTACTAAAAATGATAGCGCCACGTGGTAGTATCAACCGGTACTAAAGATGATCTTTAGTCTTGTTGAGATAACAAGAACTAAATACACCGATTTTAGTTCCGGATTATACATCTTGCACAACCGAGACTAAAAAAGATTGCCAATCGAAATTAAAGACGCTATCCCAACAATGAAGTAATTGATTTCGTACGTTGATCATCAACGTCTACGTACTATGTTTTATACGTACCCCGCAATTTTTTAGCAGCTGATACAAAACAATATTAAACAAACAAACAAATAAACCTTCCAATAGAAACCGATAAAAATATCTGCGATTTTAATTTCGAGCCTTCCGGAAGTACGAATCGGATCTGTCGAACAGAACGGGTTATCCTAGTTTTAAATCACGGACATTTTAAATTAGGATAATTCAAACTAATTCAAGCTGTGAATGCAGGGCAACTACAATCTTGTATGTTTTTTCCGATTCCAGTTTCGATGTAGTTATATTAAACCTCATCTAGAAAAAAGATCAGAGACTAGGAAATTTTTGCATGGTGACCAACTCCAGCTGTTCGGTGTCGGTGATATTGACAGATTTAACTTAATTTAAATAATTTCAAAGCCTTCCAAATGTCCTTTTCAAGCAAATATCCTCGAAATTTCTCGCCGGCTCCCTCCATTCACAAATAGACGTGGTTTTAGCATACATGCAATCAAACTTAAAATACATATAACTATATTAAGAAAATATTAATATGTGATATGTAAAAATCTACATTAATTAGTAAATTCATGATGAAGAAAAATACTCTCACGTAGTTATATTTTCAATAAATTTCGTAGAAAAAATTATTGACTAGAAAGAGTTTCGGTCACAACTATAAATTTGTTACATGTTGTTTTTTTGGGAAATTCATGCTGCCGTTGTGAATTTATGATATATATGCTTCGAAAAATGGATTTTTTGAAAAATATATTATATAAAAGGTGTACTTTCAGAAAAATTTAGTAAGGTCAGAAACTTTGTTTAAAAACACAGTATAAACATGAATGCTCAAGACACATGCACACACTCACCCCTATGAATCAGTACTGCAAAACACCACATGGAGACCAGTTTTATAGGTATTGGTTTGCTTAAAACCAGCACATATAAAGCATTTTTCACCTTTTGTCGAGATAAAATTAAAAACTAATACTTGTAATCACTCATTGGTATCGGTTCATAACAAAACCCAACACCAATAGTCCCCAAGTGATAGGTGTCAGTTCCTATAATGAACCGACACCTATGAATTCACATATGTATCGGTTCTTAATAAAACCAGCACATATAAGTACATAGGTGTAGGTTACAATTAAAATCACCACCTATGATACCGCAGCTTACATATGTGTATTTTTTACCTAACTTTTTCATACGAAGTTAGATGAAGATAAACTTTATATGAAATTTATCGAGTTTAACGAGATCTACAACTTTCTAGCTAATGAATTTTTTTATTTGAGGTTGTTTGGATATCCGAAAATGTATTGTAAAGCCTCAAATCTATTTGGATAAGTGAAAATTTAAAATTTCTAAACGTTCTCGAATGGAGATAAAACCTATATAAAAGTTGACAAAATTTTCATTTGAGCTCATCTATGGTCTTGATATGGATTATAAGTTTGGATGATAGTAGTCTCAAAAGAATAACATTTGCTTTCAAGACAACAATTGTTCCTAGGTGAGATGTTAAGGAGGTTTTGAATAGAGATAGATGTCTTGGGTTCGAACCAAGCCTGGCACATTTCATGAATATGGGTTGAAAAAAATCATGTGGCCATTGGTGCCGGTTATAGAACAGGTACTAATGAATACCCTCATTAGTGCCAAGAAATTGGTGCTGGTTTTAAACCGGCACCGATGAGAGGTTTGGAACCGACACGAATACACACATGCACATCCTACCTCTATAAATATCTCTGAAAGACTAGACTGACATAGTTTGAGATTGACGAAGTCATCATAGATGCTCGCTATTGATCTGATAGGTACCATTGGAAGAATAATTTGCCGTAAATATAAGCACTCATGTCAAATCTTTAACTTGAATCTGGGTGAGCTAGTTCTATCACAAGGAAGCTAACTCGCTGAGCTACGCTCACTTCACAGCAAGGTCAAACATTTAATTCGACATCCGTTCTTACAATGTGTGTTAATATTTAAAAGAGTAAATTTCACTTTGGGCCATATATATTTACCAGATTGGCACATTGGACCAGGGCTAAACTTATATTTTGACTTAACACCACCTCTCTTTACCATGCTTTGTAGGTTGGACCAGGGTTTTAACGCTTGGGCCACAAGGAAAGCCTCAGCCCAGTCCACGTGAAGCCGCTTGTTCATGAGGAGGGGGCGATCAGGCCAGGTGCGTGCGTCGGCACTTGGTGGGGAGCGATGACTTGAGCGCTCCTCGACAATGTCTTCGCCTACAAGCTACAGCTTCCACCCTTAACCAAGGGCATCTTTGTCTACTGGTGATCATCGGCAAGGTGGATCCCGATGTCATCCCGTACAGGAGCATAATAGCTAATGTTGGGGCCAAGGGCCAGAGCTTCCATGCCGAGTGGCCAACGCCATGGTGTTCATGCATGGCCCCTGATCACGCACGCTTAGAAGTTGAAAAAATATTGCTAACATGATGATTAGGTTGATACATTTTGAAATCATACCAGACCTAAATATATATTGGCTTCCAGATTATGTGAAGCAATAAGGGCCCAACTATTCCATTTGGCGTTAATCAAGAACCAATCTTTCTTTTTAATGTTATATCGTACCCATCGAACTCAGGTGTCGGGAACACAGCTTACTCACAAGGTACACAGAGAAAAAAATCCAACAAGCCCCAAATCACACCTGAATTGCAGAACAGTAACATAGTTTTGATTTTTCTCTCCACGGTACATCCCAAGGCCTAATAACAGACTGATAGTACAGACTGCCTCCACGAAGCCAAGCAGAGACCCGGTTAGTTCCACAGCTTCTGTCCTCCGAACGCCATCGTACGTGACGGCGTCGATGTCCACCAAACTGGCCCTTGGCTCTGACGGCAGTAATGTGGTCGGAAGATGCTGCCGCCGAACATGATAAGGCCTTCAAAGAGTCTGATGAAGAGATATCGGTGACGGTTGGTGTCTGCATGCCGACCTCATGGTGCGGCTTTAGTGGATGTGGGGGGGGGGGTCATCTCTTCTCTCCCACCAAGAGTCAATGCGTGCACCTGGACTTATCACCTCCATACGAGCACACAACGCTTCAGATGGACCGGGCCGAAGCTGTCCTGGTGGCCCAAGTGCTAAACCCTGATCCAACGTGCAAAGTATGGTAAAGAAATGTGATGTTAAGTGAAAACATATGTTTAGTCCTGGTCCAATGTGCCAATCTGGTAAATATACATGGCCCAAAGTGAAATTTACTCTATTTAGAAGTCTGGTGTATATGGAATGTGTATGTTTTCCATATTGATAATAAAGCAAATTTTTATGGTACTCCCAGTTTGTTTTAACTGTCCATTGGAATTGATCCAATCGATGAGAATTCTTTTCTCTACACCCGTATAAAAATCCTTATCCAGCTCTCATTATTCCGTCCTTTTGTATAGCTTGATATCAGCCCTACTCTACATACTACCATGGTATAGGATTTAACTGATCGACAATTACCTTCAATTTTAGGCCTATATCCTAGCCCAACTTATTTTTCGGTTAGACAAATTTTATATAGAAAACGGGAATTTATTTTGATGAATTGCACTGGTCTTGTATCCAGGATTAGCTATGTATGGGTTATTGCTATTGCTATAGCTATGGCCTATAGCTATTTATATATATTTATATTTTAATCACATATCAAATATAATGGGTATTTAATATTTTTTAAAATTATATCTTCTTATTTACAAGTTGCAAGTGCTTAGAGGACGAATTGTTGAGAGGGAATACTTACGTACACTAATTTGTTCGGTTTACATAGGGATCGAACCTCAAATGATCAAAATTCTGAGAACATTCCCTGACAATGCACCTTTTTTTTATGGAAGTTTTAGGCTGTTTCGTCTTCTTTTTGCGGTTTATTAAATTCAGATGCGAAGATTCTTTTTCAACAAGCAACCTCCTATTTGCACGAGTATGCATGCCATTAATTGAGAAAATATATCCACATAAATGCGATTTTCTTGGATGAGACCCTTATTAGATTGCAGACGGACCATAACTAGCCATGCCTGCAAAATCGAGCCGGCATTTTCGCATACTGCTCCTAAGAGATCTGCATGTAGAAATCGATTTTGTTTGGAGCGATGGTGGCGGCGGGAGTGTGTGGCCGGTGCGTGGTGGGACGACTAGGGGTTTTTTTGGATTTTTATTTTTTTCGCCGAAAATATTTTCGCATGTGGTTGGCTTAGAGGACCGCATGTGAAAATTATGTTTTTGCATGTAGTTGTGCTACCCGCTTGTGAAAATAGTGATTTTCACGTATCTTTCTGTGCATGCGGGCCGACCAACCGCATGCAATAATCGGATCTGGTCATCTACAAAAATCTCTTTTGCAGTAGTGTATAGTGCAAACCTGAAAACTACAATGAATATTAAAATAGATGTATGAGATTTGTCGCTGTCACAATGAGTAAGATTTTACTCTAATTAAAATTTTTACTCATGGTTAAATCTGGGAGAAAAAGTTTTGCTCATCATGATGTGAACAAATCTCATATGTCTATCTTTTTATCCTACGATAATTTTCAAGTTTACACTACGCAAAATTCGTCGCATACACGAAGGCATGAGAGGTTTGCTCAGCTCTGGTGCAGGTCCTATCAAAATTAGGTTCAGGACATGACGGTTAGTTTGATCCTACAACTAACAAAATAGAAAAAACAAAGATTAGATTATGGGGCCAATCGACCACAGGATTATGAGGCCAATCGACCACAGGGCCGATACAGTATCGTGTGCCCAGCCAATGCCGATGGAATTTCGGATCGATCGGCTATAAGCGATGGAGTTTAAATATCAAGAGAATAAAACATTATTAGCCAAAACCTTGGACGTAATATATCTGCAAATCTTCTAACCTTATTACAATCAATCAATCTTGATAGATCAGACCTAACCAAAACAGTATAAGATTAAGAGTAATAAATTAAAATCTTAAGCAAATATATATATCTTTGAATATAGGCCGATGTGTCAAAAAGTAAAGCTTATCAATACTCTATATAAAAGTAAATAAACTGATATCAATTACCGCAAATTATAATATAATCACAAGTAATTTGTTATTATTAATCACAATCTTGATACATCGGACCTAACTGAAACAATTTAAACTAATAAAACAACTACTAGCTGATTATATTAGACTTTGTGGATAGAGTGATATAGCAAGTTAAAATATCATAAGCAGATACCTCATCAGCTAAAACTTCGATGAAACAATGATTAGCACCTATTGACTTGAGTAAATCTAGCCAAGAAATTATTACCTAGAAGATTAGACATAAGCAAGACCGTTTAAGATTAATAATAAGTTGGGTGAATTTAAACTAGTCGATTGATACTTTTCAAAGTGATTGATATATTGAATCAAACTAAGAAAGCAAAGAAATCTAAGAAAGAGCTGATATATCAGATAGGCAATGATTTTGTCGACTTGAATAGTATATCGGACCTAACCGAGAAAGTACTAGCCATGCCGATATAAGCGAAGTTGACGGAACTTACTTGCTCACCGGAGATCAAAACTGATGCAGCCCAAACTCGAAAAGAAGAGCTCGTTGAAACTAAAACTAGGGTTGGTGATGTGCCAAAAGTTGTATATTGAACTATTATTTTTTTACAAAGACCTTGGGTGTACACATTTGTACCCATAGGCTAAACTAAGTCCGACTTTATTATGATCGGATCGATTTAGGACTCTATCTCTAAACAAGGAAACTATTATTATAACTCCGACTCAGACATCAGTCTGATCGGCTAACAACACAAAGGAAAATATCTAAGTCCAATTCTAACACGAATCCATCGACTCAGGACACTATCATAGAAATAGAAAGTAAGATACATCTTCCTTCTCTCGGAAGCTTGATTCATCGAATCAACTATAGTCACGGCATGAATTCCATCTTTGACTTGGTCTTGACAAACGAAAATTGTCAAATTTTACCGTTAACCACTACATATGTAGTTTTGTGCTATATATTGTTTCCATTAATTAGACAAACATATTTCATAACTACTAAGTCAGTGTCAAGGATAAGGCATACCTCCTATACTTGGGTTTGGGGTATACGTAAATACCATATACAAAAAGATATACAGGAAGGCATCCTTTGATTAAGGAAGTATGATGGATAAAGAAGAAAATTATCTTGTCGGAATAGAAGATGTGAGGGTCCTAATCGGATAAGATAAGCTCTTCTTAGCCCGTATCTTGTTCACACACCTACAAAGCTCGTATGGAGCCCGTATCTCTAGTAATCCACCCTGATGCGGATGCATGGTTATAGCGAGTCAAATATACCATCGCCATCCTCAACTCTGCCTTCACGGCTACTGCTGTGCAACATGTTCCTAAGGATCCTCCTTAGAACAACGAGCTTCCTAAGGAGGTGAGTGTTGCCGATGGCGCTAATGGTAATAACAGTGAGCCCCGTCTCCCCGAGAACGCACCGCCACCACGACAAGCTCAGGAAGTGCCTCCCCGTCAAGATGCTCACAATCTTTGCGACCAATTTAATGGTTGAAGGCAAGAGCGTCAGAGCCAACCTGATGTCGAACACCGACAACTGTGCGATCAACATTGTATGGACCGTCGTCGGGACAAAAATTATAACCGCAACAATGATCGAGATCTACACAACCGACAAAGTCAAGACGAGAATGATCACGGTCAGTGGGATCACCATAATGACCGAGGATCACAAAATTCGTGATCTTCGACTCCAAGACAAGACCGAAGTTGCAACCATCGCTCCAGAGGCCGTATGCCAGATTAAAGTGACCCCTTGTCCTCTTCGTCATCATCTTTACGGGGCGGGTCACGTAGGCCAAACGGCTGCCAACCAGCCCTTGAAGGTGGATGCCGAGCTTTCAAACCTTCTCTTTGTGAAGTTAGATGGCCCTCTAAATTTCATCCTGCGGCAATAGAAAAATATGATGGTAGTACTAATCCAGAGGAATTTCTTCACATCTACTCAACCGTCTTATACGCTGCCAATGCAGATGACAACATGTTGGCAAACTATTTTCCAGCAACGTTGAAGCATTCTGCTCACCATGGCTAGTTCACCTTCCTCCCTCCTCGATCTCTTCCTGGGGAGATTTATGGAAGCAATTCATCATAAATTTTGAAGGCACTTACAAGAGACACGCGGTTGAAGACGATTTGCACGCACTCCGACACAAACCTGGTGAACCCCTTAGGGATTTTATTTGGCGATTCAACGAGTGCCAGAATACAATCCCCATGATTACCAACTCATCCGTAGTACGGGCGTTATGGTCAGGTGTACGAGATCGCTATACTATCCAAGAACTGGCAACAAGAGGGATAATCTCCTCCATGAAGCTATTCGGGATCATCGACAGGTGCGCTCATGCAGATGAAACGGTTAGAAGAAACGACGGGAAGGGAAAAGCAATCGAGGAGAAGTAGTTGACAAAGAAAGACAGAAGCCTGGGTATAGTCGCAAGAAAGGCGGGAAACGGAAAGCGAACACAGAGGTCCTTGTCGTCGAACAAGGAACTAATGCTTCCCAACGACTTCTCCCTCAAGATGATGGCCTAGTATGACAATGGTGTCTGGTACATAAAACAAGCGCTCACGCGTTTGACGAGTGCCTTGTGTTCAAGAAAGCTATGGCCATGAAGATGACCCAAGACAAGGGAAAATGAGTTCGCGTGGTAGAGAAGGGTAACAGTAACCTTCCATCCGACAATGAGCCAGACTTTCCCGAATCCAACCGACATGTATCGCATATCTTTGGCGGATCCATCTCCTATTCTTCTAAGCAGGAGTACAAGAAGGTGGAACGAGAAGTATGTGTTCAGATCAAAAGATTGAGTTCTTTGACACGACCACCCTTCTCTGACGACAACCCCCAGACGATATCCAACTGTAGTCGAGCTTACTATTCGAAACATCAAACTCACGCGAGTTCTCATCGACAACGGCTGTTCAATCAACCTCATCTTTGCCAAAACACTTGACGCTATGGGAATCCCTCGAAGCGAGCTCATCCCTTCAAAGCATCATCGTCCTGGCCATTGGGCAAGATTACACTAGACATAACCTTCGATAGAGCTAACAACTTTCGATCATAGCAAATCACCTTCGATGTAGTGGAGTGTAACACTGCCTACAATGCTATCCTTGGAAGTACAACACTCGCCAAATTTATGGTGGCTTCACATTATGCCTACCGGTTGATCAAAATTCTAGGACCTTGTTGGTATTTGTTATGCACATAGATAAATCCGCAAGCGCACAGATACCGCTGTAGCACTTCACCTCAGAGTATTCCAATGGTATCGAATCACAAGGAACGTGTGTGTATTATCTAAGAATAGGATTCTGTCCAAGGACTACAACTGATGATAGGATAGACTGAAGAAGATTCCTGTGAATTTAATTAGTTGATTTAAGTGAAAGTTAAACTGTACCCGAATGCTTCAGGGACCGGCCCTCCCCTGGTCTGCCAGGCTGAGTCCGGCCTTGAGCTTTATGATGTACACGAACATAGAGGGATATAAAGTAAGGACAGGACTGTCACCACCTGTCACCTACCTCACTTTTCGTGGAGCACCCAACAAACGAAGGTAATCACCAACCTAGAGACCACACCTAAGCTATTGACTCCTACTCTAGCCTTACGCAGGAACTTCTTTCTTTATCCAGAGTCCTAATACTAGAGCACTTAAATATAAACTAAGTGATGAACCCACACTAATGAGAATATATCTCACTTAAATAAACTAATTAAATATCGTAAAGAAAATCTTAAATACTTACTTTATAAAAGAATCATCCGCTGAGGTACAAGCAAAAGAAAGACAACAATCCCCGCTTCTCCGGAACTTCGATGGAAGAATGCCGACAAGTCTAACACTCCTCCGGAAATTCTCGGATAAAATTCCGATTATTCGGGGCACTCCTTTCGGAGCTTCTCCTCACTCTCTTACTAATCTCACATGCTAAAGTAAAGTCTAAGATATGAAAATGGGTTGTACTCTTCTTTGTAGTGCGAGTTGTGAGATTGAGCTTTCTTTTTTTATAGTGTGTTATGATGGTTGAGAATGTCGGTCACTCCCTCACAACTGTCATTGGGAATACATCAGGGACCTACATGTCGAAGACCATAACGGGAGGCCGAAATGTTGTTGACTGGATAAAAAATTGGTGAAGCGTGCATTTCTTCTGTTTAAATCTATATAAGAACATACATTTATATCTTTTTCCATTACATAGAAGTTGGAAATAATTTTATGTAATGTGAGAGAGGTACTTAATTGCTATATATTTGTAAACATTAAATGAATCACTTTGAGTGTTCAAGATATATTCATGATCAATATGTGGTGTACATTATTGTCAGAGGTATCTACATATATACAACGTTACATTATATATATATAACAAATTTGAACAAATTAAATAAACAAATTACATATACGGCTACCATTTTTTCCTTCACATGCATGCCTGTGACCTTCACCACTACTATGTACATTATTCTTTACCATATATGCCACTTATATATACATATATATGTACGTTGTTGTAACACAGAGTCTTGAACGATGAATAATGATGACAATCACTGCATCTTCTTCCTTCAAACCTTATATGACCAATTTGGTCAATTCCTTATCTGAGGAGGAAATAAATTCGATGTCAAGTGTTTTTCGAGCACATCGATGCACCATATATTTAATTAACATGAACAAAAATGAATGTCTGTACTGTGGCATGGTAGCTTGGAATATGAAGCCAATTTGACTTACCTTGGGCGCTAGGGTTTTGACTTGGTATGTGAGGCTGTGAGTACGTTGACCATTGTACAGCTGCTGGTGGTGGTTGTTCCGAGGAGGTGTACTCAAACCCTTAGATCCTACATGTGTGCGCAAGTTGGATGGCTTTAATTAAGAACAGCTTTCACAAACCCTATATACATATACAAATCATTCCCACTTAGTAGTATAGTTATTAGAAATTCTCTGCTTCTTTGCTGCTTTCACGTCATCTATTTTTTCTAGTTTATATTGACAAGCCTGGCTAAAATATAGAATTACAGTTTCTTCCAGAACACGTACTATCAAAATTGTACACATACATGCCAATAAATACATAGTAGCGTTTTTTTTCTACAGCTAACTAAACTTTTTTGATACTCTCCTTGACTACTTTAAACAAATGGGTTTCTTGTATTATATAGCAATCTTTTTGTTGGTACGCGAAATGAGTTTGTTTTAATACTCCAGTCCTAAATATATCTATCTCTTTCTAGTTTAAATTACAGTGCCAAAATATAGGTACCTTCCATGTTCAACTTTTAACTAAGAAGCAAATAAGGAACAAAGCAGAACAGGGAAAATTAGTTTAGTCGGCAAAACAACAAAAGCGACAAAAAATAAAATGATTTACATTCAAAGTTAGACTTCAAATATTAAGCAACAATTACCTGAAAGGTTTAACCCTTCCTGATTAATGTCCGCGTGCCTTTTGGATTTTGCAGAAGAGCCACCCTGGGGTGGCACAGAACTACTAATTCCTGCAAGGATAATGCATCTATGAATTGCTAGAACAAAAGAAAACTACTAACGAATATTTCAACTACATATAGTTCAGGAAGATCTTACCCTTAGCAGTGTCCATCTCTTGTTTTTCAGCAAATTAAAGGATCTTGTTGAGAAATGCTTCAATCAAATTGTTGGTATGTTGCTTATGTGAACTTTGCTAGCTTGCTATATTGCCTACTGAATTCTGATAAATTACTTTTGCTTGAGTGTGTTTCTTATATAGATGAGAAACCATAGCCCAAAGGTACGTTATTACGATCAATGTGATGGGAAATTACAACGGAGTAGCTAGTCATGGGAAGCTGTAAATGTTTTTTGTGTATATTAATTCTGTGTAAATTAGACGCCATTTTCTATTAGTTCCCAAATATATGTTTAAGCAGACGGGCATGCACATAAGTAATTTCATTAATTGTGCAATGTAGGACGAATGCATTTCTTCCTGCGATTTAACGGCAATTACATTAGAACCGATCAGACGACCTTTTAAAAAGAGACTGAAATCTTGTAGCGAGGACATTTTGCATACTGACCAGCTCGACAGGTGATTCCGTGTCGGTGATTAATTTTGATAATTTCTTCCAGCTGTTCAATCAAACTTCCTGACTTCCTACGAATTATAAGCAAATATCCTGGAAATTTCACATTTAGAATACTTTGATACTTGATAGGCCTATGGTTGTTTTTCCTCCAAGCAGGAAATAATGCAGGTTTAGAATTACTGTAGTAAATATATGTTAATTATATGTTAATGTTAATTATATAGTTGTAGAATTGTCATATATATGAAAAATATATAGGCAAGTTTGTGTACAGAAAAAAAGGTTATATACTACTATACTCATGTAAATATTTTTATTTGTGAGAATTATCTGTGACTTGTGAGAGTATATTAAATTATCTGATTAGTTAATGCTGGCCTACGTTACTACAGAGATTACTCCATGCGTTTCAATTTTATCGTTGTTCTTTGTCTTAAATCAACCATTTTATTTTGTAACTATTAACTTCTATAAACTCATATAATTTAGCATAATAAGATTTATATTTTTATATTACCATGAGAAATACTTTCATAGCCTATAACTTACATATTATTAAACTACACGGAATTTTTAAAAATAATGATCAAATATAAAAATCAATGATAAGTGATTTGATACGAGTAGTATTTTCCCTACCTCTCTATTCAGCTCAAATCCAGGAAATTTCACATGGTGCGCCCAACGCTATGTAATTCGTAGCAAATTTAATTTCGATGCGAAGTGAACATGGATTAACTAGGTAGGATACTTATGATGGACAAGCTAATTATTTTTTCTATGGTAGATTATATATCTATCGACAGCGATGCATGACCTCGTCAATCTTCAGTCTTTGAAAGTGTTTATAGGAATAATATGTGTTCATGCGTTTATAGAGATGAGTGTGTAGGTCGTCCTATTGTGTTTACGGTGTTTCTCAGGAAAAGAAAATTAATTTCGATGTTGTCACCGAGATTAACTAAACGCCATGGTGTCGTGTCCATGCTATGGCCGACACTGAACAGTCAAGTTAAATAAGGTCATTCGTGGTGTGTGTTTTTCATTCCTTTTTCCATCAAAGAACGATACCAAGATTAGGTCAATATCAAGGTGCTTTTATCTAAACTCTGAACGATAGTTAGGCTGTGTTTAGTAGCTGAGTTTCCCTAATCACTCTCCTCTTTTTTTGCACGCTCAATTTTCAAACTATTGAACGGTTTGTTTTTTATAAAAATTTTCTAAATGAAAGTACTTTAAAAAATCATATTAATTTCATCTTTTAAAAAAAGTAACTAATACTTAATTAATCATGCGCTAAAAGTTGCTCCGTTTTACGTAGCGGAGAGATTAGTTCCTAACCCATGAGAACGAAAACAGCCTTAGACAGTGTCTGAAACTCCAAGTTCCCAGCTCTCCTTTCTTATTTTTTATTTTTTATGCGCACGCTTTTTAAATTGTTAAATGATATGTGTTTTTTAAAAAAATTATAGAAAAGTTGTTTTAAATATCATATTAATTTATATTTTAAAAAAACTACCTAATATTTAAGTAACTATGTGCTAATAAGTCGCTCTGTTTCACGTGCACGAGATATTAGTTCGCAACTCAAACTACGGAACATAGCCCAGTTTAGATGGGCTGCAGTCCTCCATTGCATTGGTGGGCTTTCTCTTCCACCTAATTAACTTGGTTTAGGAAATATTTGTGTTGTCGCATTAGATCAAAACTAGTGGGCCTGTTTGACAGAGCCCGAACTCTAGTTTCATCTCAACTGAAGCTAAAGCCCAACCAAACAGTTTCAGCACCACTCAAAAGGAGAAGTGGAGTGAACCGAAGTCCTCTTGTAAAATAAAGAGTAAATTGCACCAGCGGTCCTTAAACTTGTTATGAGGTTTCACCTAGGTACACGAACTTGCAAAGCGCACATCAAAGTCTCTAAACTTGGTTTATTGTATCATCCTGATCCAAAGTGTCGTTTGACCATAGTCTTGCTTCCGTGACATGCTACGTGGACGATGACATGATGTTTTTTCCTTTTCCCCTTTTCTTTTTCCTCCTCTTTTCCTATCTTCTTCCTTCACCAGAGCCACCTTGAGCTCCTCCACCCTAACTGCCGTCATCGCCAAGCATCGCTACTGCCGAAGCCGCCTTAAGCTTCTTCGCCCCGATCGCTGCCATCACCGAGCATTGCTGCTGCTAGAGCCACGCCGGTCATAGTCACCATCATATGCCGGCCGCGCTGTTTGTCCGACTTCCATCGGATGATGAGCTCGAGCTCGCTTCTCTCAACCCGAGCTTCTTCTCCGCCGTCGCCACTCTGGGCTGTGGCCATACTAGGCTACTGCCACCACGCCAAGCCTTCAGCTCAAGATTGAGCTCAGCTACCACCAGAGCTGTCCTCGAGATCGAGCTCAGCCTCCACCGTAGTCGCTCCGGGCTATAGCCGCCATGCCCGAGCCATTCATTCAACCTCTGCTCGCACCATCTCAAGCTCGAGCTCAGCCACCGCTGCCGTTGCTGCTCGGGCTCCGCCTGCATCTTCCCAAGCTCAACCTTGCCTAAATTCTATGGAGCCCACCATGGCATCGACGGAGTTGACAGCCATAGGGGGAGGAGCTGTCACCATGGGAAAGGAAGGGGGCAGCGCCATGGATGTTGCATCTTGAGGCCCTCGATGACCTCTGCTTCTCTTGCGTTGATTAGCGTCTCCTCTTCTCCTTTGCCTCTTTGTCGGATCTGCGCCCCTTCCCCTTACTAGCCGGTCTGAGTGGCCAGTGTGGCCCTATATTCGACGGCGATGTAGCTGCTGGTGGCCATGGGAGGGCGAAGGAGGCCCCGGTGACTACGGAGGACCTTTCCCTCGCCCTTGACTTTCCCGAAGCAGCAGCAGGCGGCGGTGAGGGAGAGGAAGCGGCGACGACGATGGTGGCGGCGTTGAAGAAGCAGCAGCAGCAGGCGGTGCTTGCGGCAACGAATAAGAGGATGCTATGGTGGCAGCGTTGAAGCGGCAGCAAGCGGCGGCTGGAAGGTGAGAGAGGAGGAAATGGCCGGATGAGAGAGAAATGAAAGAGGAAGAAGGGAGAAAAAAAGGAAAAAATAATAAAAATGTGCCATGTCGCCGTCTACGTGGCATGCCACGTCGGTAAGACTACGATCAAACGTGGCTTTGGACCGAGAGGATATAATAAACCAAGTTTAGGGACCTCGATACACACTTTGCAAGTTCGTGGATCTAGGTGAAATCTGCTTACAAGTTTTAAGAACCGCTAGTGCAATTTACTCTAAAATAAACTAGAGAGGTGAAGCTGAGTTTAGGCTGCTCCATAACTCTACTCTAGACTCAAACTCTTGGAGTTAAATTTAGGAGTTGAAACCATGCCAAACAGATAATTTGTGCTCGACGGTAGCTAGCTAGCTAATGATCATATTTGCCACCTGTTCAATCACTGCAAATATTGGGTAGAAAACCACAACTTTAGTGGAGAACATCGAGGCCTTACCATAAAAGTGTTTAAAAACAATATGAAGTCACAGGTATGTAGGGTGAATATGTGCCATCACTACTACACAAAACCCTTTTGGTGCCGGTTGCCAACCCCACATAGGTGCCGAATTTGCAACCGGCACCCAGCTTCCGGCACCTATGAGTATCGTCAAAGGTGCCGGTTCAAGAACCGGTACCTTTGAGGTGTATGGATTGCAAAAAAAAAACGGCTTGGCTCAGCTCAATTCGAGCCGATGCCTCAAAGCCAAAGATAATCACAAACATTCATACATTCATACATTTGCAGATAAACATCAAACATCAAACATTCATACATTCACAAACGCACATCAAACATTTATACATTCACAGATGCACATCAAACATTCATACATTTGCAGATAAAAAAATTCATACATTTGCAAGGGAGAGGGGAGAGGAGCAGGGAGGACGATGGGGGGGACTGACCCTTGATGTCGCCGAAGATGCCCCGCGCGGCCGCCGGAACCCTAGTCGCCCCTCGGCCTCGTCGCCTCCCCTCCCACCACCTCCCCTCCCCCAGATCTGGCGGAGGGGAGAGTGTCGTCGTAGCTGCTGGGCCGGCGCCGCTGGGCCGCCGTTGCCTCCCCTCCCACCGGGCCGCCAACGCGGGACTGATGGAGAGCACGAGAGAGAGACCGTCGGGCCGCCGTCGCCCCTCGGCCTTGCCGCCTCTCCTCCCACCACCTTCCCTCCCCCAGATCTGGCGGAGGGGAGAGTGTGGCCGGTGCCGCTGGGCCGACGCCGCTGGGCCGCCATCGCCTCCCCTCCCATCTGGCGGAGGGGAGAGAGAGACCGCCGGATCCGCCGTCGCCGCCTTCCCTCCCAACGCCAGAGAGTGAGAGAGAGAAAGCGAGAGAGAGAGGGACCGAGAAAGCGTGCGCGAGAGAGAGGGACCGCAGCGAGACTACGAGAGAGATCTGGAGAGGATCTTATCCTCTCGTGTGAAGGGCCCCGCCGGATCGGCTCGCCGGCTCGGCTCGATTCTTAGGTGCCAGTTTTTTAATAAAACCGATACCTATATATATTATAGGTGCCGGTTTTTAATAAAACCGGTACCTATAATATATTATAGGTGTCGGTTCTTTTTAAAAACCGGTACTAATAGTATTGGTGCCGGTTTTTTTAAAAAATCGGCACCTATAGATGTTTAAAGGTGCCGGTTTTCTATTTTTTATCTCGCGGAAGGTGAAAAAAAGGTCAATAGGTGTCGGTTTTAAATAAACCGGCACCTATAAGCCGGTCCATATGAGGGTTTTTCTAATAGTGCATGAAATTTTCAAAACGAAACTTGCTAAATCTTGTTGTTGAGATATAGTATTGAAAAAATATTAAGGAAAAAGACAATCTCACGCACGAAGTTGAGTTCAGCTCTTTAATTTGGTATAGTTTTCTAACACCCCTTCTTCTATGGATAATTGTGTGTTTGACCCTGTTCTCACGGTCTTTCGTAATATTTTGGAGGCCCTAGGGCGAGGTAAAAGTAAAGGCATTTGGTTCCAACAAAATGCAGGATAATATATTTTTATTAGTTGCAAATATCTTCAATATATACATGATACATGCCATATATATAATACGATAGTAATCTAATCCTTCATTAGGTTGCTCTAGACAAACAATATGCAACTAGACAAAGATGAAATTATTAGGTAGGGAATAGGGAAAAATGAACATGGGAACAAGAGGAGACTTTCAGGAAGCTCAGTCATCGTACATGGAGTCATCGTACATCGAGTGATCTGAGAAGTGGCCAACTGAAAAATAGATTTGAGGAACTGGTGCGAATTAAAGATGTAATTTAGTAATTAGTAGTAGATCGAATCAACTAATGCAAGAATTAAGCTTATCTCCTCTTGATATCAACTTAATGGACATCTTACATCTTGCGAACAGAAGAAAAACCAAGCTCAGGATTTAGGAAGAATACAACGTAACGATCAGAAAAGAAAGGAGGAAGGGAAAGAAAAAGGCTTAGAAAATAGGATCAGTTGCAGATTGCAATTAAAAGATGAGTTTGTTGGAAATCTACGAAATTGACGATGCCTCTTCATTACCGCGTACGAAGTACGAGGAAACAGTAAACGGGAGAGCAAGAATGTGAACGGAGAGATGAGAGTCAGAGACGCGAGTCACGCGAGACTGCGCATGGTGCCCTCGATTCCTGTCTCATGCCCTCCTTGTTGATGATCTGGGGCCTAGTATCGTTTGCTAGGCCTATTATTTGGTTGAAAGTTAAGCTTTAAGCTCATACCAGATTATACAGAAGTAAATACATGTATGTATATCTAGTTTGGGGCCTTAGGTTTCTTGGGCCCTACGCGATCGACCCTCTCGCCCTGGCGGCCGAGGAACGGCCCTGCCTGTTCTCAAGGTTAAATATTATTTTTATCTTGTTTTCTTCACTTTGTTTATTTGACTATATTTTTCAAAACCAAACTTATCGTTTGTGCATTCATTACTACGAAAACCCTCGTAGAGACCGACCTTATAGGTGTCGGTTCATTTAAAACCGACACCTATGGTCCTTTTCCCACCTCCCATGGTGAAAAAAAATAAAGAACCCATACTTTTAAACACAATAGGTACCGGTTCTTCAGAAAAAACCGGGACCAATACTATAGGTACCGGTTTTTTAGAATAACCGGCACCTATAATATATGATAGGAATCGGTTTTCCAAAGAACTAACACCTATAATATATTATAGGTGCCGGCTTTCTAAAAAAACCGACACCCATTAGAAAGCAAGCCGAACCGATTGATAAGCCGAGCCAAGCCGATCAGCCGGCACCGCATTTATAAGAACCCAGCCTTATCCTATCCTCCTCCGTTTCCCCCTCCTCCCTTTCGCTCTTCTTTCCCTCTCTGGCGGCAGGTGGCGGCACCCGAGGGCGGTGGGCGATGGCGGCGCGCGCACTCCGCTCCGCTTGATCCGGCGGGAGGGGAGGCGACAGGCGGCGGTGGCCGAGGGGGAGGCGGCAGAGGCGGCGGGTGGTGGGCGACAGAGGCGTCTTCCCCTCCGCCATATCCGGTGGGAGGGGAGGTGGCAGGCGGCGGTGGCCGAGGGGGAAGCGGCAGGCGGCGGTGCCCGAGGAGAGGTGGCAGGCAGCGGGCGGCAGAGGCGCCTTCCCCTCCGCCAGATCCGGCGGGAGGGGAGGCGGCAGGCGGCGGCGCCCAAGGTGAGTTCGGCTCGATTCGAGCCGGCTTTTTTTTTGGCTCGTGCTAATGTATAGGTGCCGGTATCTTCTATTGGTGCCGACCAATTGGTGCCGAATGAAAATCCGGCACCTACGAACCCTTGCAAACCAGCACCAATCTCATATTCTGTAGTAGTGATTACAAATGCACCTAGAACGTACATTTAGAGAAAGAAGAAAGGTGCCCGGCGTCGAGTGTCCCCCTTCGGCTTCTCTCCACATCCAGCTGGTAATAGTAGATCGGGAGTACACAGGCCAAAGAGTATTGGTATTTTTGTTTGACTTACTTTTGTGCTTTGGGGTGGACACACGAATCTGTGCTTTGTGATTTGCTTGGGACAACTATTGGATGTGAAATAACATGTGTATTTTTTCTTCAATATATGCAATTTTGGATGGACAATGTGCTCCCAATTTGTTTTGTTAAAATTCAGTCAAATTTGTCATAAATCTGTCATATATATGACTCAAATATCAAAAAATCTGTTAATCAAGTCCATTTGTCACAGACTTGTCAATATTTCCATCACACATTTTACCTACACCGAGCATACAAAATTGCCGAATAAACCAAAAAAAAACCCTATGAGAGTGGTCAAATGAGCATATAACAGAGTAGGCAACTGAGCAAGCGTATAAACGGGATTTTGGCTTTAAGCTAATACTGTTATGTTGGGTTCACACAATAGGGTCAGACCTCTTGTCCATTTTTTTAAAAGCAGAATCAAACGGGCAAAGTTGAGCAAACGAGATTAAATTGAAAGATAGCTTTTAAGATAGGGTCAAATACAGAAATACCCCTTCTAAATATGTGAGATTCTTGCAAGAATTCTTTTAAAATATTTGCATAATATAGTATTGAAATTTTTAATGATATTAATTGGTGGTTTTTACTTTTTTTCATGTTCGATCAGTCTACAACACTGTTGGCACTACAAATAATGGATGCATCAAATTGGCTGAATAATAGATATCACATCTTACAAAATATTGAACAATTTTTCGGTTGCTGGGTGTACGTTTAGTGTGGATATGGTCAACATGGATGCATCGTTCATGTAATGTTGCCATGCATGTATCTCAAATTTTGAAGAATACTTTGCGTTAACCATCCATTCCGAAATAATGAATGGACCAGGTCCATTTCGAAAACCCATGTAGGTTCAATCACTATACCGCACGATTTTCAGTCCATGGTTACCCATGGTTGTTTAGACGACATTAAAGTAAAAAGCAAGCAACAATATGCATAAGTGCATGGTTTTTCAATAAGCAGTAGGTGCATAACCTAAATCTTTTGCGAGATCCAAATATTCAAGACCTTGGTTAATGGTTGGATCATGGAATCTGACTTCCTCATAGATGATATTATCTCAGATGCATCCTGCGGTTTGTCCTCCAATCTTTTGCTGTAGTAATGCTTTCGGATTCAATTTATGTTCCTACGATAGATGGTAAATATTCAAATTAATAACATATTTATAGGCAATGAATATATGAACATGGGGAGTAGTAATACAGAAATGGCCATCCCGGCTGGTTCCCAACCCAGCAGCGATACTAAAGTATCCCTGCCGGTTTGTCAATGTATCAGTGCCAGAATAATATTTATTAACTGACAGTGAACTAAATTTTCTGTGAAAAACAAACATGGTTCGGACCATCCTGCTGCGCATGCGTAAGGACGGTAGGATAATTTTAGAACCGGCGGCAATAGCTGGTACAAGCAATAAACCGAACGATCCATACAGCATTGGACAGTTTATGTAGTGTGACGATGGAGGATCCGCTACTACAGAAATAGCCTTTCCGTGCGGGCCGAAAGGCACCTTTCCGTGCGGAAGGCCTGCCCGCACGCGCGAAAAGGTCTGGGAAAAGACCATTTTCGCGTGCGGTCGGCCCAACCACACGGGAAGATCCATTATCCCGTGCGGGCCACTTAAGCAGACCGCACGGGATAAGCGATCTTCCCGTGCGGTCGCGTTAAGTGGACCGCACGGGATAATAAAGGTGGATCGCTTATTCCGTGTGGTCCACTTAACGCGACCGCACGGGATAAGCGATCTGCCCATTTTTTTATGTGCATATAAAATAGTATTTTATATGTTGGTTTATTATTTTATGTGAATATATTACCTTATCTCTCCCCTCCCTCTCCGTCTCTCTCACTCTTAGTAATAGTATACATACACATGGCTCGTATTAAGAATATTGAACGTAATTAATTATTTTTTCATGGAATTAAGATATTAAATTTGTACGCATGCATCACATATGTATATAATATACGTATCATCGCGTCTCGCAATTTACAGAAGTTTAAAAAACCACATAAAATATATCCTTAATTAGAAATATTTGTACTAGCTAGCTACTATATATATGTTCTTTTTCCCACTCTCTAAGTCGTTTGAAGGTATCCTCCGTCGCAAGCTGGCTCTCCGGATCGTAGAAATCGCCCAAATGGTTGCAGACATCACGGCGGATGAAGCGGCAAATATCTGCACACAAGTTTAGTATGGTTCGATCGTCGAACCGGTTTGCTACAATTGGAACGGACGGGATCTGTTTCAAAAGGAATACACATTGTTATAGTTATAGGAAAGTTATAAAAGATCTTATAATGTGTGAAAAGATATTTTCTCTCGACTTACTTCTTCAAACTTTGTAGTGTATCTCCCGTTGAGTCTAAACAAAAATCGGTGAAAAATCAAATGGAGGACCTGCAAAACTGGACTTCCGACGAGGTGCCAACAAAGTACGTGCACGGGAAGCCGTTCCTGCCCCCGAAGCTCATGGAAGGCCTGCCTTGGGAAATGAGGCTGATGCATGACTGGTATCTGAAGGCATCTAAAAAAGGCCTGGGCATGATTACTGTGAAGGTCCCGGATAACGCTTTCACCAGTGGCCCAAATGGGATGTTGGTAATCGATTTCAACGACCTTCACGCATTATTCAAGCTGGACAAAATGGATATAAATCTCGTTGCTGCATTTTGCCTGTAAGTCATTCGTAATTAATGTCATATATTAATTCATTTGCTAACTAACTTCTGATAAATTACCCGCTTTATTACTTAGGATGCAATTCCACGCCGCTGAAAAGGCCAACCATCCAGTAGGATACATAAACCCAACAAGGGTTTGCTGGACGGAACACACGGTGAATATTCGTGCAGATTCCGCTGAGCTCAAAGGTAAAACGACGTCCGAGAAAAAAGAGGTCGTCGAAAAAATGCACAAGAAAAAGATGGTCGGCGTAGCACTGTACTTGGGCAGAGCGATGGTTGCGCACAAAGACAAAACTGTCCTCTTCGTCCCTTACGCGTTGCGGTACGTTATGATTCTTCTGTAGTACTTATGTTTAGTACGATATCACATACAACTAACATATCTTCTTTGCAGCGATCATTACATACTTTTTCTGATATATCCACGGGACCACCTGGCCGTAGTGCTGGATCCGGCGCACTATGGCGAGGAAACATTTACAGAGTTTCTCGTTATATTAAATTTGTAATCCTGTTATGCACCATTTACTAAATGTTGGCTATTGTACTCTCGAATACACATAATTGACTCAAATAATTGTTTTGTCTTTATAGAGCACACAGATATTACGTAGACCACGGTGGACCAATCAATAATCCACAAAAGAAGAAGCTTCTCGTGAAGACAAGATGGCCGGTAATTACATGTCTCTTGTTCCGACATTTCTTACATATACTTGTTTCACTCAAAATATTGAAGTATACAATTTTTTTCAACATAGTGTTTTAAGCAACCACCACAGACTAATTTATGCGGATACTACGTATGCGAGATGCTTAGACTCAACGGGAGATACACTACAAAGTTTGAAGAAGTAAGTCGAGAGAAAATATCTTTTCACACATTATAAGATCTTTTATAACTTTCCTAACTATAACAATGTGTATTCCTTCTGAAACAGATCCCGTCCGTTCCAGTTGTAGCGAACCGGTTCGACGATCGAACCATACTAAACTTGTGTGCAGATATTTGCCGCTTCATCCGCCGCGATGTCTGCAACCATTTGGGCGATTTCTACGATCCGGAGAGCCAGCTTGCGACGGAGGATACCTTCAAACGACTTAGAGAGTGGGAAAAAGAACATATGTATAGTAGCTAGCTAGTACAAATATTTCTAATTAAGGATATATTTTATGTGGTTTTTTAAACTTCTGTAAATTGCGAGACGCGATGATACGTATATTATATACATATGTGATGCATGCGTACAAATTTAATATCTTAATTCCATGAAAAAATAATTAATTACGTTCAATATTCTTAATACGAGACATGTGTATGTATACTATTACGTACTGAGAGTGAGAGAGACGGAGAGAGAGAGGGGAGAGATAAGGTAATATATTCACATAAAATAATAAACCAACATATAAAATACTATTTTATATGCACATAAAAAAATGGGCAGATCGCTTATCCCGTGCGGTCGCGTTAAGTGGACCGCACGGAATAAGCGAATGCCGTGAGGTCCACTTAACGCGACCGCACGGGATAAGCGATCTGCCCATTATTT
>BDMV01000008.1:20068720-20102544 GCA_008326285.1 Oryza officinalis
TTGACCAGGCACTCCTGACTGGTTGATCAAAGCATGATGCACAGCATAGTCAATGCCGATCTTGCAAAATTCACGGGATCTTCAGGAGATTCCTCTTGCTTGACCCCTGTTCTCCTTCCCAGAACTTGATTCTGGTTCTTCGCTGTTGGGCAAAGTCACCTTGTATCTCTGAACCACCGTTCCTGCTCTAGTCTGGACAAAGGAATGCAAGTACTGGTTTTGGAGCTTTGTTCATTATATCTTCCAGCTCTGCTTTTGCTCCGACGTCAATTTATCCACTGTCATTGGAATGATATTTTCTGGGTTCAACGTCAGTTTTCTTGGAGTCTACCATGATGAAAATTTCTTCCGTGTCCCACCGGGCGTGCCAAAAGCGTGTTGATGCAAAAAAACACACACTGGCCTGGGAGAATCTGCTTAGCTCCAGTGCAGGTCCAAAGACTTGGTGAGATGCGGGCGTGCCAATTGGTTTGATCCTGGCAACCAATAAGAAACAGAGAAAAACGCAATTAAATCCACCAATGATAGCCGATCGGGCTGGTTTTACCGATGACATATCATTGAGCCATTGAGCCGATGCCAAGATGCATTTAAATCGGCTATAACAGATAAAGCAAGATAAAGCTAAATCTACTCAATCGGCTGTAGATATCAACAAGATATAATCTAAGTCTCAAAACATATTTAAACTAAGTGATTGGGATAGATCGGACAGGGCGCCGAGACAGTATTAAATCACTTTATGCCTAAATATATCATGCAAGCGTAGATTACACAAAGCTCACAGCATAGCCGATTAAGCAAATCTAACGTGTATCGGCTAGTACTCCGATAACACTTTATACAGAGATATTACCATGAACAAAATATATTAAACAAACCGTCAAAACTAGTGTTAAGATGAATCCTAACCAGATTTGACAACAAGCTCAATATATTTTATTAAGTTAATTATCTCGATATAAAGGGCAGATTTAATATGCCAAGATAACAAGAACAATTAAACCAGGTAAGGTCGGCTGAAACCCCGACGCTATCTCTATTAGCAATCATAGACAGGCTAGGGACTATGGTTCTAAACATGATCTGGATAGGTCAAACCTAACTGATGCAGCACCAAATATGTAAAGAAAACACAATGCCTAAATGAACAAGTCGATGAAAACCTTTTCAAAGATGGTAGATATATTGTATAATCTAAACCAGCATCAATATATAACTCTATCGGCTAGTTCTCTGTAGAACAGTGATTAACCAAATCTGAGTTATATGCTGATATCAATCTAGATTATACAAATATATATGATAACTCGACGATTCACGCAACCAGGGATTAGAGTGTCATAAAGATGGAAGCACTAATCCCGAGAGCGCAAGCCGGCCATAAACAAGTTTTACCTCTTGCTGGAGATCGAAACCGATGCAGCCCAACTCGAAAGCAAAGAACTCGTCGAAGAAACGATGAAAAAAGTAAAGGTGGCGATGCGCCGAAGTTGTTGTATTGTCTGTTTGATTGATTCTTACACAATCCTGGGTTCAATTTATACCCAGAATTACACAATCTGTCCTTGTCGGCGGACACGACTCTTACTTCTATTACAACTCCATACTAGGATAATTCCCTAATACAAACTCTAATCGACAATATCTATTAGGAAACTAACATTATATCCTAATTAACAGATAACAATTTCCCTTTTTCGGACCCAATCCGTATGTGGGAATCCTCATGAAGCTCACCAACCGAACCCGACAAAGACTCTGTTATCCTCTCGTCGGAATCGGCTACATCGGCTATCCTTGTCCGACTCTGTCTCAGCCGATGGTCACAATAGCCGATTCGGTCACCAGTCAATATACACCGTAGCCGATCCGGTCACCAGCCGATTCTTACTCTGTTTTGGTAACCGCCAGCTTCCCTCCAAATCCGCTTCGATTTTATCCTCAGATCTGATATTTGATTTACCAAATTTGGTCGTTAACACAGAGATCAGTCGAAAGTATATCCGTTACGATGGAAATGCATGACAACAAGGAATTTGAAGAGTGAGTTTTTTAGCCCGTCCAATGTCGTTCTTTCCCTGCCACGCCACAACAAACTAGTTTCTAAACCTGACGTGCTCGGTGTAGAAGGGCCCTCAACAGACCAGATTAACTTGTTGTGGAGTTATTTCCATCGAAACTCTAAGGACATTGCCCTAAAACACATCGCTTATCCAAAGGATGTGGCAAACAAGGCGAGTAATATTTTCGTTTACCAAGTAACTAAACTTTTCCCCCAAAAAGGTTGCCTGCTCCAAGACGTAGCACGCATGAGTGCCACTCCAAGGCCTTTTAGAAAGTCTCCATTGCCAGAGATCAGTCGAAAGTATATCCGTTATGATGGAAATGCATGACAACAAGGAGTTTGAAGAGAGTTTTTTAACCCGTCCAATGTCGTTCCTTCCCTGCCACGCTATCACAAATTAGTTCCTAAACTTGACGTGCTCGGTGTAGAAGGGCCCTCAATGGACCAGATTAACTTGTTGTAGGGTTATTTCCATCGAAACTTTAAGGATATTGCCCTAAAACGCATCGCTTATCCAAAGGATGTGCCAAACATTGTGAGTAATGTGTTTATTCACCAAGTAACTAAACTTTTCACCTAAAAAGGTTGCATGCTCCAAGTCGTAGCACGCATGAGTGCCACTCCAAGGCCTTTTAGAATGTCTCCATTGCCAGAGATCAGTCGAAAGTATATCCGTTATGATGGAAACGCATGACAACAAGGAATTTGAAGAGTGTTTTTTAGCCCGTCCAATGTCGTTCTTTCCCTGCAACGCCACAACAAACTAGTTTCTTAACCTGACGTGTTCGGTGTAGAAGGGCCCTCAACAGACCAGATTAACTTGTTGTGGAGTTATTTCGATCGAAACTTTAAGGACATTGCCCTAAAACACATCGCTTATCCAAAGGATGTGGCAAACAAGGAGAGTAATGTGTTTATTCACCAAGTAACTAAACTTTTCCCCCAAAAAGGTTGCATGCTCACAAACGTAGCACGCTTGAGTGCCACTCAAAGGCCTTTTAGAAAGTCTCCATTGCCAGAGATCAGTCGAAAGTATATCCGTTATGATGGAAATGCATGACAACAAGGAATTTGAAGAGAGTTTTTTAGCCCGTCCAATGTCGTTCTTTCCCTGCCACGCTACAACAAACTAGTTTCTTAACCTGACGTGCTCGGTGTAGAAGGGCCCTCAACAGACCAGATTAACTTGTTGTGGAGTTATTTCCATCGAAACATTAAGGACATTGCCCTAAAACACATCGCTTATCGAAAGGATGTGGCAAACAAGGAGAGTAATGTGTTTATTCACCAAGTAACTAAACTTTTCCCCTAAAAAGTTTGCATGCTCCAAGTCGTAGCAGGCATGAGTGCACACCAAGGCCTTTTAGAAAGTCTCCATTGCTAGAGCCCAGTCGAAAGTATATCCGTTATGATGGAAATGCATGACAACAAGGAATTTGAAGAGAGTTTTTTAGCCCGTCCAATGTCGTTCTTTCCCTACCACGCCACAACAAACTAGTTTGTTAACATGACGTGCTCGGTGTAGAAGGGCCCTCAACAGACCAGATTAACTTGTTGTGGTGTTTTTTCCATCGAAACTTTAAGGACATTGCCCTAAAACACATCGCTTATCCAAAGGATGTGGCAAACGAGGTGAGTAATATGTTTATACACCAAGTAACTAAACTTTTCCCCCAAAAAGGTTGCATGCTCCAAGACGTAGCACGCATGAGTGCCACTCCAAGGCCTTTTAGAAAGTCTCCATTGCCAGAGATCAGTCGAAAGTATATCCGTTATGATGGAAATGCATGACAACAATGAATTTGAAGAGAGTTTTCTAGCCCGTCCAATGTCGTTCTTTCCCTGCCACGCTACCACAAACTAGTTTCTTAACCTGACGTGCTCGGTGTAGAAGGGCCCTCAACAGACCAGATTAACTTGTTGTGGAGTTATTTCCATCGAAACTTTAAGGACACTGTCCTAAAACACATCGCTTATTCAAAGGATGTGGCAAACAAGGTGAGTAATGTGTTTATTCACCAAGTAAATAAACTTTTCCCCTAAAAAGGTTGCATGCTCCAAGACGTAGCACGCATGAGTGCCACTCCAAGGCATTTTAGAAAGTCTCCATTGCCAGAGATCACTCGAAAGTATATCCGTTATGATCGAAATGCATGACAACAAGGAGTTTGAAGAGAGTTTTTTAGCCCGTCCAATGTCGTTCCTTCCCTGCCACGCTACCACAAATTAGTTCCTAAACTTGACGTGCTTGGTGTAGAAGGGCCCTCACCGCACCAGGTTAACATGTTGTGGGGTTATTTCCATCGAAACTTTAAGGACATTGCCCTAAAACACATCGCTTATCCAAAGGATGTGGCAAACAAGGTGAGTAATGTGTTTATTCACCAAGTAACTGAACTTTTCACCCAAAAAGGTTCCATACTCCAAGACGTAGCATGCATGAGTACCACTCCAAGGCCTTTTAGAATGTTTCCATTGCCAGAGATCAGTCGAAAGTATATCCGTTATGATGGAACTACGTGATAACAAGGAGTTTGAAGAGAGTTTTTTAGCCCGTCCAATGTCGTTCCTTCCCTGCCACGCTACCACAAATTAGTTCCTAAACTTGACGTGCTCGGTGTAGAAGGGCCCTCAATGGACCAGATTAACTTGTTGTGGGGTTATTTCCATCGAAACTTTAAGGATATTACCCTAAAACGCATCGCTTATCCAAAGGATGTGCCAAACAAGGTGAGTAATGTGTTTATTCACCAAGTAACTGAACTTTTCACCCAAAAAGGTTGCATCCACCAAGTCGTAGCACACATGACTACCACTCCAAGGCCTTTTAGAATGTCTCCATTGCCCAAGATCAGTCGAAAGTATATCCGATATGATGGAAATGTATGACAACATGGAATTTGAAGAGAGTTTTTAGCCCATCCATTGTCGTTCTTTCCCTGCCACGCTTCCACAAATTAGTTCCTAAACTTGACGTGCTCGGTGTAGAAGTGACCTCAACGGACCAGATTAACTTGTTGTGGAGTTATTTTCATCGAAACTTTAAGGACATTGCCCTAAAACACATCGCTTATCCAAAAGATGTGCCAAACAAGGAGAGTAATGTGTTTATTCACCAAGTAACTAAACTTTTCCCCCAAAAAGGTTGCATGCTCTAAGACTTAGCACGCATGAGTGCCACTCCAAGGCCTTTTAGAATGTCTCCATTGCCAGAGATCAGTCGAAAGTATATCCGTTATGATGGAAATGCCTGACAACAAGGAATTTGAAGAGAGTTTTTTAGCTTGTCCAACGTCGTTCTTTCCATGCCACGCTACCACATACTAGTTTCTAAACCTGACGTGCTTGGTGTAGAAGGGCCCTCAACAGACCAGATTAACTTGTTGTGGAGTTATTTCCATCCAAACTTTAAGTACAATGCCCTAAAACACATCGCTTATCCAAAGGATGTGCCAAACAAGGTGAGTAATGTGTTTATTCACCAAGTAACTAAACTTTTCCCCCAAAAAGGTTGCATGGTCCAAGACGTAGCACGCATGAGTGCCACTCCAAGGCCTTGTAGAATGTCTCCATTGCCAGGGATCTGTCGAAAGTATATCCGTTATGATGGAAATGCTTGACAACGAGGAATTTGAAGAGAGTTTTTTAGCCCGTCCAATGTCGTTCTTTCCCTGCCACGCTTCGACAAATTAGTTCCTAAACTTGACATGCTCGGTGTAGAAGGGACCTCAGCGCACCAGATTAACTTGTTGTGGGTTTATTTCCATCGAAACTTTAAGGACATTGCCCTAAAACGCATCGCTTATCCAAAGGATGTGCCAAACAAGGTGAGTAATGTGTTTATTCACCAAGTAACTAAACTTTTCCCCCAAAAAGGTTGCATGGTCCAAGACGTAGCACGCATGAGTGCCACTCCATGGCCTTTTATAATGTCTCCATTGCCAGAGATCAGTCGAAAGTATATCCGTTATGATGGAAATGCATGACAACAAGGAATTTGAAGAGAGTTTTTTAGCCTGTCCAATGTCGTTCTTTCCCTGCCACGCTACCACAAACTAGTTTCTAAACCTGACGTGCTCGGTGTAGAAGGGCCATCAACAGACCAGATTAACTAGTTGTGGAGTTATTTTCATTGAAACTTTAAGGACTTTGCCCTAAAACACATCGCTTATTCAAAGGATGCGCCAAACAAGGTGAGTAATGTGCTTATTCACCAAGTAACTAAACTTTTCCCCCAAAAAGGTTGCATGCTCCAAGACGTAGCATGCATGAGTGCCACTCCAAGGCCTTTTATAATGTCTCCATTGCCAGAGATCTGTCGAAAGTATATCCGTTATGATGGAAATGCATGACAACAAGGAATTTGAAGAGAGTTTTTTAGCCCGTCCAATGTCGTTCTTTCCCTGCCACGATACCACAAACTAGTTTCTAAACCTGACGTGCTCGGTGTAGAAGGGCCCTCAACAGACCAGATTAACTTGTTGTGGAGTTATTTTCATCGAAACTTTAAGGACATTGCCCTAAAACACATCGCTTATCCAAAGGATGCGCCAAACAAGGTGAGTAATGTGCTTATTCACCAAGTAACTAAACTTTTCCCCCAAAAAGGTTGCATGCTCCAAGACGTAGCACGCATGAGTGCCACTCCAAGGCCTTTTAGAATGTCTCCATTGCCAGGGATCAGTCAAAAGTATATCCGTTATGATGGAAATGCATGACAACAAGGAATTTGAAGAGAGTTTTTTAGCCCGTCCAATGTCGTTCCTTCCCTGCCACGCTATCACAAATTATTTCCTAAACTTGACGTGCTCGGTGTACAAGGGCCCTCAATGGACCAGATTAACTTGTTGTGGGTTTATTTCCATTGAAACTTTAAGGACATTGCCCAAAAATGCATCGCTTATCCAAAGGTTGTGTCAAACAAGGTGAATAATGTGTTTATTCACCAAGTAACTAAACTTTTCCCCCAAAAAGGTTGCATGCTCCAAGACGTAGCACGCATGAGTGCCACTCCAAGGCCTTTTAGAATGTCTCCATTGCCAGAGATCAGTCGAAAGTATATCCGTTATGATGGAAATGCATGACAACAATGAATTTGAAGAGAGTTTTTTAGCCCGTCCAATGTCGTTCTTTCCATGCCACGCTTCGACAAATTAGTTCGAAAACTTTACGTGCTCGGTGTAGAAGGGACCTCAGCGGACCAGATTAACTTGTTGTGGGTTTATTTCCATCGAAACTTTAAGGACATTGCCCTAAAACGCATCGCTTATCCAAAGGATGTGCCAAACAAGGTGAGTAATGTATTTAATCACCAAGTAACTAAACTTTTCCCCCAAAAAGGTTGCATGCTCCAAGACGTAGCACGCATGAGTGCCACTCCAAGGCCTTTTAGAATGTTTCCATTGCTAGAGATCAGTCGAAAGTATATCCGTTATGATGGAAATGCATGACAACAAGGAATTTGAAGAGAGTTTTTTAGCCCGTCCAATGTCGTTCTTTCCCTGCCACGCTTCGACAAATTAGTTCCTAAACTTGACGTGCTCGGTGTAGAAGGGACCTCAGCGGACCAGATTAACTTGTTGTGGGTTTATTTCCATCGAAACTTTAAGGACATTGCCCTAAAACGCATCGCTTATCCAAAGGATGTGCCAAACAAGGTGAGTAATGTGTTTAATCACCAAGTAACTAAACTTTTCCCCCAAAAAGGTTGCATGCTCCAAGACGTAGCACGCATGAGTGCCACTCCAAGGCCTTTCATAATGTCTCCATTGCCAGAGATCAGTTGAAAGTATATCCGTTATGATGGAAATGCATGACAACAAGGAATTTGAAGAGAGTTTTTTAGCCCGTCCAATGTCGTTCTTTCCATGCCACGCTACCACAAACTAGTTTCTAAACCTGACGTGCTCGGTGTAGAAGGGCCCTCAACAAACCAGATTAACTTGTTGTGGAGTTATTTTCATCGAAACTTTAAGGACATTGCCCTAAAACACATCGCTTATCCAAAAGATGTGCCAAACAAGGAGAGTAATGTGTTTATTCACCAAGTAACTAAACTTTTCCCCCAAAAAGGTTGCATGCTCCAAGACGTAGCACGCATGAGTGCCACTCCAAGGCCTTTTAGAATGTCTCCATTGCCAGAGATCAGTCGAAAGTATATCCGTTATGATGGAAATGCATGACAACATGGAATTTGAAGAGAGTTTTTTAGCCCGTCCAATGTCGTTCTTTCCATGCCACGCTTCGACAAATTAGATCCAAAACTTTACGTGCTCGGTGTAGAAGGGACCTCAGCGGACGAGATTAACTTGTTGTGGGTTTATTTCCATCGAAACTTTAAGGACATTGCCCTAAAACGCATCGCTTATCCAAAGGATGTGCCAAACAAGGTGAGTAATGTGTTTAATCACCAAGTAACTAAACTTTTCCCCCAAAAAGGTTGCATGCTCCAAGACGTAGCACGCATGAATGCCACTCCAAGGCCTTTTAGAATGTCTCCATTGCCAGAGATCAGTCGAAAGTATATCCGTTATGATGGAAATGCATGACAACAAGGAATTTGAAGAGAGTTTTTTAGCCCGTCCAATGTCGTTCTTTCCCTGCCACGCTTCGACAAATTAGTTCCTAAACTTGACGTGCTCGGTGTAGAAGGGACCTCAGCGGACCAGATTAACTTGTTGTGGGTTTATTTCCATCGAAACTTTAAGGACATTGCCCTAAAACGCATCGCTTATCCAAAGGATGTGCCAAACAAGGTGAGTAATGTGTTTAATCTCCAAGTAACTAACCTTTTCCCCCAAAAATGTTGCATGCTCCAAGACGTAGCACGCATGAGTGCCACTCCAAGGCCTTTTAGAATGTCTCAATTGCCAGAGATCAGTCGAAAGTATATCCGTTACGATGGAAATGCATGACAACAAGGAGTTTGAAGATAGTTTTTTAGCCCGTCCAATGTCGTTCTTTCCCTGCCACGCTACCACAAATTAGTTCCTAAACTTGACGTGCACGGTGTAGAAGGGCCCTCAACGGACCAGATTAACTTGTTGTGGGGTTACTTCCATCAAAACTTTAAGGACATTGCCCAAAAACGCATCGCTTATCCAAAGGACGTGCCAAACAAGGTGGGTAATGTGTTTATTCACCAAGTAACTAAACTTTTCACCCAAAAAGGTTGCATGCTCCAAGACGAAGCACGCATGATTGCCCCTCCAAGGCCTTTTATAATGTCTCCATTGCCAGAAATCAGTCGAAAGTATATCCGTTATGACGGAAATGCACGACAACAAGGAGTTTGAAGAGAGTTTTTTAGCCCGTCCAACGTCGTTCTTTCCCTGCCACGCTTCGACAAATTAGTTTCTAAACCTGACGTGCTCGGTGTAGAAGGGCCCTCAACAGACCAGATTAACTTGTTGTGGAGTTATTTCCATCGAAACTTTAAGGGCATTGCCCTAAAACGCATCGCTTATCCAAAGGATGTGCCAAAGAAGGTGAGTAATGTGTTTATTCACCAAGTAACTAAACTTTTCCCCCAAAAAGGTTGCATGCTCCAAGACGTAGCACGCATGAGTGCCACTCCAAGGCCTTTTAGAATGTCTCAGATGCCTGAGATCAGTCAAAAGTATATCCGTTACGATGGAAATGCATGACAACAAGGAGTTTGAAGATAGTTTTTTAGCCCGTCCAATGTCGTTCTTTCCCTGCCACGCTACCACAAATTAGTTCCTAAACTTGACGTGCACGGTGTAGAAGGGCCCTCAACGGACCAGATTAACTTGTTGTGGGGTTATTTCCATCGAAACTTTAAGGACATTGCCCTAAAACGCATCGCTTATCCAAAGGACGTGCCAAACAAGGTGGGTAATGTGTTTATTCACCAAGTAACTAAACTTTTCACCCAAAAAGGTTGCATGCTCCAAGACGTAGCACGCATGAGTGCCACTCCAATGCCTTTTATAATGTCTCCATTGCCAGAGATCAGTCGAAAGTATATCCGTTATGATGGAAATGCACGACAACAAGGAATTTGAAGAGAGTTTTTTAGCCCGTCCAATGTCGGTCTTTCCCTGCCACGCTACTACAAACTACTTTCTAAACCTGACGTGCTCGGTGTAGAAGGGCCCTCAACAGACCAGATTAACTTGTTGTAGAGTTATTTCCATCGAAACTTTAAGGACATTGCCCTAAAACACATCGCTTATCCAAAGGATGTGCCAAACAAGGTGAGTAATGTGTTTATTCACCAAGTAACTAAACTTTTCACGCAAAAAGGTTGCATGCTCCAAGACGTAGCACGCATGAGTGCCACTCCAAGGCCTTTTAGAATGTCCCCGATGCCAGAGATCAGTCAAAAGTATATCCGTTACGATGGAAACGCATGACAACAAGGAGTTTGAAGGTAGTTTTTTAGCCCGTCCAATGTCGTTCTTTCCCTGCCACGCTACCACAAATTAGTTCCTAAACTTGACGTGCATCGTGTAGAAGGGCCCTCAACGGACCAGATTAACTTGTTGTGGGGTTATTTCCATCGAAACTTTAAGGACATTGCCCTAAAACGCATCGCTTATCCAAAGGACGTGCCAAACAAGGTGGGTAATGTGTTTATTCACAAAGTAACTAAGCTTTTCACCCAAAAAGGTTGCATGCTCCAAGACGTAGCACGCATGAGTGCCACTCCAAGGCCTTTTATAATGTCTGCATTGCCAGAGATCAGTCGAAAGTATATCCGTTATGATGGAAATGCACGACAACAAGGAATTTGAAGAGAGTTATTTAGCCCGTCCAATGTCGGTCTTTCCCTGCCACGCTACCACAAACTAGTTTCTAAACCTGACGTGTTCGGTGTAGAAGGAACCTCAACAGACCAGATTAACTTGTTGTAGAGTTATTTCCAACGAAACTTTAAGGACATTGCCCTAAAACACATCGCTTATCCAAAGGATGTGCCAAACAAGGTGAGTAATGTGTTTATTCACCAAGTAACTAAACTTTTCACGCAAAAAGGTTGCATGCTCCAAGACGTAGCACGCATGAGTGCCACTCCAAGGCCTTTTAGAATGTCTGCGATGCCTGAGATCAGTCGAAAGTATATTCGTTACGATGGAAATGCATGACAACAAGGAGTTTGAAGAGAGTTTTTTAGCCCGTCCAATGTCGTTCTTTCCCTGCCACGCTACCACAAATTAGTTCCTAAACATGATATGCACGGTGTAGAAGGGCCCTCAACGGACCAGATTAACTTGTTGTGGGGTTATTTCCATCAAAACTTTAAGGACATTGCCCTAAAACGCATCGCTTATCCAAAGGACGTGCCAAACAAGGTGGGTAATGTGTTTATTCACAAAGTAACTAAGCTTTTCACCCAAAAAGGTTGCATGCTCCAAGACGTAGCACGCATGAGTGCCACTCCAAGGCCTTTTATAATGTCTGCATTGCCAGAGATCAGTCGAAAGTATATCCGTTATGATGGAAATGCACGACAACAAGGAATTTGAAGATAGTTATTTAGCCCGTCCAATGTCGGTCTTTCCCTGCCACGCTACCACAAACTAGTTTCTAAACCTGACGTGCTCAGTGTAGAAGGGCACTCGATAGACCAGATTAATTTGTTGTGTAGTTATTTCCATCGAAACTTTAAGGACATTGAACTAAAACACATCGCTTATCCAAAGGATGTGCCAAACAAGGTGAGTAATGTGTTTATTCACCAAGTAACTAAACTTTTCCCCCAAAAAGGTTGCATGCTCCAAGACGTAGCACGCATGAGTGCCACTCCAAGGCCTTTTAGAATGTCTGCGATGCCTGAGATCAGTCGAAAGTATATTCGTTATGATGGAAATGCATGACAACAAGGAGTTTGAAGAGAGTTTTTTAGCCCGTCCAATGTCGTTCTTTCCCTGCCACGCTACCACAAATTAGTTACTAAACTTGACATGCACGGTGTAGAAGGGCCCTCAACGGACCAGATTAACTTGTTGTGGGGTTATTTCCATCAAAACTTTAAGGACATTGCCCTAAAACGCATCGCTTATCCAAAGGACGTGCCAAACAAGGTGGGTAATGTGTTTATTCACCAAGTAACTAAACTTTTCACCCAAAAAGGTTTCATGCTCCAAGACGTAGCACGCATGATTGCCCCTCCAAGGCCTTTTATAATGTCTCCATTGCCAGAGATCAGTCGAAAGTATATCCGTTATGACGGAAATGCACGACAACAAGGAGTTTGAAGAGAGTTTTTCAGCCCGTCCAATGTCGTTCTTTCCCTGCCACGCTATGACAAATTAGTTTCTAAACCTGACGTGCTCGGTGTAGAAGAGCCCTCAACAGACCAGATTAACTTGTTGTGGAGTTATTTCCATCGAAACTTTAAGGACTTTGCCCTAAAACGCATCGCTTGTCCAAAGGATGTGCCAAACAGGGTGAGTAATGTGTTTATTCACCAAGTAACTAAACTTTTCCCCCAAAAAGGTTGCATGCTCCAAGACGTAGCACGCATGAGTGCCACTCCAAGGCCTTTTAGAATGTCTCCGATGCCAGAGATCAGTCAAAAGTATATTCGTTACGATGGAAATGCATGACAACAAGGAGTTTGAAGAGAGTTTTTTAGCCCGTCCAATGTCGATCTTTCCCTGCCACGCTACCACAAATTAGTTCCTAAACTTGACGTGCACGGTGTAGAAGGGCCCTCAACGGACCAGATTAACTTGTTGTGGGGTTATTTCCATCAAAACTTTAAGGACATTGCCCTAAAACGCATCGCTTATCCAAAGGACGTGCCAAACAAGGTGGGTAATGTGTTTATTCACAAAGTAACTAAACTTTTCACCCAAAAAGGTTGCATGCTCCAAGACGTAGCACGCATGATTGCCCCTCCAAGGCCTTTTATAATGTCTCCATTGCCAGAGATCAGTCGAAAGTATATCCGTTATGACGGAAATGCACGACAACAAGGAGTTTGAAGAGAGTTTTTTAGCCCGTCCAATGTCGTTCTTTCCCTGCCACGCTTCGACAAATTAGTTTCTAAACCTGACGTGCTCAGTGTAGAAGGGCCCTCAACAGACCAGATTAACTTGTTGTGGAGTTATTTCCATCGAAACTTTAAGAACATTGCCCTAAAACGCATCGCTTATCCAAAGGATGTGCCAAACAAGGTGAGTAATGTGTTTATTCCCCAAGTAACTAAACTTTTCCCCCAAAAAGGTTGCATGCTCCAAGACGTAGCACGCATGAGTGCCACTCCAAGGCCTTTTAGAATGTCTCCGATGCTTGAGATCAGTCAAAAGTATATCCGCTACAATGGAAATGCATGACAACAAGGAGTTTGAAGAGAGTTTTTTAGCCCGTCCAATGTCGTTCTTTCCCTGCCACGCTACCACAAATTAGTTCCTAAACTTGACGTGCACGGTGTAGAAGGGCCCTCAACGGACCAGATTAACTTGTTGTGGGGTTATTTCCATCGAAACTTTAAGGACGTTGCCCTAAAACGCACAGCTTATCCAAAGGACGTGCCAAACAAGGTGGGTAATTTGTTTATTCACCAAGTAACTAAACTTTTCACCCAAAAAGGTTGCATGCTCCAAGATGTAGCACGCATGAGTGCCACTCCAAGGCCTTTTATAATGTCTCCATTGCCAGAGATCAGTCGAAAGTATATCCGTTATGGTGGAAATGCACAACAACAAGGAATTTGAAGAGAGTTATTTAGCCCGTCCAATGTCGGTCTTTCCCTGCCACGCTACCACAAACTAGTTTCTAAACCTGACGTGCTCAGTGTAGAAGGGCCCTCAATAGACCAGATTAACTTGTTGTGGAGTTATTTCCATCGAAACTTTAAGGACATTGCCCTAAAACACATCGCTTATCCAAAGGAGGTGCCAAACAAGGTGAGTAATGTGTTTATTCACCAAGTAACTAAACTTTTCACGCAAAAAGGTTGGATGCTCCAAGACGTAGCACGCATGAGTGCCACTCCAAGGCCTTTTAGAATGTCTCCGTTGCCCGAGATCAGTCAAAAGTATATCCGTTACGATGGAAATGCATGACAACAAGGAGTTTGAAGAGAGTTTTTTAGCCCGTCCAATGTCGTTCTTTCCCTACCACGCTACCACAAATTAGTTCCTAAACTTGACATGCACGGTGTAGAAGGGCCCTCAACGGACCAGATTAACTTGTTGTGGGGTTATTTTCATCAAAACTTTAAGGACATTGCCCTAAAACGCATCGCTTATCCAAAGGACGTGCCAAACAAGGTGGGTAATGTGTTTATTCACCAAGTAACTAAACTTTTCACCCAAAAAGGTTGCATGCTCCAAGACGTAGCACGCATGAGTGCCACTCCAAGGTGATACTATACGATGTCCCGATCTTCACAGCGTAGGATCAGTCTTCAGATATCTTGCTGCAAGCAGCGATAACTAGTGCAACCTGACGAATAAAACTCGAAGCCAACCACCGTCTTTAACCGGCAACCTGAATCGAGGATTCGCCCAACCACACTCTCAAAGAACCAACCAACACAACCTACAATCAATCGAGGAAACCTCGAAGGGAGTAGGAGCACCAATTGGGAGCGGATGAAGCCGCCGCTTCTGTAAATCCCGCAAAGGAAATCACAAGAGCAAAGGGGTAGAGATCTCTCTCTGAATTTGTTAGCACGCAGCTGAACAAAAGGTGTTCTATATTCGATTATCAAAGTCTGAGATTGCAATGAGTCTTAGGGGGTATTTATACTAGCAACAGCCCTGCTAGATAGGTGGAAACACGAAATAAAATAGATAACACGGACTATGTGAATGGGCCTCCTCGAGATGCCTTCCTGGAGAGTTTCCGCGTGGCTGTTTGACTTCTGCGCAGTCTTCAATGTTTTGGCAATAACTCCATCTTGGAATCTCCAAATGACATGCGGTTTGTTGGGTTGGAAAGTTAACTTGATGACCTTTCACACCATGTGCAGCATGCTCTACGAAATATTGTAGAATGGTACAGTTTATTATAAAAACTTGAGCTTCATGCAGGCTGTTGACTATCTGACCAGCCTGCACTAAATCTGGTCGGCAGGCATTATGGAAGATTCAAACTGGTCGGCACTTGAACCATTCGAAACTAGACTCGATAAGCTTTCCAACGAGTTCTCATGAGCCTTCATAGCTTTTGTGTATCAAAAGATATGACGGATTCTTCTTGATGGTTCTGTCACGCTGGACTGGCTCGAACGTGATCCCTCTCTCTGCTTCATTCTTGGTGTCTTCCTGTCATCCTCCTTGGTGCACCTAAGCAATAGCAACACGCACGACTTAGGTAGTACATAACTTTCATTAACATTAAAATGAATTTCACAAAGTAGCGCGTGCACCTCTTGTTGTAGCTTCTTAGCTCGGTTTCGTGTAATCGGTCCATCAAAGGCTTGGGCTGGTGTTGATGTTGGTGGTACTTGAGTTGATGTAGCTTGACTTGAAGGTTGTAACATGTTGTTGGATGGCATGGTCATATCATCCTCCCCCCCTTGAAAAGGAGTCGTCCTCGACTCTGGAGTATCTTCGCTTGTGAATGGTGATAGGTCAGCAACATTGAAGGTGTTGCTCACGCCATAGCTTGCTGGAAGATCTATCTTGTATGCATTATCATTGATCTTTGCAAGAACACGAAAAGGACCATCTCCTCTTGGCATCAATTTTGATTTGCGCTTATCAGGAAAGCGATCCTTGCGCAAGTGAATCCACACCAAGTCCCCTGGTTCAAACAACACTTTCTTCCTATGTTTGTTCACACTTGCAGCCTTGCGTGCCCCCTTTAGTTCAATTGCTTCCTTGGTCTTCTCATGTATCTTTTTTATATATGCAGCACGCTTGGAGGCTTCCATGTTTGTTCTCTCCTGTAATGGCAAAGGCAACAAATCTATCGCAGCAATAGGTTTGAACCCATAAACAATTTCAAAAGGACACAAATTAGTGGTAGAGTGTACTGCCCTGTTATATGCAAATTCCACATGAGGTAAGCAATCCTCCCACTCTTTCAAGTTCTTTTTCACCATAGTTCGCAGCAACATTGACAACGTACGGTTGACCACTTCAGTTTGTCCATCGGTTTGAGGATGACAAGTGGTCGAGAACAAGAGCTTGGTCCCAAGCTTTGCCCATAATGTTTTCCAAAAGTAGCTCACAAACTTGACGTCTCGATCAGATACAATGGTCCTAGGCATTCCATGTAGCCTCACAATTTCCCTGAAAAACAAATTAGCAACATGTGAAGCATCGTCGCTCTTGTTACAAGGAATGAAATGAGCCATCTTTGAGAATCTATCAACCACAACAAAAATAGAATCTTTTCCTTTCTGAGTTCTAGGCAATCCCAAAATAAAATCCATGCTTATGTCTTCCCAAGGAATATTAGGAGCAGGTAAAGGAGTGTATAAGCCATGAGGGTTCAGTTTTGACTTAGCTTTGTGACAGGTGACGCATCGCTCCACAAATCTGATGACGTCTCTCCGCATCTTGGGCCAATAGAAATGATCTTGAAGCAGCTCATAAGTCTTCTTTTGTCCGAAATGACCTGTTAGTCCACCTCCATGTGACTCCTGCAACAAAAGCAATCTAACCGAAGAATTTGGGACACAAAGCTTGTTAGCTCTAAACAAAAATCCATCATGTATGTGATATTTCTCCCAACCCTTTCCATCTTTACAATGATTATATGGTTCTGAAAATTCTGGGTCATTTTGATACATGCCTTTCAAACTTTCAAGTCCCAAAACCTTTACCTCAAGTTGATTCAACAACACACTCTTTCGAGACAACGCATCAGCAACCACATTGTCCTTACCTTTCTTGTATTTCACAATGTATGGGAATGTTTCAATGAACTCAACCCATTTAGCATGGCGACGATTCAGTTTTGCTTGTCCTTTCAAGTATTTCAAAGCTTCATGATCGGAATGAATAACAAACTCTTTTGGCCATAAGTAGTGCTGCCATGTCTCAAGCACACGCACCAAAGCATACAATTCTTTGTCATATACAGAATAATTCAGTTGAGCACCTCCCAATTTTTCACTAAAATATGCTACAGGTTTTCCTTGTTGCATTAAAACTCCTCCTATCCCAATCCCACTAGCATCACATTCCACTTCAAAAGTTTTAGTGAAATCAGGAAGAACAAGTAATGGTGCTTCAGCCAAACGTTTCTTTAATTCTTGAAAAGCATTTTCTTGTGAATTTCCCCATTTAAAATCAACACCCTTTTTTGTCAATTCATTCAAAGGAGCAGCGATGGTACTGAAATCTTTCACAAACCTTCTATAAAAACCAGCAAGGCCATGAAAACTTCTTACTTGACTTACATTCGTTGGAGTTGGCCAATCCTTGATGGCTTTCACCTTGGTCTCATCAACTTCTATTCCTTTTTCTGAAACAACAAAGCCAAGAAACACAACATGGTCTGTGCAAAAACTGCACTTTTCAAGATTAGCAAATAATTTCTCTTTTCGAAGCTCATCCAAGACTTGACGAATGTGATTCATATGTTCTTCAAAAGACTTGCTATAAATTAGGATGTCATCAAAATAAACAACCACAAATTTTCCAATGAAAGCTCTCAGGACATGGTTCATTAACCTCATAAAAGTACTAGGAGCATTAGTCAAACCAAAAGGCATAACTAACCATTCATACAGCCCAAATTTTGTTTTAAAAGCAGTTTTCCATTCATCACCAGCTTTCATTCTTATCTGATGGTACCCACTCCTCAAATCAATTTTAGTAAATATGGTGGAACCACTTAATTCATCAAGCATGTCCTCTAACCGTGGAATAGGATGGCGATAGCGAACAGTGATATTATTTATAGCTCTACAATCAACACACATCCTCCAAGAACCATCCTTTTTAGGTACTAAGATTACAGGAACAGCACAAGGACTTAAGCTTTCACGAACAAAACCTTTATCAAGAAGTTCTTGCACTTGCCTTTGTATCTCCTTCGTTTCTTCTGGATTGGTACAGTATGGTGGACGATTTGGGAGTGCAGCACCTGGAATGAGGTCAATTTGATGCTCAATCCCACGAATTGGAGGTAGTCCAGCTGGTGTCTCCTTTGGAAAAACATCTTCATAGTCCTGCAAAAGATGAGACACAACACTAGGAAGAGATGTGATGTCGTTAGCTGAAACTAAAATGTCTTTGTACACAAGTACAAGGAGCACTTGATCTGGGTTGTTCCTCACTTCTCTCATTTCAGATTTTGTGGCTAGCATAACTAAATGTTCTCCCTCTCCTTTTTGTTTTTCTATCAAATTTGGCTTCTGGCACTCACTCACCGAATTGTGGATGGCACTCAAGTTCTTTTGCTCTTTTCCCTCTTTACTCACTGGAATAATTTCAGAATTCTTTTGTAAGTGCTCAGCCATGATTTGTTGAGGTGTCATAGGCTTGAGTACAAACTTCTTCCCTTTTAGATCTAGAGTGATCTGATTTGTTCTCCCACAATGTTGGCTATATCGATCATATTGCCATGGCCTTCCAAGAAGTAAGTGACAAACCGACATGGGTGCCACATCACACTCCACCGTGTCAACATATTCCCCGATCTTGAATGGAACTTTCACTTTATATGCAATCTTAATATCTCCCGAATCATTCAACCATTGGACATGATATGGATGAGGGTGTCGCAGCAACTTCCAACCAAGCTTGTCAACCATCTCACGACTAGCAAGATTATGGCAGCTTCCGCCATCAACGATCACCTTCACTACTTTATCTTGCACTTTTGCTCTAGTTTGAAATAAATTATGTCGCTGCCCATTTTCAGCTTCCTTTATCTGGACACTCAATATTTGAGTCACAACAAGAGCAGCACCCTGCTCAAATTTGCAGCCAGTATGGTTCTCATTTTCATGGGCTTCCTCTTCAGATTCTTCCTCAGCTTCCTCTTCACTAGTTGATTCATATTCTCCATTATCATTCACAATGATCACCCGATTGTTTGGGCATTCCCTACTTATATGCCCACGGCCTCCATACTTGAAGCACTGAATCCCACTACTCTTGGCTGTAGAACCCACTGAGGTAGTGGTGGATGCTGCTGGTTTTGGGGCAGCAGCAGTCTTCCCACTAAAAACACTTCGAGCATTAGAATGTGAGCCTCCACTTGAGCTTTTTACCATGGACGGTGCAGCAGCAAATTTGGAGATTGATTTGCTTCCTCCGGACGTAGCCCTCCTATCAAATGAGAAGGACTTGCTGCTCTTAGTATCTTGCTGCAGTTGGCGTTCAGCTTTGGTTGCTTGATGCACTAAATCAATTAGATTTCGGTACGGTTGAAACTCAACAATACGCTGAATGTTGCGATGCAGCCCGGGCATGAATCGTGCAATGGTTTGCTCTTCGTCTTCATGTACATTGGCTCTAATCATAGCCTTCTCCATCTCTTTATAATATTCTTCAACAGATAAACTTCCTTGCTTCAGATTCTGCAGCTTATCAAAAAGATCACGTCGATAGTGCTTGGGCACAAATCGTCTTCTCATTTCTCTCTTCATTTTTTGCCAACTTGCAATAGGACGTTCTCCATCTTCTTCAAGATCATGAAGGAGTTGTTCCCACCAAATCAGAGCATATCCTTCAAATTCCAGAGAGGCCATTGCCAACTTCTTCTGCTCTGAATAATTATGCATCCGAAAGATCTTTTCTACCTTTAACTCCCATGTGAAATAATCTTCAGGGTCAGATCCTCCATCAAATCTTGGCATAGTAAATTTCAGTTTGCCAAATTTCTCCTCATGGTTACCTCTCCTAGGACGTCGGCGACCAAAACTTTGTTGAGAATGATTATCATCATCCTCTTCTTCAGATTCTTCATCATCATTTCTCCGACCTCGTCCACTCCCTCTGCTATGTGAAGCCCTCCGGTGCCTCCTACCTCTTCTTCTTCCATCACTCTCTTCTCCTTCTTCACTATGGTTGCTTGCACCATCGTAAGGTGGACGATGCCTTCTGATTTCAGTCATGAGAGCCTGAAGATCTTGTGTCAATTGATCTTGTTTTGCTTCCATGCTTTGTCGGAGCTCATTAAATTGTGTCATAGTGACACAATTTTCTATGCCGTCACCCATCTTCCTGAAATGTTAGCTCAATATGGCAATAGATATTTGTGGAATAGGAATATATATGTGAAATCTCACAACCTTACCTCTCTAACCAACCAATGCTCTTATGAAATCCCTGCGGGTTACAGGAAAAAAATGTGTGGCGGTATCCGAGAGTGATGGTTGGGAGAATACAAGACCAGAGAATACCAATTACGATGGCTTGTATGTGGAGCTTGGTGGGGAGTAATGCACTAGGAATACAATCTGAATTCTAGCTATTGTAAAGTTAAGTATCAATCCAAGCTAGAAGTTCCCTGCCTAGTGCTGATCACAAACGTATGAAAGATGTAAATGGATCACACCCACTCGCAAAGAAATTTCAGAATTGATGCAGACAAGGATTATGATTGGGATGCAAGTGTTGCTATCAAACCCAACCAAAACTTTGCACCAAACAAAAATAGCAATCTGGTTGTTTAACTTGATGCAAAACTTTCAGCAATGATGCACTTCTAGCAAACTGATCTTGCAACTTTCTTTCTGAACTTCTCTTACTTTTTTTTTTGCACTTTTCTTTCTTCTTTTTTTTTACTCACTCTTTTTTTGTATATAGAACTAAACACAAGGATCAGATATAACACTAGACACTTTATGATAGAAACAAAACACAACCAGTAGCTAAAACTTGATAGGATCAAAGATAACGCAAATGATGATATAGGCTATAGAGATTTTTTTTTGTGGGGAATTTTAGATAAAAAAAAGGCACAAAGAACACGCGAAGGATAATGATCAGCAACTAAACAAAAACTCTAATGGACTGTGACTTAACCGAACTCACTAAAATAACAGATTGAAAACAAAGGGCTAAAACAATATATATTGCTGGCTTTGTAGTGGATAGGACGAAACAAAAATATATGTAGCTAAGGATAAAGAGTCCTACCGTGGCAACTGAGGCTCTGATACCAGATGATACGATACGATGTCCCGATCTTCACGGCGTAGGATCAATCTTCAGATAACTTGCTGCAAGCAGCGATAACTAGTGCAACCTGACGAATAAAACTCGAAGCCAACCACCGTCTTTAACCGGCAACCTGAATCGAGGATTCGCCCAACCACACTCTCAAAGAACCAACCAACACAACCTACAATCAATCGAGGAAACCTCGAAGGGAGTAGGAGCACCAATTGGGAGCGGATGAAGCCGCCGCTTCTGTAAATCCCGCAAAGGAAATCACAAGAGCAAAGGGGTAGAGATCTCTCTCTGAATTTGTTAGCACGCAGCTGAACAAAAGGGGTTCTATATTCGATTATCAAAGTCTGAGATTGCAATGAGTCTTAGGGGGTATTTATACTAGCAACAGCCCTGCTAGATAGGTGGAAACACGAAATAAAATAGATAACACGGACTATGTGAATGGGCCTCCTCGAGATGCCTTCCTGGAGAGTTTCCGCGTGGCTGTTTGACTTCTGCGCAGTCTTCAATGTTTTGGCAATAACTCCATCTTGGAATCTCCAAATGACATGCGGTTTGTTGGGTTGGAAAGTTAACTTGATGACCTTTCACACCATGTGCAGCATGCTCTACGAAATATTGTAGAATGGTACAGTTTATTATAAAAACTTGAGCTTCATGCAGGCTGTTGACTATCTGACCAGCCTGCACTAAATCTGGTCGGCAGGCATTATGGAAGATTCAAACTGGTCGGCACTTGAACCATTCGAAACTAGACTCGATAAGCTTTCCAACGAGTTCTCATGAGCCTTCATAGCTTTTGTGTATCAAAAGATATGACGGATTCTTCTTGATGGTTCTGTCACGCTGGACTGGCTCGAACGTGATCCCTCTCTCTGCTTCATTCTTGGTGTCTTCCTGTCATCCTCCTTGGTGCACCTAAGCAATAGCAACACGCACGACTTAGGTAGTACATAACTTTCATTAACATTAAAATGAATTTCACAAAGTAGCGCGTGCACCTCTTGTTGTAGCTTCTTAGCTCGGTTTCGTGTAATCGGTCCATCAAAGGCTTGGGCTGGTGTTGATGTTGGTGGTACTTGAGTTGATGTAGCTTGACTTGAAGGTTGTAACATGTTGTTGGATGGCATGGTCATATCAATTTGTAGCCACCAGTATATACTTGTGTCCCTTGCTTGATGGCGGGTTTTATTTTGACCGATCATATCTATGCCCCATCCACGAAACGGCCACGGCTTTATGATTGGATGCATAGCCGATGCCGGTGCTCTCTGAATTGCTCCAAATTTCTGACAATCTTGACATCCTTTATTGTACCTAAAAAAATATCCAACGCGCTTTAAAAGCCATTCTCATTTTATGAGCCAATTGATGTGTGCCACAAATCCCTTCATGGAGCTCGCTCATGACAACTTTGGGCTTCTTCAATACTTAAGGCATTTGAGCAAGACACCATCAATCGTCCGATAATACAGATCATCATCCAGTAAGACATAACGTAAAACTTTATACTTCATTTTTGCGTGACGCCGATTGAGAAGGATTTCTCAAATACCTCAATGATATCAAACCTCCAGTCATCGGCATCCACGATGGCAACCTGAATCTGAACATCTTTTAGCCATCGGCCTGTATCCCGATGCCCCCTGAGCTAAATCATTGGCCTCGAAGTTCTGCTTCCTGGGTATACGCCTCATCGCCACAATCTTGAAGGCTTGCAACAACTCCTTGCACTCCTCATTGTAAACTCTGAGAATATCATTCTTGCACTCATAATCCCCAGAAAGTTGATTAATGACCAGTTCTTGCATCACCAATGATCTCTACGGAATCGGCCTCAACCTCTTTGTAATAATTGCAAGCCTTTGAGAACAGCCTCATACTCTCCTTGATTGTTGGTATAATAAGGCTTGATAGTAAAAGCAAACTCGAAGCTTGCCCCCCGAGGGGATATGATGACTAGGCCGATACCCGCATCCATGTCTGCAAACAGACCCATCAAAATACAATGTCCATGGCACAATATCTGAATATGCAATTGAGTCATCTCTGTGCTGAACAATAAAATCGGCCAGGGCTTGTCCCTTGATCGCTTTGGCCGATTCGTATCGTAAGTCGAACTCTGTTAAGGCAAAAATCCATTTCCCAATTCTTCCGTTCAATACAGGGGCCGATAACATGTCTTTCATTACATCGGCCTTACTTACCACAATGCACTCATTGGAGAGTAAATAATGCCTCAATTTGGTACATGAAAAATATAAGCACAAACAGAGTTTTCTCCACTGGCGTGTACCTAGTTTCGGCGTCCAGCATCCTCCTGCTGAGATAGAAAATAACTCGCTCTTTGCCGTCAATATCCTGAACCAAGACGGAGCCGATAGACTTCTCATCGGCCGATAGGTACAGCCTGAACAGAACTCCCTTCTGTGGAGGAATTAGAACTGGTGGGGAGCTCAAATATTCCTTGATGTCGTCCAGCGCCTTCTGCTGCTTATCACCCCATGTGAACTCTTGATCATCTTTTATCTTCAATAACGGAGTGAACGGCTCTATTCTTCCTGACAGGTTCGATATAAAGCGGCGAACAAAATTGATCTTGCCGAGCAGAGATTGTAACTTGGTCTTGTTCGTCGGAGGCTTGATTTTCTTTATAGCATCTATGTTCTTCTGTGTAATCTCAATTCCTCTTTCGTGGACCAAGAAACCCAAAAACTGATCGGCCGATACGCCGAAGGCACACTTGTTAGGGTTCATCTTTAAGCCATACTTCCTCGCTCTTTCAAGTACCTTGCGTAAATCGGCCAAGTGCATATCATATTCCTTAGACTTCACAACGACATCATCAATGTAAACTTCAATCAAAGAGCCTATAAGATCATGAAAAATATAATTCATGGCCCTCTGATAAGTAGCTCCAGCGTTCTTCAAGCCAAAGGCCATGACAACCCACTCGTACAGGCCGATTGCCCCTGGGCACCGAAAGGCTGTCTTGTGAATATCTTCCTTCGGCATGAAAATCTGGTTGTAGCCGGCGTTCCCATCCATGAAGCTGATAACCTTGTGTCCAGACGCGGCATCAACAAGCAAATCGGCCAAAGGCATAGGGTACTCATCTTTTGGTGTTGCTTTGTTTAAGGTCTCTAAAGTCGATACATACCCTAAGTTTGCCATTTTTCTTCATTACTGGAACTATATTGGAGACCCATTCCGCGTATCGGCAAGGTCTGATAAAGTTGACATCGTAAAGTCGTGTGATTTCTGCCTTGATAGCTTCATGCATATCGGCCTTAAATCTCCTAGGAGCTTGTTTAAATGGCCCCAAGTAACTAAACTTTTCACCCAAAAAGGTTGCATGCTCCAAGACGTAGCACGCATGAGTGCCACTCCAAGGCCTTTTAGAATGTCTCCGATGCCAGAGATCAGTCAAAAGTATATCTGTTACGACGGAAATGCATGACAACAAGGAATTTGAACAGTGTTATTTAGCCTGTCCAATGTCGGTCTTTCCCTGCCACGCTACCACAAACTAGTTTCTAAACCTGACGTGCTCGGTGTAGAAGGGCCCTCAACAGACCAGATTAACTTGTTGTGGAGTTATTTCCATCGAAACTTTAAGGACATTGCCCTAAAACGCATCGCTTATCCAAAGAAAGTGCCAAACAAGGTAAGTAATGTGTTTATTCACCAAGTAACTAAACTTTTCACCCAAAAAGGTTGCATGCTCCAAGACGTGGCACGTATGAGTGCCCCTCCAAGGGCTTTTAGAATGTCTCCGATGCCTGAGATCAGTCGAAAGTATATCCGTTACGATGGAAATGCATGACAACAAGGAGTTTGAAGATAGTTTTTTAGCCCGTCCAATGTCGTTCTTTCCCTGCCACGCTACCACAAATTAGTTCCTAAACTTGACGTGCTCGGCGTAGAAGGGCCCTCAACGGACCAGATTAACTTGTTGTGGGGTTATTTCCATCGAAACTTTAAGGACATTGCCCTAAAACGCATCGCTTATCCAAAGGACGTGCCAAACAAGGTGAGTAATGTGTTTATTCACCAAGTAACTAAACTTTTCACCCAAAAAGGTTGCATGTTCCAAGACGTAGCACGCATGAGTGCCACTCCAAGGCCTTTTAGAATGTCTCCGATGCCAGAGATCAGTCAAAAGTATATCCGTTACGATGGAAATGCATGACAACAAGGAGTTTGAAGAGAGTTTTTTAGCCCGTCCAATGTTGTCTTTCCCTGCCACGCTACCACAAATTAGTTCTTAAACTTGACGTGCACGGTGTAGAAGGGCCCTCAACAGACCAGATTAACTTGTTGTGGGGTTATTTCATCAAAACTTTAAGGACATTGCCCTAGAATGCATCGCTTATCCAAAGGACGTGCCAAACAAGGAGGGTAATGTGTTTATTCACCAAGTAACTAAACTTTTCACCCAAAAAGGTTGCATGCTCCAAGACGTGGCACACATGAGTGCCACACCAAGGCCTTTTATAATGTCTCCATTGCCAGAGATCAGTCGAAAGTATATCCGTTATGACGGAAATGCACGACAACAAGGAGTTCGAAGAGAGTTTTTTAGCCCGTCCAATGTCGTTCTTTCCCTGCCACGCTTCGACAAATTAGTTTCTGAACCTGACGTGCTCGGTGTAGAAGGGCCCTCAACAGACCAGATTAACTTGTTGTGGAGTTATTTCCATCAAAACTTTAAGGACATTGCCCTAAAACGCATCGCTTATCCAAAGGATGTGCCAAACAAGGTGAGTAATGTGTTTATTCACCAAGTAACAAAACTTTTCCCCCAAAAAGGATGCATGCTCCAAGACGTAGCACGCATGAGTGCCACTCCAAGGCCTTTTAGAATGTCTCCGATGCCTGAGATCAGTTAAAAGTATATCCGTTACGATGGAAATGCATGACAACAAGGAGTTTGAAGAGAGTTTTTTAGCCCGTCCAATGTCGTTCTTTCCCTGCCACGCTACCACAAATTAGTTCCTAAACTTGACGTGCACGGTGTAGAAGGGCCCTCAACGGACCAGATTAACTTGTTGTGGGGTTATTTCCATCAAAACTTTAAGTTCATTGCCCTAAAACGCATCGCTTATCCAAAGGACGTGCCAAACAAGGTGAGTAATGTGTTTATTCACCAAGTAACTAAACTTTTCACCCAAAAAGGTTGCATGCTCCAAGACGTAGCACGCATGATTGCCCCTCCAAGGCCTTTTATAATGTCTCCATTGCCAGAGATCAGTCGAAAGTATATCCGTTATGACGGAAATGCACGACAACAAGGAGTTTGAAGAGAGTTTTTTAGCCCGTCCAATGTCGTTCTTTCCCTGCCACGCTTCGACAAATTAGTTTCTAAACCTGACGTGCTCAGTGTAGAAGGGCCCTCAACAGACCAGATTAACTTGTTGTGGAGTTATTTCCATCGAAACTTTAAGAACATTGCCCTAAAACGCATCGCTTATCCAAAGGACGTGCCAAACAAGGTGAGTAATGTGTTTATTCACCAAGTAACTAAACTTTTCCCCCAAAAAGGATGCATGCTCCAAGACGTAGCACGCATGAGTGCCACTCCAAGGCCTTTTAGAATGTCTCCGATGCCTAAGATCAGTCAAAAGTATATCCGTTACGATGGAAATGCATGACAACAAGGAGTTTGAAGAGAGTTTTTTAGCCCGTCCAATGTCGTTTTTTCGCTGCCACGCTACCACAAATTAGTTCCTAAACTTCACGTGCACGGTGTAGAAGGGCCCTCAACGGAGCAGATTAACTTGTTTTGGGGTTATTTCCATCGAAACTTTAAGGACATTGCCCTAAAACGCATTGCTTATCCAAAGGACGTGCCAAACAAGGTGGGTAATATGTTTATTCACCAAGTAACTAAACTTTTCACCCAAAAAGGTTGCATGCTCCAAGACGTAGCACGCATGAGTGCCACACCAAGGCCTTTTATAATGTCTCCATTGCCAGAGATCAGTCAAAAGTATATCCGTTATGACGGAAATGCACGACAACAAGGTGTTCGAAGAGAGTTTTTTAGCCCGTCCAATGTCGTTCTTTCCCTGCCACGCTTCGACAAATTAGTTTCTAAACCTGACGTGCTCGGTGTAGAAGTGCCCTCAACAGACCAGATTAACTTGTTGTGGAGTTATTTCCATCGAAACTTTAAGGACATTGCCCTAAAACGCATCGCTTATCCAAAGGATGTGCCAAACAAGGTGAGTAATGTGTTTATTCACCAAGTAACTAAACTTTTCCCCCAAAAAGGATGCATGCTCCAAGACGTAGCATGCATGAGTGCCACTCCAAGGCCTTTTAGAATGTCTCCGATGCCTGAGATCAGTCAAAAGTATATCCGTTACGATGGAAATGCATGACAACAAGGAGTTTGAAGAGAGTTTTTTAGCCCGTCCAATGTCGTTGTTTCCCTGCCACGCTACCACAAATTAGTTCCTAAACTTGATGTGCACGGTGTAGAAGGGCCCTCAACGGACCAGATTGTCTTGTTGTGGCGTTATTTCCATCGAAACTTTAAGGACATTGCCCTAAAACGCATCGCTTATCCAAAGGACGTGCCAAACAATGTGAGTAATGTGTTTATTCACCAAGTAACTAAACTTTTCACGCAAAAAGGTTGTATGCTCCAAGACGTAGCATGCATGAGTGCCACTCCAAGGCCTTTTAGAATGTCTCCGTTGCCAGAGATCAGTCGAAAGTATATCCGTTATGATGGAAATGCACGACAACAAGGAATTTGAAGAGAGTTATTTAGCCCGTCCAATGTCGGTCTTTCCCTGCCACGCTACCACAAACTAATTTCTAAACCTGACGTGCTCGGTGTAGAAGGGCCCTCAACAGACCAGATTAACTTGTTGTGGAGTTATTTCCATCGAAACTTTAAGGACATTGCCGTAAAACGCATCGCTTATCCAAAGGATGTGCCAAACAAGGTGAGTAATGTGTTTATTCACCAAGTAACTAAACTTTTCCCCCAAAAAGGATGCATGCTCCAAGACGTAGCATGCATGAGTGCCACTCCAAGGCCTTTTAGAATGTCTCCGATGCCTGAGATCAGTCAAAAGTATATCCGTTACGATGGAAATGCATGACAACAAGGAGTTTGAAGAGAGTTTTTTAGCCCGTCCAATGTCGTTCTTTCCCTGCCACGCTACCACAAATTAGTTCCTAAACTTGACGTGCACGGTGTAGAAGGGCCCTCAACGGACCAGATTAACTTGTTGTGGGGTTATTTCCATCGAAACTTTAAGGACATTGCCCTAAAACGCATCGCTTATCCAAAGGACGTGCCAAACAAGGTGGGTAATGTGTTTATTCACCAAGTAACTAAACTTTTCACCCAAAAAGGTTGCATGCTCCAAGACGTAGCACGCATGAGTGCCACTCCAAGGCCTTTTAGAATGTCTCCGATGCCAGAGATCAGTCGAAAGTATATCCGTTATGATGGAAATGCATGACAACAAGGAGTTTGAAGAGAGTTTTTTAGCCCGTCCAATGTCGTTCTTTCCCTGCCACGCTACCACAAATTAGTTCCTAAACTTGACGTGCACGGTGTAGAAGGGCCCTCAACGGACCAGATTAACTTGTTGTGGGGTTATTTCCAACGAAACTTTAAGGACATTGCCCTAAAACGCATCGCTTATCCAAAGGATGTGCCAAACAAGGTGAGTAATGTGTTTATTCACCAAGTAACTAAACTTTTCACCCAAAAAGGTTGCATGCTCCAAGACGTAGCACGCATGAGTGCCACTCCAAGGCCTTTTAGAATGTCTCCGATGCCAGAGATCAGTCGAAAGTATATCCGTTATGATGGAAATGCATGACAACAAGGAGTTTGAAGAGAGTTTTTTAGCCCGTCCAATGTCGTTCTTTCCCTGCCACGCTACCACAAATTAGTTCCTAAACTTGACGTGCTCGGTGTAGAAGGGCCCTCAACGGACCAGATTAACTTGTTGTGGGGTTATTTCCATCAAAACTTTAAGGACATTGCCCTAAAACGCATCGCTTATTCAAAGGACGTGCCATACAAGGTGGGTAATGTGTTTATTCACCAAGTAACTAAACTTTTTACGCAACAAGGTTGCATTCTCCAAGACGTAGCACGCATGATTGCCCCTCCAAGGGCTTTTAGAATTTCTCCATTGCCAGAGATCAGTCGAAAGTATATCCGTTATGATGGAAATGCACGACAACAAGGAATTTGAAGAGAGTTTTTTAGCCCGTCCAATGTCATTCTTTCCCTGCCACGCTACCACAAATTAGTTCCTAAACTTGACGTGCTCGGTGAAGAAGGGCCCTCAACAGACCAGATTATCTTGTTGTGGCGTTATTACCGTCGAAACTTTAAGGACATTGCCCTAAAACGCATCGCTTATCCAAAGGATGTGCCAAACAATGTGAGTAATGTGTTTATTCACCAAGTAACTAAACTTTTCCCACAAAAAGGTTGCATGCTCGAAGACGTAGCACGCATGAGTGCACTCCAAGGCCTTTTAGAATGTCTCAATTGCCAGATATCAGTCGAAAGTATATCCGTTATGATGGAAATGCATGACAACAAGGGGTTTGAAGAGAGTTTTTTGGCCCGTCCAATGTCGTTCTTTCCCTGCCATGCTTCAACAAATTTGTTCCTAAACTTGACGTGCTCGGTGTAGAAGGGACCTCAGCGGACCAGATTAACTTGTTGTGGGGTTATTTCCATAGAAACTTTACGGACATTGCCCTAAAACGCAACGCTTAACCAAAGGACGTGCCAAACAAGGTGAGTAATGTGTTTATTCACCAAGTAACTAAACTTTTCCCCCAAAAAGGTTGCATGCTCCAAGACGTAGCACGCATGAGTGCCACTCCAAGGCCTTTTAGAATGTCTCCGATGCCAGAGATCAGTCGAAAGTATATCCGTTACGATGGAAATGCATGACAACAAGGAGTTTGAAGAGAGTTTTTTAGCGCGTCAAATGTCGTTCTTTCCCTGCCACGCTACCACAAACTTGTTTCTAAACCTGACGTGCTCGGTGTAGAAGGGCCCTCAACAGACCAGATTAACTTGTTGTGGAGTTATTTCCATCAAAACTTTAAGGACATTGCCCTAAAACACATCGCTTATCCAAAGGACGTGCCAAACAAGGTGGGTAATGTGTTTATTCACCAAGTAACTAAACTTTTCAACCAAAAAGGTTGCATGCTCCGAGACGTAGCACGCATGATTGCCCCTCCAAGGCCTTTTATAATGTCTCCATTGCCAGAGATCAGTCGAAAGTATATCCGTTATGACGGAAATGCACGACAACAAGGAGTTTGAAGAGAGTTTTTTAGCCCGTCCAATGTCGTTCTTTCCCTACCACGCTTCGACAAATTAGTGTCTAAACGTGACGTGCTCAGTGTAGAAGGGCCCTAAACAGACCAGATTAACATGTTATGGAGTTATTTCCATCGAAACTTTAAGGACATTGCCCTAAAACGCATCGCTTATCCAAAGGATGTGCCAAACAATGTGAGTAATGTGTTTATTCACCAAGTAACTAAACTTTTCCCCCAAAAAGGTTGCATGCTCCAAGACGTAGCATGCATGAGTGCCACTCCAAGGCCTTTTAGAATGTCTCCGTTGCCAGAGATCAGTCAAAAGTATATCCGTTACGATGGAAATGCATGACAACAAGGAGTTTGAAGATAGTTTTTTAGCCCGTCCAATGTCGTTCTTTCCCTGCCACGCTACCACAAATTAGTTCCTAAACTTGACGTGCACGGTGTAGAAGGGCCCTCAACGGACCAGATTAACTTGTTGTGGGGTTATTTCCATCGAAACTTTAAGGACATTGCCCTAAAACACATCGCTTATCCAAAGGACGTGCCAAACAAGGTGGGCAATGTGTTTATTCACCAAGTAACTAAACTTTTCACCCAAAAAGGTTGCATGCTCCAAGACGTAGCACGCATGAGTGCCACTCCAAGGCCTTTTCTAATGTCTCCATTGCCAGAGATCAGTCGAAAGTATATCCGTTATGATGGAAATGCACGACAACAAGGAATTTGAAGAGAGTTATTTAGCCCGTCCAATGTCGGTCTTTCCCTGCCACGCTACCACAAACTAGTTTCTAAACCTGACGTGCTCGGTGTAGAAGGACCCTCAACAGACCAGATTAACTTGTTGTGGAGTTATTTCCATCGAAACTTTAAGGACTTTGCCCTAAAACACATCGCTTATCCAAAGGATGTGCAAAACAAGGTGAGTAATGTGTTTATTCACCAAGTAACTAAACTTTTCACGTAAAAAGGTTGCATGCTGCAAGACGTAGCACGCATGAGTGCCACTCCAAGCCCTTTTAGAATGTCTCCGATGCCTGAGATCAGTCAAAAGTATATCCGTTACGATGGAAATGCATGACAACAAGGAGTTTGAAGAGAGTTTTTTAGCCCGTCCAATGTCGTTCTTTCCCTGCCACGCTACCACAAACTAGTTTCTAATCCTGACGTGCTTGGTATAGAAGGGCCCTCAACGGACCAGATTAACTTGTTGTGGAGTTATTTCCATCAAAACTTTAAGGACATTGCCCTAAAACACATCGCTTATCCAAAGGACGTGCCAAACAAGGTGGGTAATGTGTTTATTCACCAAGTAACTAAACTTTTCACCCAAAAAGGTTGCATGCTCCAAGACGTAGCACGCATGATTGCCCCTCCAAGGCCTTTTATAATGTCTCCATTGCCAGAGATCAGTTGAAAGTATATCCGTTATGATGGAAATGCATGACAACAAGGAGGTTGAAGAGAGTTTTTTAGCCCGTCCAATGTCGTTCTTTCCCTGCCACGCTACCACAAATTAGTTCCTAAACTTGACGTGCACGGTGTAGAAGGGCCCTCAACGGACCAGATTAACTTGTTGTGGGGTTATTTCCATCAAAACTTTCAGGACATTGCCCTAAAACGCATCGCTTATCCAAAGGACGTGCCAAACAAGGTGGGTAATGTGTTTATTCACCAAGTAGCTAAACTTTTCACCCAAAAAGGTTGCATGCTCCAGGACGTAGCACGCATGATTGCCCCTCGAAGGCCATTTATAATGTCTCCATTGCCAGAGATCAGTCGAAAGTATATCCGTTATGATGGAAATGCACGATAACAAGGAATTTGAGGAGAGTTTTTTAGCCCGTCCAATGTCGTTCTTTCCCTGGCACGCTACCACAAACTTGTTTCTAAACCTGACGTGCTCGGTGTAGAAGGGCCCTCAGCGGACCAGATTAACTTGTTGTGGAGTTATTTCCATCGAAACTTTAAGGACATTGCCCTAAAACACATCGCTTATTGTCACACCCTGAGGTTCTCCCAAATCGTAAAAATTAAATTTAATAATTTATCTGAGAAATTGTTGAATTAAATCTGGAGAAAAACCCAATTAAATAATGCATTAAAGAAGTGGAAATGGCAAGGTGGAATTTTTCTTGAGTTCCCCATGTCAAAATACATTAACAGGATTTTTAGTGGAATTTTCAGAGCCCTAAAAATAATTTTAACTAATTAAAAACCCTCAAGCGCAATAAATAAATCCCTGGGAAATCCTTTTTCCTTTTCTTTTTCCTTTTCTTTTTCTTTTTCCCCTTCCCGGGCCGTCGGCCCTTTTTCCCCTCGGCCCAAGCCGAGCGCCGCCCGCGCGCCGCTCTCCTTCCCTCCCGGACCGGCCCAGCCGGCCCAGGCCTTTCTTCCCCCTCCCCGGCCCGAGGCCGCCGCGCCTCCCCGCGCCTCTCCTCCTTCCCGGGCCGGCCCGAGGCCCCGGCCCGAGCCGCCCGGAAGTCCGCCGCGCCTCCCTCGCGCCGCGCCCGCTGACGCGTGGGCCCGCGGCCGAGTCCGCCTCCGCCACGGCCGGCGCCGCCGCCCGCGCCGCCGCGTTTCGCGGGGAGTCCGCAACCGCCGCCGCCCGTGCCCTAGCCGGCCTCCTCCCCTATTTATTTTCCCCCCCCGAGGCCGCCGCCCCTCGTTTTCCCCGCGCCGCCGCCGCCCTAACCCTAGCCGTGCGCCGCCGTCGCCGAAGCCGCGCCGCCGCCTTTTTCCCGCCGTCGGTAAGCGCCGCCGCCCCCCCTTTTTCCCCTCTCCGTCGCCGCCGTGCGCCTTCGGGCCACCGCCGTGCACGCCGCCGCTGCCGCGCGCACCCGCCGCTGCCCCGCCGCCTCCCGTGCGCCGCCGCCGCGAGCCGCCGCCGCGAGCCGCCGCCCCGCCGCCGCCCGCGCCGCTCGGCCCCAAACCCTAGCCGCCGCCGCGCGCCTCAGCCGTCGGATCGGCCACTCGGGCCGATCCCGACCGTCCGCTCCCCGCCCCGCGTGGCCGCCACGTGGCTGCCGCGTCGGCGCCACGTGCGTGCCACGTGGCCGCCACGTCGCCGCTCGCCGCCGCTGCCGCGGCTGACGTCAGCCCTAGCCCGGCTGACGTCAGCCCTAATCGCCGCTGACGTCACCCTACGGGTTTATTGCGCAATAATTAATTAAGGATTTTTCTGTTTTAGTAAAAACACAGATAACTTCAAAAATTCATAACTAATTCATCCGGACTCCGTTTTAGTCCGTTCAAGTCTCAGAAAATTCATAAAAATGCAGAGAATCCATTAAAAATAGTTTTGTTCTTTGTTTCAGTAGACTTATAGCATGTATTGTTGTTTGCTTTGTTTGTCGTGTAGATTC
>BDMV01000008.1:20102644-20143234 GCA_008326285.1 Oryza officinalis
ACACCTCTGATCAGAGTAAAACTATTCGAATAGCCGTGCCCGCGGTTATGGGCGATCAACCAGATTCACCGTGATTAGTTGAACTCTTAAATAATTTGACTTAATGGAAATGGTTTAGTTCAGGTGGATGGTTGGGCCTGTCGCAACGTGGTGTAGCGTTGGACAGTGATGGTTTAATTATGACTACTTAATTCAACTGTTTTACTGTTTTCAACTATTGTTTTTAAATGCGTATTTTATGCAAAATAACCATTGCAGCTCTCCTTTGTTATTACTTGCATCATTATTTTCCTTTCCGGTATGACTTGTTGAGTACAGTGGGTAGTACTCAGTCTTGCTTTATTTTTCCCCACACCAGAGTTGGAGGTTGTTTCAGAGGAAGACTTTTCAGAAGGGTAGGCTTGTTGCTACCGTCGAGGAATGCCTGTGGTTTGGAGTCGCTACGTTGCGAGTGTTTAGTTCATTAGAATAGTTGTTTCCTTTTTCCGCTGCAGTTTTGTAAGAGATTTATATTGTTTTGTAAGACGTGGATCTGTATGGCAACTTTGTCATTTGTGTACCCTGGCTGGTCCTGGACAGGGATGTTAATACACAATTTGCTTTGGAAATTCTGGTAGTGAATTTCTGGGCGTGACACTTATCCAAAGGATGCGCCAAACAAGGTGAGTAATGTGTTTATTCACCAAGTAACTAAACTTTTCCCCAAAAAGGTTGCATGCTCCACGGTGTAGCACGCATGAGTGCCACTCCAAGGCCTTTTAGAATGTCTCCAATGCCAGAGATCAGTCGAAAGTATATCCGTTATGATGGAAATGCATGACAACAAGGTGTTTGAAGAGAGTTTTTTAGCCCGTACAATGTCGTTCTTTCCCTGCCACTCTTCCACAAATTAGTTCCTAAACTTGACGTGCTCGGTGTAGAAGGGACCTCAACGGACCAGATTAACTTGTTGTGGGGTTATTTCCATCGAAACTTTAAGGACATTGCCCTAAAACGCATCGCTTATCCAAAGGATGTGCCAAACAAGGTGAGTAATGTGTTTATTCACCAAGTAACTAAACTTTTCACCCAAAAAGGTTGCATGCTCCAAGACATAGCACGCATGAGTGCCACTCCAAGGCCTTTTAAAATGTCTCCATTGCCAGAGATCAGTCGAAAGTATATCCATTAGGATGGAAATGCATGACAACAAGGAATTTGAAGAGAGTTTTTTAGCCCGTCCAATGTCGTTCTTTCCCTGCCACGCTACCACAAACTAGTTTCTAAACCTGACGTGCTCCGTGTAGAAGGGCCCTCAACAGACCAGATTAACTTGTTGTGGAGTTTTTTCCATCGAAACTTTAAGGACATTGCCCTAAAACACATCGCTTATCCAAAGGATGTGCCAAACAAGGTGAGTAATGTGTATATTCACCTAGTAACTAAACTTTTCCCCCAAAACGGTTGCATGCTCCAAGAGGTAGCACGCATGAGTGCCACTCCAAGGCCTTTTACAATGTCTCCATGCCAGAGATGAGTCGAAAGTATATCCGTTATGATGGAAATGCATGACAACAAGGAATTTGAAGAGAGTTTTTTAACCCGTCCAATGTCGTTCTTTCCCTGCCACGCTACCACAAACTAGTTTCTAAACCTGACGTGCTCGGTGTAGAAGGGCCCTCAACAGACCAGATTAACTTGTTGTGGAGTTATTTCCATCGAAACTTTTAGGACATTGCCTTAAAACACATCGCTTATCCAAAGGATGTGCCAAACAAGGTGAGTAATGTGTTTATTCACCAAGTAACTAAGCATTTCCCCCAAAAAGGTTGCATGCTCCAAGATGTAGCACGCATGAGTGCCACTCCAAGGCCTTTTAGAATGTCTCCGATGCCTGAGATCAGTCAGAAGTTGTTGATGAAAAAATCACACACTGGCTTGGGAGATCTGCTTAGCTCCAGTGCTGGTCCAATTCTTGATAAAGTGCAGGCGTGGCAGTTAGTTTGATCCCGCAACTGACAAGATATACAAACAGCAGATCAGATAACCGATCGGCCGACATAGCCGATGTAGTAATTCCAGCCGATCCTGATGACAGCCGATAGCGATAGGGTTTTGAGCTATCGGCTATGTGTTCAATGTAGATTCTGACACTTGATGTAAATAATGACAAAGAGACAATCGGCTGATGATAATATGCATTAGATCGGCAATGACTTGATAAAGTGAAACGAAAGTTAGACATACTCGATCGGCTGTAGATATCAATGATACATAATCTAAATCTCAAAATATATTTAAACCAAGTGATTGGGATAGATCGGACAGGGCGCCGAGACAGTATAAATCACTTATGTCTAAAAACACCTCAAGAGAGAGATTATATATATTCATAGCATAGCCGATGAAGTGAATCTAACACAGATCCAATGTCATAAAATCCACAAGATTAGATTAAACAGTGAAACCTTTGTTGTCATCGGCTAAATTCAACTTATATGCAATCCTTATAAGCCGATGCAACGTCCAGATAACTCATCGGCTGAAACCCCGATGAAACCCTTATCGGCAATCAAAAAGCAGGCTAGAGATTCATGATTCTAAGCACGACTTAGTAGGTCAAACTCAACTGATGCAGCACTAAGTATGTAAAGAAACACGGTATCTAGATGATCAAGCCCTTGACTGATTTTCAGGGTGGTAGATGCCTAAGCTAATCTAATCTAGCAAGACGATTTAGCCCGATACCGGCAGAAACCCTAAAACGAGAAGCAGCCGATAAAACTAAATCGAGATGCTAATACTAGATTAACAGAAGACATATGATAAATAGCTAGGCAAATATATTATCCAAACCAGAGCAATCCAAGAGGTCGAATGTACTGATGCAGCCTTGAACGACGCCGACGTAGATGGTACAATTGCCTGAACCGACGGAACATTGGACTTACCCCTTCACCGGAGATCGACAGCCGATGCAGCCCCGCGTCAGGTGCCAAATTCCGCCGGTTGATAAATAAACCGTAACAGAGTAAAAGGTGGCGATGCGCCGAATTGTATTGATCGAGAGTTGATTCATTACAATAACCCCGGGTGTACATATTTATACCCATGGGGAGATACTAGTCCTTGTAGGACAAGAAAGAAACTTTCCTAAAGATAAAAGAAAAACATAAAGTCCTTAAGGGACACTAAACACACTTTCCCAAAGATAAAAGGAAACTAACAAATATGCTAATTAATAGATACAATTGCCTTCTTCAGACTCAATCCGTACGTGGCAATCCTCATGAAGCACACCATCCGAATCCGACAATGATCCTACCATCTCCTCATCGGAATCGGCTATATCGGCTATCCTTGTCCAATTCTGTTTCAGCCGATGCACACCGTAGCCGATTTGGCTTGCAGCCGATTCATACTCTGTTTCTGTAATCGCTTATCTCCTCCAATCGGCTTCGGCTTTAACTCTGAATCCAATGCATGATTTACCAAATTTCGTTGTTAACACATGCCCCCCAGTTTTGGAGTATGGGAACTCATGCTTCAAAATTATCTTCTGTGACTCCAAAATTGATCCTCTTTCGCTTCTTGCAATCGGCCTTCATGAGCCGATACCGTCTGCATTAGATAAGCTAGGCTGTCAAACTTGCGGCAAAAGAATTTATCCTTGATAGGTGCTGATAACCCTTGGAATGCAAGATCTGCTAGCTACTCATCGCTTAGATTCAAACTATAACATCGGCTGCGGACATCACGAAATCTTTGTATATATTCCATAGCCGATTCTCCTTCTTGCTGCTGCACTGATATCAAATTTGAAAGTTTCATCTCACTGACGCCAGCAAAGAAGTAGTCATGAAATTGCTTCTCAAGATCGGTCCATCTTCTAATGGAATTTGATGGTAGTGATGAAAACCATGTGAAGGCCGATCCAGTCAAAGACAGTGGAAAAAATCTAACTCTCAGAGCTTCCTCAGCCGATGCTTCCCCACATTGCACTAAGAATCGGCTGATGTGTTCCATTGTAGATATATCATCTTGCCCTGAGAACTTGGAGAAATCTGGAACCTTGTATCGATGTGGCAATGACACCCTATCAAACCACTCAGGATATGGCAGCCGATACACAGAAGTTTGTTCCTTGGGCTTTATTCCAAACTGCTCCTCTATTACCTTTGCAATTCTATCGGCCAAATCGTTGTTATATCGATGCCCATATTGATGAAGTTCTTCTGGCCGATGTTGATATGGCTCATCATGTTGATACTGATATGCTTGCCCCCCGAGCCGATATTGTTGCTGCTGATGACGCTGAAGTTGTTCGCCGATTTGCCCCCCTGGCTGATTTTTGTAAGCAACTACTTCAGGAACTATCTTCTTGATCAAATCTTGTAATGTACTCATCAAAACTCCAGACTGATCAAACAAAGTACGATGAACTGCTTCATTAATCCTTTCTTGAATAACTTCATCCATCGGCTTGGGAGATTGTTCCTTCTCGGCATTGACTTCTTCTTCAGACATACTGGGTAGAAAATTCGCGTCCCACCGGGCGTGCCAAAAGCGTGTTGATGAAAAAATCACACACTGGCCTGGGAGATCTGCTTAGCTCCAGTGCAGGTCCAATTCTTGATAAAGTGCAGGCGTGCCAGTCAGTTTGATCCCGCAACTGACAAGATATACAAACAGCAGATCAGATAACCGATCGGCCGATATAGCCGATGTAGTAATTCTAGCCGATCCTGATGACAGCCGATAGCGATAGGGTTTTGAGCTATCGGCTATGTGTTCAATGTAGATTCTGACATTTGATGTAAATAATGACAAAGAGACAATCGGCTGATGATAATATGCATTAGATCGGCCATATCTAGTTTCTAGCCCGTCCAATGTTGTTCTTTCCCTGCCACGCTACCACAAACTAGTTTCTAAACCTGACGTGCTCGGTGTAGAAGGGCCCTCAACAGACCAGATTAACTTGTTGTGGAGTTATTTCCATCAAAACTTTAAGGACATTGCCCTAAAACACATCGCTTATCCAAAGGATGTGCCAAACAAGGTGACTAATGTGTTTATTCACCAAGTAACTAAACTTTTCCCCCAAAAAGGTTGCATGCTCCAAGATGTAGCACGCATGAGTGCCACTCCAAGGCCTTTTAGAATGCCTCCAATGCCAGAGATCAGTCGAAAGTATATCCGTTATGATGGAAATGCATGACAACAAGGAGTTTGAAGAGAGTTTTTTAGCCTGTCCAATGTCGTTCTTTCCCTACCACGCTTCCACAAATTAGTACCTAAACTTGACGTGGTCAGTGTATAATGGACCTCAATGGACCAGATTAACTTGTTGTGGAGTTATTTCCATCGAAACTTGAAGGACATTGCCCTAAAACGCATCGCTTATCCGAAGGATGTGCCAAACAAGGTGAGTAATGTGTTTATTCACCAAGTAACTAAACTTTTCACCCAAAAAGGTTGCATGCTCCAAGACGTAGCACGCATGAGTGCCACTCCAAGGACTTTTATAATGTCTCCATTGCCAGAGATAAGTCCAAGGTATATCCGTTATGATGGAAATGCAATACAACAAGGAATTTGAAGAGAGTTTTTTAGCCCGTCCAACGTCGTTCTTTCCCTGCCACGCTACCACAAACTAGTTTCTAAACCTGACGTGCTCGGTGTAGAAGGGCCCTCAACAGACCAGATTAACTTGTTGTGGAGTTATTTCCATCGAAACTTTAAGGACATTGCCCAAAAACACATCGCTTATAAAAAGGATGTGCCAAACAAGGTGAGTAATGTGTTTATTCACCAAGTAACTAAACTTTTCCCCCAAAAAGGATGCATGCTCCAAGACGTAGCACGCATGAGTGCCACTCCAAGGCCTTTTATAATGTCTCCATTGCCAGAGATCAGTCGAAAGTATATCCGTTATGATGGAAATGCATGACAACAAGGAATTTGAAGAGAGTTTTTTAGCCCGTCCAATGTCGTTCTTTCCCTGCCACGCTACCACAAACTAGTTTCTAAACCTGACGTGCACAATGTAGAAGGGCCATCAACGGACCAGATTAACTTGTTGTGGGGTTATATCCATCGAAACTTTAAGGACATTGCCCTAAAACACATCGCTTATCCAAAGGATGTGCCAAACAAGCTGAGTAATGTGTTTATGCACCAAGTAACTAAACTTTTCCCCCAAAAAGGAAGCATGCTCCAAGAGGTAGCACACATGAGTGCCACTCCAAGGCCTTTTAGAATGTCTCCGATGCCAGAGGTCAGTCAAAAGTATATCCGTTATGATGGAAATGCATGACAACAAGGAGTTTGAACAGAGTTTTTTAGCCCGTCCAATGTCGTTCTTTCCCTGCCACGCTACCAAAAATTAGTTCCTAAACTTGACGTCCACGGTGTAGAAGGGCCCTCAACGGACCAGATTAACTTGTTGTGGGCTTATTTCCATCGAAACTTTAAGGACATTGCCCTAAAACGCATCGCTTATCCAAAGGATGTGCCAAACAAGGTGAGTAATGTGTTTATTCACCATGTAACTAAACTTTTCACGCAAAAAGGTTACATGCTCCAAGACGTAGCACGCATGAGTGCCACTCCAAGGCCTTTTAGAATGTCTCCGATGCCAGAGATCAGTCGAAAGTATATCCGTTATGATGGAAATGCATGACAACAAGGAGTTTGAAGAGAGTTTTTTAGCCCATCCAATGGGACATTGCCCTAAAACGCATCGCTTATCGAAAGGATGTGCCAAACAAGGTGAGTAATGTGTTTATTCACCAAGTAACTAAACTTTTCACCCAAAAAGGTTGCATGCTCCAAGACATAGCATGCATGAGTGCCACTCCAAGGCCTTTTAGAATGTCTCCAATGCCAGAGATCAGTCGAAAGTATATCCGTTATGATGCAAATGCATGACAACAAGGAATTTGAAGAGAGTTTTTTAGCCCGTCCAATGTCGTTCTTTCCCTGCCACGCTACCACAAACTAGTTTCTAAACCTGACGTGCTCGGTGTAGAAGGGCCCTCAACGGACCAGATTAACTTGTTGCGGAGTTATTTCCATCGAAACATTAAGGACATTGCCCTAAAACACATCGCTTATCCAAAGGATGTGCCAGACAAGGTGAGTAATGTGTTTATTCACCAAGTAACTAAACTTTTCCCCCGAAAAGGTTGCATGCTCCAAGATGTAGCACGCATGAGTGCCACTCCAAGGCCTTTTAGAATGTCTCCAATGCCAGAGATCAGTCGAAAGTATATCCGTTATGATGGAAATGCATGACAACAAGGAGTTTGAAGAGAGTTTTTCAACCCGTCCAATGTCGTTCTTTCCCTGCCACGCTTCCACAAATTAGTTCATAAACCTGACGTGCTCGGTGTAGAAGGGACCTCACCGGACCAGATTAACTTGTTGTGGGGTTATTTCCATCGAAACTTTAAGGACATTGCCCTAAAACGCATTGCTTATCCAAAGGATGTGCCAAACAAGGTGAGTAATGTGTTTATTCACCAAGTAACTAAACTTTTCTCCCAAAAAGGTTGCATGCTCTAAGACGTAGCATGCATGAGTGCCACTCCAAGGCCTTTTAGAATGTCTCCAATGCCAGAGATCAGTCGAAAGTATATCCGTTCTGATGGAAATGCATGACAACAAGGAGTTTGAAGAGAGTTTTTTAGCCCGTCCAATGTCGTTCTTTCCCTGCCACGCTACCACAAATTAGTTCCTAAACTTGGCGTGCACGGTGTAGAAGGGCCCTCAACGGACTAGGTTAACATGTTGTGGGGTTATTTCCAACGAAACATTAAGGACATTGCCCTAAAACGCATCCCTTATCGAAAGGATGTGCCAAAAAAGGTGGGTAATGTGTTTATTCATCAAGTAACTAAACTTTTCACCCAAAAAGGTTGCATGCTCCAAGACATAGCATGCATGAGTGCCACTCCAAGGCCTTTTAGAATGTCTTCATTGCCAGAGATCAGTCGAAAGTATATCCGTTATGATGCAAATGCATGACAACAAGGAATTTGAAGAGAGTTTTTTAGCCCGTCCAATGTCGTTCTTTCCCTGCCACGCTACCACAAACTAGTTTCTAAACCTGACGTGCTCGGTGTAGAAGGGCCCTCAACGGACCAGATTAACTTGTTGCGGAGTTATTTCCATCGAAACTTTAAGGACATTGCCCTGAAACACATCGCTTATCCAAAGGATGTGCCAAACAAGGTGAGTAATGCGTTTATTCACCAAGTAACTAAACTTTTCCCCCGAAAAGGTTGCATGCTCCAAGATGTAGCACGCATGAGTGCCACTCCAAGGCCTTTTAGAATGTCTCCAATGCCAGAGATCAGTCGAATGTATATCCGTTATGATGTAAATGCATGACAACAAGGAGTTTGAAGAGAGTTTTTCAGCCCGTCCACTGTCGTTCTTTCCCTGCCACGCTTCCACAAATTAGTTCATAAACCTGACATGCTCGGTGTAGAAGGGACCTCACCGGACCAGATTAACTTGTTGTGGGGTTATTTCCATCGAAACTTTAAGGACATTGCCCTAAAATGCATCGCTTATCCAAAGGATGTGCCAAACAAGGTGGGTAATGTGTTTATTCACCAAGTAACTAAACTTTTCACCTAAAAAGGTTGCATGCTCCAAGTAGTAGCACGCAAGAGTGCCACTCCAAGGCCTTTTAGAATGTCTCTATTGCCAGAGATCAGTCGAAAGTATATCCGTTATGATGGAAATGCATGACAACCAGGAATTTGAAGAGAGTTTTTTAGCCCGTCCAATGTCGTTCTTTCCTTGCCACGCTACCACAAACTAGTTTCTAAACCTGACGTGCTCGGTGTAGAAGGGCCCTCAACGGACCAGATTAACTTGTTGCGGAGTTATTTCCATCGAAACTTTATGGACATTGCCCTAAAACACAACGCTTATCCAAAGGATGTGCCAAAGAAGGAGCGTAATGTGTTTATTCACCAAGTAACTAAACTTTTCCCCCAAAAAGGTTGCATGCTCCAAGATGTAGCACGCATGAGTGCCACTTCAAGGCCTTTTAGAATGTCTCCAATGCCAGAGATCAGTCGAAAGTATATCCGTTATGATGGAAATGCTTGACAACAAGGAGTTTGAAGAGAGGTTTTTAGCCCGTACAATGTCGTTCTTTCCCTGCCACTCTTCCACAAATTAGTTCCTAAACTTGACGTGCTCGGTGTAGAAGGGCCCTGAACGGACCAGGTTAACTTGTTGTGGGGTTATTTCCATCGAAACTTTAAGGACATTGCCCTAAAACGCATCGCTTATCCAAAGGATGTGCCAAACAAGGTGAGTAATGTGTTTATTCACCAAGTAACTAAACTTTTCACCCAAAAAGGTTGCATGCTCCAAGACGTAGCACGCATGAGTGCCACTCCAAGGCCTTTTATAATGTCTCCATTGCCAGAGATCAGTCGAAAGTATATCCGTTATGATGGAAATGCATGACAACGAGGAATTTGTAGAGAGTTTTTTAGCCCGTCCAATGTCGTTCTTTCCCAGCCACGCAACCACAAACTAGTTTCTAAACCTGACGTGCTCGGTGTAGAAGGGCCCTCAACAGACCAGATTAACTTGTTGTGGAGTTATTTCCATCGAAACTTTAAGGACATTGCCCTAAAACACATCGCTTATCCAAAGGATGTGCCAAACAAGGTGAGTAATGCGTTTATTCACCAAGTAACTAAACTTTTCCCCCGAAAAGGTTGCATGCTCCAAGATGTAGCACGCATGAGTGCCACTCCAAGGCCTTTTAGAATGTCTCCAATGCCAGAGATCAGTCGAAAGTTTATCCGTTATGATGGAAATGCATGACAACAAGGAGTTTGAAGAGAGTTTTTCAGCCCGTCCAATATCGTTCTTTCCCTGCCACGCTTCCACAAATTAGTTCATAAACCTGACGTGCTCGGTGTAGAAGGGACCTCACCGGACCAGATTAACTTGTTGTGGGGTTATTTCCATCGAAACATTAAGGACATTGCCCTAAAACGCATTGCTTATCCAAAGGATGTGCCAAACAAGGTGAGTAATGTGTTTATTCACCAAGTAACTAAACTTTTCACCCAAAAAGGTTGCATGCTCCAAGACGTCGCATGCATGAGTGCCACTCCAAGGCCTTTTATAATGTCTCCATTGCCAGAGATCAGTCGAAAGTATATCCGTTATGATGGAAATGCATGACAACGAAGAATTTGAAGAGAGTGTTTTAGCCCGTCCAATGTCGATCTTTCCCAGCCACACAACCACAAACTAGTTTCTAAACCTGACGTGCTCAGTGTAGAAGGGCCCTCAACAGACCAGATTAACTTGTTGTGGAGTTATTTCCATCGAAACTTTAAGGACATTGCCCTAAAACACATCGCTTATCCAAAGGATGTGCCAAACAAGGTGAATAATGTATTTATTCACCAAGTAACTAAACTTTTCCCCGAAAAAGGTAGCATGCTCCAAGAGGTAGCACACAAGAGTGCCACTCCAAGGCCTTTTAGAATGTCTCCGATGCCTGAGATCAGTCAAAAGTATATCCGTTATGATGGAAATGCATGACAACAAGGAGTTTGAAGAAAGTTTTTTAGCCCGTCCAATGTCGTTCTTTCCCTGCCATGCTACCACAAACTTCTTTCTAAACCTGACGTGCTCGGTGTAGAAGGGCCCTCAACAGACCAGATTAACTTGTTGTGGAGTTATTTCCAACGAAACTTTAAGGACATTGCCCTAAAACACATCGCTTATCCAAAGGATGTGCCAAAGAAGGTGAGTAATGTGTTTATTCACCAAGTAACTAAACTATTCCCCCAGAAAGGTTGCATGCTCCAAGATGTAGCACGCATGAGTGCCACTCCAAGGCCTTTTAGAATGTCTCCAATGCCAGAGATCAGTCGAAAGTATATCCGTTATGATGGAAATGCATGACAACAAGGAGTTTGAAGAGAGTTTTTTAGCCCGTCCAATGTCGTTCTTTCCCTGCAACGCTTCCACAAATTAGTTCATAAACCTGACGTGCTCGGTGTAGAAGGGACCTCATCGGACCAGATTAACTTGTTGTGGGGTTATTTCCATCGAAACTTTAAGGATATTGCCCTAAAACGCATCGCTTATCCAAAGGATGTGCCAAACAAGGTGAGTAATGTGTTTGTTCACCAAGTAACTAAACTTTTCACCCAAAAAGGTTGCATGCTCGAAGACATAGCATGCATGAGTGCCACTCCAAGGCCTTTTATAATGTCTCCATTGCCAGAGATCAGTCGAAAGTATATCCGTTATGATGGAAATGCATGACAACAAGGAATTTGAAGACAGTTTTTTAGCCCGTCCAATGTCGTTCTTTCCTTGCCACGCTACCACAAACTAGTTTCTAAACCTGACGTGCTCGGTGTAGAAGGGCCCTCAACGGACCAGATTAACTTGTTGCGGAGTTATTTCCATCGAAACTTTATGGACATTGCCCTAAAACACAACGCTTATCCAAAGGATGTGCCAAACAAGGAGAGTAATGTGTTTATTCACCAAGTAACTAAACTTTTCCCCCAAAAAGGTTGCATGCTCCAAGAGGTAGCACACAAGAGTGCCACTCCAAGGCCTTTTAGAATGTCTCAGAAGCCTGAGATCAGTCCAAAGTATATCCGTTATGATGGAAATGCATGACAACAAGGTGTTTGAAGAAAGTTTTTTAGCCCGTCCAATGTCGTTCTTTCCCGGCCATGCTACCACAAACTTCTTTCTAAACCTGACGTGCTCGGTGTAGAAGGGCTCTCAACAGACCAGATTAACTTGTTGTGGAGTTATTTCCAACGAAACTTTAAGGACATTGCCCTAAAACACATCGCCTATCCAAAGGATGTGCCAAAGAAGGTGAGTAATGTGTTTATTCACCAAGTAACTAAACTTTTCACCCAAGAAGGTTGCATGCTCCAAGACATAGCACGCATGAGTTTCACTCCAAGGCCTTTTAGAATGTCTCCATTGCCAGAGATCAGTCGAAAGTCTATCCGTTATGATGGAAATGCATGACAACAAGGAATTTGAAGACAGTTTTTTAGCCCGTCCAATGTCGTTCTTTCCTTGCCACGCTACCACAAACTAGTTTCTAAACCTGACGTGCTCGGTGTAGAAGGGCCCTCAACGGACCAGATTAACTTGTTGCGGAGTTATTTCCATCGAAACTTTATGGATATTGCCCTAAAACACAACGCTTATCCAAAGGATGTGCCAAACAAGGAGAGTAATGTGTTTATTCACCAAGTAACTAAACTTTTCCCCCAAAAAGGTTGCATGCTCCAAGATGTAGCACGCATGAGTGCCACTTCAAGGCCTTTTAGAATGTCTCCAATGCAAGAGATCAGTCGAAAGTATATCCGTTATGATGGAAATGCAGGACAACAAGGAGTTTGAAGAGGGTTTTTTAGCCCGTCCAAAGTCGTTCTTTCCCTGCCTCGCTTCGACAAATTAGTTCCTAAACTTGACGTGCTCGGTGTAGAAGGGCCCTCAACGGACCAGATTAACTTGTTGTGGGGTTATTTCCATCGAAACTTTAAGGACATTGCCCTAAAACACATCGCTTATCCAAAGGATGTGCCAAACAAGGTGAGTAATGTGTATATTTACCAAGTAACCAAACTTTTCCCCCAAAAAAGTTGCATGCTCGAAGACGTAGCACGCATGAGTGCCACTCCAAGGCCTTTTAGAATGTCTCCAATGCCAGAGATCAGTCGAAAGTATATCCGTTATGATGGAAATGCATGACAACGAGGAATTTGTAGAGAGTGTTTTAGCCCGTCCAATGTCGTTCTTTCCCAGCCACGCAACCACAAACTAGTTTCTAAACCTGACGTGCTCGGTGGAGAAGGGCCCTCAACAGACCAGATTAACTTGTTGTGGAGTTATTTCCATCGAAACTTTAAGGACATTGCCCTAAAACACATCGCTTATCCAAAGGATGTGCCAAACAAGGTGAGTAATGTGTTTATTTACCAAGTAACCAAACTTTTCCACCAAAAAAGTTGCATGCTCGAAGACGTAGCACGCATGAGTGCCACTCCAAGGCCTTTTAGAATGTCTCCAATGCCAGAGATCAGTCGAAAGTATATCCATTATGATGGAAATGCATGACAACAAGGAGTTTGAAGAGAGTTTTTTAGCCCGTCCAATGTCGTTCTTTCCCTGCCACGCTACCACAAATTAGTTCCTAAACTTGACGTCCATGGTGTAGAAGGGCCCTGAACGGACCAGGTTAACTTGTTGTGGGGTTATTTCCATCGAAACTTTAAGGACATTGCCCTCAAACGCATCGCTTATCGAAAGGATGTGCCAAACAAGGTGAGTAATGTGTTTATTCACCAAGTAACTAAACTTTTCACCCTAAAAGGTTGCATGCTCCAAGACGTAGCACGCATGAGTGCCACTCCAAGGCATTTTATAATGTCTCCATTGCCAGAGATCAGTCGAAAGTATATCCGTTATGATGGAAATGCATGACAACGAGGAATTTGTAGAGAGTGTTTTAGCCCGTCCAATGTCGTTCTTTCCCAGCCACGCAACCACAAACTAGTTTCTAAACCTGACGTGCTCGGTGTAGAAGGGCCCTCAACAGACCAGATTAACTTGTTGTGGAGCTATTTCCATCGAAACTTTAAGGACATTGCCCTAAAACACATCACTTATCCAAAGGATGTGCCAAACAAGGTGAATAATGTGTTTATTCACCAAGTAACTAAACTTTTCCCCCAAAAAGGTAGCATGCTCCAAGAGGTAGCACGCAAGAGTGCCACTCCAAGGCCTTTTAGAACGTCTCCGATGCCTGAGATCAGTCAAAAGTATATCCGTTATGATGGAAATGCATGACAACAAGGAGTTTGAAGAGAGTTTTTTAGCCCGTCCAATGTCGTTCTTTCCCTGCCATGCTACCACAAACTTCTTTCTAAACCTGATGTGCTCGGTGTAGAAGGGCCCTCAACAGACCAGATTAACTGGTTGTGGAGTTATTTCCATCGAAACTTTAAGGACATTGCCCTAATATACATCGCTTATCCAAAGGATCTGCCAAACAAGGTGAGTAATTTGTTTATTCACCAAGTAACTAAACTTTTCCCCCAGAAAGGTTGCATGCTCCAAGATGTAGCACGCATGAGTGCCACTCCAAGGCCTTTTAGAATGTCTCCAATGCCAGAGATCAGTCGAAAGTATATCCGTTATGATGGAAATGCATGACAACAAGGAGTTTGAATAGAGTTTTTTAGCCCGTCCAATGTCGTTCTTTCCCTGCCACGCTTCCACAAATTAGAGTTTTTTAGCCCGTCCAATGTCGTTCTTTCCTTGCCACGCTACCACAAACTCGTTTCTAAACCTGACGTGCTCGGTGTAGAAGGGCCCTCAACGGACCAGATTAACTTGTTGCGGAGTTATTTCCATCGAAACTTTATGGACATTGCCCTAAAACACAACGCTTATCCAAAGGATGTGCCAAACAAGGAGAGTAATGTGTTTATTCACCAAGTAACTAAACTTTTCCCCCAAAAAGGTTGCATGCTCCAAGATGTAGCACGCATGAGTGCCACTCCAAGGCCTTTTAGAATGTCTCCAATGCCAGAGATCAGTTGAAAGTATATCCGTTATGATGGAAATGCATGACAACAAGGAGTTTGAAGAGGGTTTTTTAGCCCGTCCAAAGTCGTTCTTTCCCTGCCACGCTTCGACAAATTAGTTCCTAAACTTGACGTGCTCGGTGCAGAAGGGCCCTCAACGGACCAGATTAACTTGTTGTGGGGTTATTTCCATCGAAACTTTAAGGACATTTCCCTAAAACGCATCGCTTATCCAAAGGATGTGCCAAACAAGGTGGGTAATGTGTTTATTCTCCAAGTAACTAAACTTTTGACCCAAAAAGGATGCATGCTCCAAGACATAGCACGCATGAGTGCCACTCCAAGGCCTTTTAGAATGTCTCCATTGCCAGAGATCAGTCGAAAGTATATCCGTTATGATGGAAATGCAAGACAACAAGGAATTTGAAGACAGTTTTTTAGCCCGTCCAATGTCGTTCTTTCCCTGCCACGCTACCGTAAACTAGTTTCTAAACCTGACGTGCCCAGTGTAGAAGGGCCCTCAATAGACCAGATTAACTTGTTGCGGAGTTATTTCCATCGAAACTTTAAGGACATTGCCCTAAAACACATCGCTTATCCAAAGGATGTGCCAAACAAGGTGAGTGATGTGTTTATTTACCAAGTAACCAAACTTTTCCCCCAAAAAAGTTGCATGCTCGAAGATGTAGCACGCATGAGTGCCACTCCAAGGCCTTTTAGAATGTCTCCAATGCCAGAGATCAGTCGAAAGTATATCCATTATGATGGAAATGCATGACAACAAGGAGTTTGAAGAGAGTTTTTTAGCCCGTCCAATGTCGTTCTTTCCCTGCCACGCTACCACAAATTAGTTCCTAAACTTGACGTGCATGGTGTAGAAGGGCCCTCAACGAACCAGGTTAACTTGTTGTGGGGTTATTTCCATCGAAACTTTAAGGACATTGCCCTAAAACGCATCGCTTATCCAAAGGATGTGCCAAACAAGGTGAGTAATGTGTTTATTCACCAAGTAACTAAACTTTTCACCCAAAAGGGTTGCATGCTCCAAGACGTACCACGCATGAGTGCCACTCCAAGGCCTTTTAGAATGTCTCCAATTCCAGAGATCAGTCGAAAGTATATCCGTTATGATGGAAATGCATGACAACAAGGAGTTTGAAGAGAGTTTTTTAGCCCGTCCAATGTCGTTCTTTCCCTGCCACGCTACCACAAATTAGTTCCTAAACTTGACGTGCACGGTGTAGAAAGGCCCTCAACGGACCAGATTAACTTGTTGTGGGGTTATTTCCAACAAAACTTTAAGGACATTGCCCTAAAACGCATCGCTTATCGAAAGGAAGTGCCAAACAAGGTGAGTAATGTGTTTATTCACCAAGTAACTAAACTTTTCACGCAAAAAGGTTGCATGCTCCAAGACGTAGCACGCATGAGTGCCACTCCAAGGCCTTTTAGAATGTCTCCGATGCCAGAGATCAGTCGAAAGTATATCCGTTATGATGGAAATGCATGACAACAAGAAGTTTGAAGAGAGTTTTTTAGCCCGTCCAATGTCGTTCTTTCCCTGCCACGCTACCACAAATTAGTTCCTAAACTTGATGTGCACAGTGTAGAAGGGCTCTGAACGGACCAGATAAACATGTTGTGGGGTTATTTCCAACGAAACATTAAGGACATTGCCCTAATACGCATCGCTTATCCAAAGGATGTGTCAAACAAGGTGAGTAATGTGTTTCTTCAGCAAGTAACTAAACTTTTGCCCCAAAAAGGATGCATGGTACAAGACGTAGCACGCATGAGTGCCACTCCAAGGCCTTTTAGAATGTCTCCGATGCCAGAGATCAGTCGAAAGTATATCCGTTATGATGGAAATGCATGACAACAAGGGGTTTGAAGAGAGTTTTTTAGCCCGTCCAATGTCGTTCTTTCCCTGCCACGCTACCACGAATTAGTTCCTAAACTTGACGTGCACGATGTAGAAGGGCCCTCAACGGACCAGATTAACTTGTTGTGGGGTTATTTCCAACGAAACTTTAAGGACATTGCCCTAAAATGCATCGCTTATCCGAAGGATGTGCCAAACAAGGTGAGTAATGTGTTCATTCACCAAGTAACTAAACTTTTCACGCAAAAAGGTTGCATGCTCCAAGACGTAGCACGCATGAGTGCCATTCCAAGGCCTTTTAGAATGTCTCCGATGCCAGAGATCAGTCGAAAGTTTATCCGTTATGATGGAAATGCATGACAACAAGGAGTTTAAAGAGAGTTTTTTAGCCCATCCAATGTCGTTCTTTCCCTGCCACGCTACCACAAATTAGTTCCTAAACTTGACATGCTCGGTGTAGAAGGGCCCTCAACGGACCAGATTAACTTGTTGTGAGGTTATTTCCATCGAAACTTTAAGGACATTGCCCTAAAACGCATCGCTTATCCAAAGGATGTGCCAAACAAGGTGGGTAATGTGTTTATTCACCAAGTAACTAAACTTTTCACCCAAGAAGGTTGCATGCTCCAAGACGTAGCACGCATGAGTGCCACTCCAAGGCCTTTTAGAATGTCTCCGATGCCAGAGATCAGTCGAAAGTATATCCGTTATGATGTAAATGGATGACAACAAGGAGTTTGAAGAGAGTTTTTTAGCCCGTCCAATGTCGTTCTTTCCCTGCCATGCTACCACAAACTAGTTTCTAAACCTGACGTGCTCGGTGTAGAAGGGCCCTCAACAGACCAGATTAACTTGTTGTGGAGTTATTTCCATCAAAACTTTAAGGACATTGCCCAAAAACACATCGCTTATCCAAAGGATGTGCCAAACAAGGTGAGTAATGTGTTTATTCACCAAGTAACTAAACTTTTCACCCAAAAAGGTTGCATGCTCCAAGACGTAGCACGCATGAGTGCCACTCCAGGGCCTTTTAGAATGTCTCTGATGCCATAGATCAGTCGAAAGTATATCCGTTATGATGGAATGCATGACAACAAGGAGTTTGAAGAGAGTTTTTTAGCCCGTCCAATGTCGTTCTTTCCCTGCCACGCTACCACAAACTAGTTTCTAAACCTGACGTGCTCGGTGTAGAAGGGCCCTCAACAGACCAGATTAACTTGTTGTGGAGTTATTTTCATCGAAGCTTTAAGGACATTGCCCTAAAACACATAGCTTATCCAAAGGATGTGCCAAACAAGGTGAGTAATGTGTTTATTCACCAAGTAACTAAACTTTTCCCCCAAAAAGGTTGCATGCTCCAAGACGTAGCACGCATGAGTGCCACTGCAAGGCCTTTTAGAATGCCTCCATTGCCAGAGATCAGTCGAAAATATATCCGTTATGATGGAAATGCATGACAACAAGGAATTTGAAGAGAGTTTTATAGCCCGTCCAATGTCGTTCTTTCCTAGCCACGCAACCACAAAGTAGTTTCTAAACCTGATGTGCTCGGTGTAGAAGGGCCCTCAACAGACCAGATTAACTTGTTGTGGAGTTATTTCCATCAAAACTTTAAGGACATTGCCCTAAAACACATCGCGTATCCAAAGGATGTGCCAAACATGGTGAATAATCTGTTTATTCACCAAGTAACTAAACTTTTCCCCCAAAAAGGTTGCATGCTCCCAGATGTAGCACGCATCAGTGCCACTCCAAGGCCTTTTAGAATGTCTCCGATGCCAGAGACCAGTCGAAAGTATATCCGTTATGATGGAAATGCATGACAACAAGGAGTTTGAAGAGAGTTTTTTAGCCCGTCCAATGTCGTTCTTTCCCTGCCACGCTACCACAAACTAGTTCCTAAACTTGACATGCTCGGTGTAGAAGGGCCCTCAACGGACCAGATTAACTTGTTGTGAGGTTATTTCCATCGAAACTTTAAGGACATTGCCCTAAAACGCATCGCTTATCCAAAGGATGTGCCAAACAAGGTGGGTAATGTGTTTATTCACCAAGTAACTAAACTTTTCACCCAAAAAGGTTGCATGCTCCAAGACGTAGCACGCATGAGTGCCACTCCAAGGCCTTTTAGAATGTCTCCGATGCCAGATATCAGTCGAAAGTATATCCATTATGATGGAAATGCATGACAATAAGGAATTTGAAGAGAGTTTTTTAGCCCGTCCGATGTTGTTCTTTCCCTGCCACGGGTCGACAAATTAGTTCCTAAACTTGACGTGCTCGGTGTAGAAGGGACCTCAGTGGACCAGATTAACTTGTTGTGGGGTTATTTCCTTCGAAACATTAAGGACAGTGCCCTAAAACGCATGGCTTATCCAAAGGATGTGCCAAACAATGTGAGTAATGTGTTTATTCACCAAGTAACTAAACTTTTCACCCAAAATGGTTGCATGCTCCAAGACGTAGCACGCATGAGTGCCACTCCAAGGCCTTTTAGAATGTCTCCGATGCCAGAGATCAGTCGAAAGTATATCCGTTATGATGGAAATGCATGACAACAAGGAATTTGAAGAGAGTTTTTTAGCCCGTCCGATGTTGTTCTTTCCCTGCCACGGGTCGACAAATTAGTTCCTAAACTTGACGTGCTCGGTGTAGAAGGGACCTCAGTGGACCAGATTAACTTGTTGTGGGGTTATTTCCTTCGAAACATTAAGGACAGTGCCCTAAAACGCATGGCTTATCCAAAGGATGTGCCAAACAAGGTGAGTAATGTGTTTATTCACCAAGTAACTAAACTTTTCACCCAAAAAGGTTGCATGCTCCAAGACGTAGCACGCATGAGTGCCACTCCAAGGCCTTATAGAATGTCTCCGATGCCAGAGATCAGTCGAAAGTTTATCCGTTACGATGGAAATGCATGACAACAAGGAGTTTGAAGAGAGTTTTTTAGCCCGTCCAATGTCGTTCTTTCCCTGCCACGCTACCACAGAGTAGTTTCTAAACTTGATATGCTCGGTGTAGAAGGGCCCTCAACGGACCAGATTAACTTGTTGTGAGGTTATTTCCATCGAAACTTTAAGGACATTGCCCTAAAACGCATCGCTTATCCAAAGGATGTGCCAAACAAGGTGGGTAATGTGTTTATTCACCAAGTAACTAAACTTTTCACCCAAAAAGGTTGCATGCTCCAAGACGTAGCACGCATGAGTGCCACTCCAGGGCCTTTTAGAATGTCTCTGATGCCATAGATCAGTCGAAAGTATATCCGTTATGATGGAATGCTTGACAACAAGGAGTTTGAAGAGAGTTTTTTAGCCCGTCCAATGTCGTTCTTTCCCTGCCACGCTACCACAAACTAGTTTCTAAACCTGACGTGCTCGGTGTAGAAGGGCCCTCAACAGACCAGATTAACTTGTTGTGGAGTTATTTTCATCGAAGCTTTAAGGACATTGCCCTAAAACACATAGCTTATCCAAAGGATGTGCCAAACAAGGTGAGTAATGTGTTTATTCACCAAGTAACTGAACTTTTCCCCCAAAAAGGTTGCATGCTCCAAGACGTAGCATGCATGAGTGCCACTGCAAGGCCTTTTAGAATGCCTCCATTGCCAGAGATCAGTCGAAAATATATCCGTTATGATGGAAATGCATGACAACAAGGAATTTGAAGAGAGTTTTATAGCCCGTCCAATGTCGTTTTTTCCTAGCCACGCAACCACAAAGTAGTTTCTAAACCTGATGTGCTCGGTGTAGAAGGCCCCTCAACAGACCAGATTAACTTGTTGTGGAGTTATTTCCATCAAAACTTTAAGGACATTGCCCTAAAACACATCGCTTATCCAAAGGATGTGCCAAACAAGGTGAATAATCTGTTTATTCACCAAGTAACTAAACTTTTCCCCCAAAAAGGTTGCATGCTCCCAGATGTAGCACGCATCAGTGCCACTCCAAGGCCTTTTAGAATGTCTCCGATGCCAGAGACCAGTCGAAAGTATATCCGTTATGATGGAAATGCATGACAACAAGGAGTTTGAAGAGAGTTTTTTAGCCCGTCCAATGTCGTTCTTTCCCTGCCACGCTACCACAAACTAGTTTCTAAACCTGACGTGCTCGGTGTAGAAGGGCCCTCAACGGACCAGATTAACTTGTTGTGGAGTTATTTTCATGGAAACTTTAAGGACATTGCCCAAAAACACATCGCTTATCCAAAGGATGTGCCAAACAAGGTGAGTAATGTGTTTATTCACCAAGTAACTAAACTTTTCCCCCAAAAAGGTTGCATGCTCCAAGACGTAGCACGCATGAGTGCCACTCCAAGGCCTTTTAGAATGTCTCCGATGCCATAGATCTGTCGAAAGTTTATCCGTTATGATGGAAATGCATGACAACAAGCTGTTTGAAGATAGTTTTTTAGCCCGTCCAATGTCGTTCTTTCCCTGCCACGCGTCGACAATTTAGTTCCTAAACTTGACGTGCTCGGTGTAGAAGGGACCTCAGCGGACCAGATTAACTTGTTGTGGGGTTATTTCCTTCGAAACTTTAAGGACAGTGCCCTAAAACGCATGGCTTATCCAAAGGATGTGCCAAACAAGGTGAGTAATGTGTTTATTTACCAAGTAACTAAACTTTTCATCCAAAAAGGTTGCATGCTCCAAGACGTAGCACGCATGAGTGCCACTCCAAGGCCTTTTAGAATGTCTCCGATGCCAGAGATCAGTCGAAAGTATATCCGTTATGATGGAAATGCATGACAATAAGGAGTTTGGAGAGAGTTTTTTAGCCCGCCCAATGTCGTTCTTTCCCTGCCAAGCTACCACAAATTAGTTCCTAAACTTGACGTGCACGGTGTAGATGGGCCCTCAACAGACCAGATTAACTTGTTGTGGAGTTATTTCCATCAAAACTTTAAGGACATTGCCCTAAAACACATCGCTTATCCAAAGGATGTGCCAGACAAGGTGAATAATCTGTTTATTCACCAAGTAACTAAACTTTCACCCAAAAAGGTTGCATGCTCCCAGATGTAGCACGCATGAGTGCCACACCAAGGCCTTTCAGAATGTCACCAATGCCAGATATCAGTCGAAAGTATATCCATTATGATGGAAATGCATGACAACAAGGAGTTTGAAGAGAGTTTTTTAGCCAGTCCAATGTCGTTCTTTCCCTGCCACGCATCGACAAATTAGTTCCTAAACATGACGTGCTCGGTGTAGAAGGGACCTCAGCGGACCAGATTAACTTGTTGTGGGGTTATTTCCTTCGAAACTTTAAGGACATTGCGCCAAAACGCATGGCTTATCCAAAGGATGTGCCAAACAAGGTTGGTAATGTGTTTATTCACCAAGTAACTAAACTTTTCACCCAAAAAGGTTGCATGCTCCAAGACGTAGCACGCATGAGTGCCGCTCCAAGGCCTTTTAGAATGTCTCCGATGCCAGAGATCAGTCGAAAGTATATCCGTTATGATGGAAATGCAAGACAACAAGGAGTTTGAAGAGGGTTTTTTAGCCCGTCCAATGTCGTTCTTTCCCTGCCACACTACCACAAACTAGTTTCGAAACCTGACGTGCTCGGTGTAGAAGGGCCCTCAACAGACCAGATTAACTTGTTGTGGAGTTATTTTCATCAAAACTTTAAGGACATTGCCCTAAAACACATAGCTTATCCAAAGGATGTGCCAAACAAGGTGAGTAATGTGTTTATTCACCAAGTAACTAAACTTTTCACCCAAAAAGGTTGCATGCTCCAAGACGTAGCACGCATGAGTGCCACTCCAAGGCCTTTTAGAAATTCTCCGATGCCAGAGATCAGTCGAAAGTATATCCGTTATGATGGAAATGCATGACAACAAGGAGTTTGAAGAGAGTTTTTTAGCCCGTCCAATGTCGTTCATTCCCTGCCACGCTACCACAAACTAGTTTCTAAACCTGACGTGCTCGGTGTAGAAGGGCCCTCAATGGACCAGATTAATTGTTGTGGAGTTATTTTCATCGAAACTTTAAGGACATTGCCCTAAAACACATCGCTTATCCAAAGGATGTGCCAAACATGGTGAGTAATGTGTTTATTCACCAAGTAACTAAACTTTTCCCCCAAAAAGGTTGCATGCTCCAAGACGTAGCACGCATGAGTGCCAGTCCAAGGCCTTTTAGAATGTCTCCGATGCCAGAGATCAGTCGAAAGTTTATCCGTTATGATGGAAATGCATGACAACAAGGAGTTTGAAGAGAGTTTTTTAGCCCGTCCAATGTCGTTCTTTCCCTGCCACGCTACCACAAATTAGTTCCTAAACTTGACTTGCTCGGTGTAGAAGGGCCCTCAACGGAGCAGATTAACTTGTTGTGTGGTTATTTCCATCGAAACTTTAAGGACATTGCCCTAAAACGCATCGCTTATCCAAAGGATGTGCCAAACAAGGTGGGTAATGTGTTTATTCACCAAGCAACTAAACTTTTCACCCAAAAAGGTTGCATGCTCCAAGACGTAGCACGCATGAGTGCCACTCCAAGGCCTTTTAGAATGTCTCCGATGCCAGAGATCAGTCGAAAGTATATCCGTTATGACGGAAATGCATGACAACAAGGAGTTTGAAGAGAGTTTTTTAGCCTGTCCAATGTCGTTCTTTCCCTGCCACGCTGTTAACGACCAAATTTGGTAAATCAAATATCAGATCTGAGGATAAAATCGAAGCGGATTTGGAGGAAGCTGGCGGTTACCAAAACAGAGTAAGAATCGGCTGGTGACCGGATCGGCTACGGTGTATATTGACTGGTGACCGAATCGGCTATTGTGACCATCGGCTGAGACAGAGTCGGACAAGGATAGCCGATGTAGCCGATTCCGACGAGAGGATAACAGAGTCTTGGTCGGGTTCGGTTGGTGAGCTTCATGAGGATTCCCACATACGGATTGGGTCCGAAAAAGGGAATTGTATCTGTTAATTAGGATATAATGTTAGTTTCCTAATAGATATTGTCGATTAGAGTTTGTATTAGGGAATTATCCTTAGTATGAGTTGTAATAGAAGTAAGAGTCGTGTCCGACAAGGACAGATTGTGTAATTCTGGGTATAAATTGAACCCAGGATTGTGTAAGAATCAATCAACAGACAATACAACAACTTCGGCGCATCGCCACCTTTACTTTTTCATCGTTTCTTCGACGAGTTCTTGCTTTCGAGTTGGGCTGCATCGGTTTCGATCTCCAGCAAGAGGTAAAACTTGTTATGGCGGCTTGCGCTCTCGGGATTAGTGCTTCCATCTTTATGACACTCTAATCCTGGTTGCGTGAATCGTCGAGTTATCATATATATTGTATAATCTAGATTGATATCAGCATATAACTCAGATTTGGTTAATCACTGTTCTACAGAGAACTAGCCGATAGAGTTATATATTGATGCTGGTTTAGATTATACAATATATCTACCATCTTGAAAAGGTTTTCATCGACTTGTTCATTTAGGCATTGTGTTTCTTTACATATTTGGTGCTGCATCAGTTAGGTTTGACCTACCAGATCATGTTTAGAACCATAGTCCCTAGCCTGTCTATGATTGCTAATAGAGATAGCGTCGGGGTTTCAGCCGACCTTACCTGGTTTAATTGTCTTGTTATCTTGGCATATTAAATCTGCCCTTTATATCGAGATATTAACTTAATAAAATATATTGAGCTTGTTGTCAAATCTGGTTAGGATCATCTTAACACTAGTTTGACGGTTTGTTTAATATATTTTGTTCATGGTAATATCTCTGTATAAAGTGGTATCGGAGTACTAGCCGATACACGTTAGATTTGCTTAATCGGCTATGCTGTGAGCTTGTGTAATCTACGCTTCATGATATATTTAGGCATAAGTGATTTATACTGTCTCGGCGCCCTGTCCGATCTATCCCAATCACTTAGTTTAAATATGTTTTGAGACTTAGATTATATCTTGTTGATATCTACAGCCGATTGAGTAGATTTAGCTTTATCTTGCTTTATCTGTTATAGCCGATTTAATGCATCTTGCATCGGCTCAATGCTCAATGATATGTCATCGGTAAACCAGCCGATCGGCTATCATTGGTGGATTTAATTGCGTTTTCTCTGTTTCTTATTGGTTGCAGGATCAAACCAATTGGCACGCCCGCATCTCACCAAGTCTTTGGACCTGCACTGGAGCTAAGCAGATCTCCCAGGCCAGTGTGTGTTTTTTGCATCAACACACGCTACCACAAACTAGTTTCTAAACCTGACGTGCTCGGTGTAGAAGGGCCCTCAAGGGACAAGATTAACTTGTTGTGGAGTTATTTTCATCGAAACTTTAAGGACATTGCCCTAAAACACATCGCTTATCCAAAGGATGTGCCAAACATGGTGAGTAATGTGTTTATTCACCAAGTAACTAAACTTTTCCCCCAAAAAGGTTGCATGCTCCAACACGTAGCACGCATGAGTGCCACTCCAAGGCCTTTTAGAATGTCTCCGATGCCAGAGATCAGTCGAAAGTATATCCGTTATGATGGAAATGCATGACAATAAGGAGTTTGGAGAGAGTTTTTTAGCCCGTCCAATGTCGTTCTTTCCCTGCCAAGCTACCACAAATTAGTTCCTAAACTTGACGTGCACGGTGTAGATGGGCCCTCAACAGACCAGATTAATTTGTTGTGGAGTTATTTCCATCAAAACTTTAAGGACATTGCCCTAAAACACATCGCTTATCCAAAGGATGTACCAAACAAGGTGAGTAATGTGTTTATTCACCAAGTAACTAAACTTTTCCCCCAAAAAGGTTGCATGCTCCAAGACGTAGCACACATGAGTGCCACTCCAAGGCCTTTTAGAATGTCTCCATTGCCAGAGATCAGTCGAAAGTATATCCGTTATGATGGAAATGCATGACAACAAGGAATTTGAAGAGAGTTTTATAGCCCGTCCAATGTCGTTCTTTCCCTGCCTCGCTGCCACAAACTAGTTTCTAAACCTGACGTGCTCGGTGTAGAAGGGCCCTAAACAGACCAGATTAACTTGTTGTGGAGTTATTTCCATCAAAACTTTAAGGACATTGTCCTAAAACACATCGCTTATCCAAAGGATGTGCCAAACAAGGTGAATAATCTGTTTATTCACCAAGTAACAAAACTTTTCCCCCAAAAAGGTTGCATGCTCCCAGATGTAGCACGCATCAGTGCCACTCCAAGGCCTTTTAGAATGTCTCCGATGCCAGAGATCAGTTGAAAGTATATCCGTTATGATGGAAATGCATGACAACAAGGAGTTTGAAGAGAGTTTTTTAGCCCGTCCAATGTCGTTCTTTCCCTGCCACGCTACCACAAACTAGTTTCTAAACCTGATGTGCTCAGTGTAGAAGGGCCCTCAACGGACCAGATTAACTTCTTGTGGAGTTATTTTCATTGAAACTTTAAGGACATTGCCCTAAAACACATCGCTTATCCAAAGGATGTGCCAAACAAGGTGAGTAATGTGTTTATTCACCAAGTAACTAAACTTTTCCCCCAAAAAGGTTCCATGCTCCAAGACGTAGCACGCATGAGTGCCACTCCAAGGCCTTTTAGAATGTCTCCGATGCCAGATATCAGTCGAAAGTTTATTCGTTATGATGGAAATGCATGACAACAAGTAGTTTGAAGAGAGTTTTTTGGCCCGTCCAATGTCGTTCTTTCCGTGCCACGCGTCGACAATTTAGTTCCTAAACTTGACGTGCTCGGTGTAGAAGGGACCTCAGCGGACCAGATTAACTTGTTGTGGGGTTATTTCCTTCGAAACTTTAAGGACATTGCCCTAAAACGCATGGCTTATCCAAAGGATGTGCCAAACAAGGTGAGTAATGTGTTTATTCACCAAGTAACTAAACTTTTCACCCAAAAAGGTTGCATGCTCCAAGACGTGGCACGCATGAGTGCCACTCCAAGGCCTTTTAGAATGTCTCCGATGCCAGAGATCAGTCGAAAGTATATCCGTTATGATGGAAATGCATGACAATAAGGAGTTTGGAGAGAGTTTTTTAGCCCATCCAATGTCGTTCTTTCCCGGCCAAGCTACCACAAATTAGTTCCTAAACTTGACATGCACGGTGTAGATGGGCCCTCAACAGACCAGATTAACTTGTTGTGGAGTTATTTCCATCAAAACTTTAAGGACATTGCCCTAAAGCACATCGCTTATCCAAAGGATGTGCCAAACAAGGTGACTAATCTGTTTATTCACCAAGTAACTAAACTTTTCACCCAAAAAGGTTGCATGCTCCCAGATGTAGCACGCATGAGTGCCACACCAAGGCCTTTCAGAATGTCACCAATGCCAGATATCAGTCGAAAGTATATCCGTTATGATGGAAATGCATGACAACAAGGAGTTTGAAGAGAGTTTTTTAGCCCGTCCAATGTCGTTCTTTCCCTGCCAGGCATTGACAAATTAGTTCCTAAAGTTGACGTGCTCGGTGTAGAAGGGACCTCAGCGGACCAGATTAACTTGTTGTGGGGTTATTTCCTTCGAAACTTTAAGGACATTGCCCCAAAACGCATGGCTTATCCAAAGGATGTGCCAAACAAGGTGAGTAATGTGTTTATTCACCAAGTAACTAAACGTTTCACCCAAACTGGTTGCATGCTCCAAGACGTAGCACGCATGAGTGCCACTCCAAGGCCTTTTAGAATGTCTCCGATGCCAGAGATCAGTCGAAAGTTTATCCGTTACGATGGAAATGCATGACAACAAGGAGTTTGAAGAGAGTTTTTTAGCCCGTCCAATGTCGTTCTTTCCCTGCCACGCTACCACAGAGTAGTTTCTAAACTTGACATGCTCCGTGTAGAAGGGCCCTCAACGGACCAGATTAACTTGTTGTGAGGTTATTTCCATCGAAACTTTAAGGACATTGCCCTAAAACGCATCGCTTATCCAAAGGATGTGCCAAACAAGGTGGGTAATGTGTTTATTCACCAAGTAACTAAACTTTTCACCCAAAAAGGTTGCATGCTCCAAGACGTAGCACGCATGAGTGCCACTCCAAGGCCTTTTAGAATGTCTCCGATGCCAGAGATCAGTCGAAAGTATATCCGTTATGATGGAAATGAATGACAACAAGGAGTTTGAAGAGAGTTTTTTAACCCGTCCAATGTCGTTCTTTCCCTGCCACGCTACCACAAACTAGTTTCTAAACCTGACATGCTCGGTGTAGAAGGGCCCTCAACATGCCAGATTAACTTGTTGTGGAGTTATTTCCATCAAAACTTTAAGGACATTGCCCTAAAACACATCGCTTATCCAAAGGATGTGCCAAACAAGGTGAATAATGTGTTTATTCACCAAGTAACTAAACTTTTCCCCAAAAAGGTTGCATGCTCCCAGATGTAGCACGCATCAGTGCCACTCCAAGGCCTTTTAGAATGTCTCCAATGCCAGATATCAGTCGAAAGTATATCCGTTATGATGGAAATGCATGACAACAAGGAGTTTGAAGAGTGTTTTTTAGCCCGTCCAATGTCGTTCTTTCCCTGCCACGCGTCGACAATTTATTTCCTAAACTTGACGTGCTCGGTGTAGAAGGGACCTCAGCGGACCAGATTAACTTGTTGTGGGGTTATTTCCTTTGAAACTTTAAGGACATTGCCCTAAAACGCATGGCTTATCCAAAGGATGTGCCAAACAAGGTGAGTAATGTGTTTATTCACCAAGTAACTAAACTTTTCACCCGAAAAGGTTGCATGCTCCAAGACGTAGCACGCATGAGTGCCACTCCAAGGCATTTTAGAATGTCTCCGATGCCAGAGATGAATCGAAAGTATATCCGTTATGATGGAAATGCATGACAATAAGGAGTTTGGAGAGAGTTTTTTAGTCCGTCCAATGTTGTTCTTTCCCTGCCAAGCTACCTCAAATTAATTCCTAAACTTGACGTGCACGGTGTAGAAGGGCCCTCAACAGACCAGATTAACTTGTTGTGGAGTTATTTCCATCAAAATTTTAAGGTCATTGCCCTAAAACGCATCGCTTATCCAAAGGATGTGCCAAACAAGGTGGGTAATGTGTTTATTCACCAAGTAACTAAACTTTTTACCCAAAAAGGTTGCATGCTCCAAGACGTAGCACGCATGAGTGCCATTCCAAGGCCTTTTAGAATGTCTCCGATGCCAGAGATCAATCGAAAGTATATCCGTTATGATGGAAATGCATGACAACAAGGAGTTTGAAGAGAGTTTTATAGCCCGTCCAATGTCGTTCTTTCCCTGCCACGCTACCACAAACTAGTTTCTAAACCTGACGTGCTCGGTGTAGAAGGGCCCTCAACAGACCAGATTAACTTGTTGTGGGGTTATTTCCAACGAAACTTTAAGGACATTGCCCTAAAACGCATCGCTTATCCACAGGATGTGCCAAACAAGGTGAGTAATGTGTTTATTCACCAAGTAACTAAACTTTTCACGCAAAAAGGTTGCATGCTCCAAGACGTAGCACGCATGAGTGCCACTCCAAGGCCTTTTAGAATGTCTGCGATGCCAGAGATCAGTCAAAAGTTTATCCGTTATGATCGAAATGCATGACAACAAGGAGTTTGAAGAGAGTTTTTTAGCCCGTCCAATGTCGTTCTTTCCCTGCCACGCTACCACAAATTAGTTCCTAAACTTGACATGCTCGATGTAGAAGGGCCCTCAACGGACCAGATTAACTTGGTGTGAGATTATTTCCATCGAAACTTTAAGGTCATTGCCCTAAAACGCATCGCTTATCCAAAGGATGTGCCAAACAAGGTGGGTAATGTGTTTATTCACCAAGTAACTAAACTTTTCACCCAAAAAGGTTGCATGCTCCAAGACGTAGCACGCATGAGTGCCACTCCAAGGCCTTTTAGAATGTCTCCATTGCCAGAGATCAGTCGAAAGTATATCCGTTATGATGGAAATGCATGACAACAAGGAATTTGAAGAGAGTTTTTTAGCCCATCCAATGTCGTTCTTTCCCTGCCACGCTACCACAAACTAGTTTCTAAACCTGACGTGCTCAGTGTAGAAGGGCCATCAACAGACCAGATTAACTTGTTGTGGAGTTATTTCCATCAAAACTTTAAGGACATTGCCCTAAAACACATCGCTTATCCAATGGATGTGCCAAACAAGGTGAATAATCTGTTTATTCACCAAGTAACTAAACTTTTCCCCCAAAAAGGTTGCATGCTCCCAGATGTAGCACGCATGAGTGCCACTCCAATACCTTTTAGAATGTCTCCAATGCCAGATATCAGTCGAAAGTATATCCGTTATGATGGAAATGCATGACAACAAGGAGTTTGAAGAGAGTTTTATAGCCCGTCCAGTGTCGTTCTTTCCCTGCCACGCTACCACAAACTAGTTTCTAAACCTGACGTGCTCGGTGTAGAAGGGCCCTCAACAGACCAGATTAACTTGTTGTGGAGTTATTTCCATCGAAACTTTAAGGACATTGCCCTAAAACACATCGCTTATCCAAAGGATGTGCCAAACAAGGTGAATAATCTGTTTATTCACCAAGTAACTAAACTTTTCCCCCAAAAAGGTTGCATGCTCCCAGATGTAGCACGCATGAGTGCCACTCCAACACCTTTTAGAATGTCTCCAATGCCAGATATCAGTCGAAAGTATATCCGTTATGATGAAAATGCATGACAACAAGGAGTTTGAAGAGAGTTTTTTGGCCCGTCCAATGTCGTTCTTTCCCTGCCACGCGTCGACAAAGTAGTTCCTAAACTTGACGTGCTCGGTGTAGAAGGGACCTCAGCGGACCAGATTAACTTGTTGTGGGGTTATTTCCTTCGAAACTTTAAGGACATTGCCCTGAAACGCATGGCTTATCCAAAGGATGTGCCAAACAAGGTGAGTAATGTGTTTATTCACCAAGTAACTAAACTTTTCCCCCAAAAAGGTTGCATGCTCCCAGATGTAGCACGCGTGAGTGCCACTCCAATACCTTTTAGAATGTCTCCAATGCTAGATATCAGTCGAAAGTATATCCGTTATGATGGAAATGCATGACAACATGGAGTTTGAAGAGAGTTTTTTAGCCCGTCCAATGTCGTTCTTTCCCTGCCACGCGTGGACAAATTAGTTCCTAAATGAGACGTGCTCGGTGTAGAAGGGCCCTCAACGGACCAGATTAACTTGTTGTGAGGTTATTTCCATCGAAACTTTAAGGACATTGCCCTAAAACGCATCGCTTATCCAAAGGATGTGCCAAACAAGGTGGGTAATGTGTTTATTCACCAAGTAACTAAACTTTTCACACAAAAAGGATGCATGCTCCAAGACGTAGCACGCATGAGAGCCACTCCAACACCTTTTAGAATGTCTGCAATGCCAGATATCAGTCGAAAGTATATCCGTTATGATGGAAATGCATGACAACAAGGAGTTTGAAGAGAGTTTTTTAGCCCGTCCAATGTCGTTCTTTCCCTGCCACGCTACCACAAATTAGTTCCTAAACTTGACGTGCACGGTGTAGAAGGGCCCTCAACGGACCAGATTAACTTGTTGTGGGGTTATTTCCAATGAAACATTGAGGACATTGCCCTAAAACGCATCGCTTATCCAAAGGATGTGCCAAACAAAGTGAGTAATGTGTTTATTCACCAAGTAACTAAACTTTTCACGCAAAAAGGATGCATGCTCCAAGACGTAGCTCACATGAGTGCCACTCCAAGGCCTTTTAGAATGTCTCCGATGCTAGAGATCAGTCAAAAGTTTATCCGTTATGATGGAAATGCATGACAACAAGGAGTTTGAAGAGAGTTTTTTAGCCCGTCCAATGTCGTTCTTTCCCTGCCACGCTACCACAAATTAGTTCCTAAACTTGACGTGCACGGTGTAGAAGGGCCCTCAACGGACCAGATTAACATGTTGTGGGGTTATTTCCAACAAAACTTTAAGAACATTGCCCTAAAACGCATCGCTTATCCAAAGGATGTGCCAAACAAGGTGAGTAATGTGGTTATTTACCAAGTAACTAAACTTTTCACCCAAAAAGGTTGCATGCTCCAATACGTAGCACGCATGAGTGCCACTCCAAGGCCTTTTAGAATGTCTCCATTGCCAGATATCAGTCGAAAGTATATCCGTTATGATGGAAATGCATGACAACAAGGAATTTGAAGAGAGTTTTTTAGCCCGTCCAATGTCGTTCTTTCCCTGCCACGCTACCACAAACTAGTTTCTAAACCTGATGTGCTCGGTGTAGAAGGGCCCTCAACAGACCAGATTAACTTGTTGTGGAGTTATTTCCATCGAAACTTTAAGGACATTGCCCTAAAACACATCGCATATCCAAAGGATGTGCCAAACAAGGTGAGTAATGTGTTTATTCACCAAGTAACTAAATTTTTCACGCAAAAAGGTTGCATGCTCCAAGACGTAGCACGCATGAGTGCCACTCCAAGGCCTTTTAGAATGTCTCTGATGCCAGAGATCAGTCGAAAGTATATCCGTTATGATGGAAATGCATGACAAGAAGGAGTTTGAAGAGAGTTTTTTAGCCCGTCCAATGTCGTTCTTTCCCTGCCAAGCTACCACAAATTAGTTCCTAAACTTGACGTGCACAGTGTAGACGGGCCCAAAATGGACCAGATTAACATGTTGTGGGGTTTTTCCAACGAAACTTTAAGAACATTGCCCTAAAACGCATCGCTTATCCAAAGGATGTGCCAAACAAGGTGAGTAATGTGTTTATTCACCAAGTAACTAAACTTTTCCCCCAAAAAGGTTGCATGCTCCAAGACGTAGCACGCATGAGTGCCACTCCAAGGCCTTTTAGAATGTCACCAATGCCAGATATCAGTCGAAAGTATATCCGTTATGATGGAAATGCATGACAACAAGGAGTTTGAAGAGAGTTTTATAGCCCGTCCAATGTCGTTCTTTCCCTGCCACGCTACCACAAACTAGTTTCTAAACCTGATGTGCTCGGTGTAGAAGAGACCTCAACAGACCAGATTAACTTGTTGTAGAGTTATTTCCATCGAATCTTTAAGGACATTGCCCTAAAACACATCGCTTATCCAAAGGATGTGCCAAACAAGGTGAGTAATGTGTTTATTCACCAAGTAACTAAATTTTTCTCGCAAAAAGGTTGCATGCTCCAAGACGTAGCACGCATGAGTGCCACTCCAAGGCCTTTTAGAATGTCTCCGATGTCAGAGATCAGTCGAAAGTATATCCGTTATGATGGAAATGCATGACAACAAGGAGTTTGAAGAGAGTTTTATAGCCCGTCCAATGTCGTTCTTTCCCTGCCACGCTACCACAAACTAGTTTCTAAACCTGATGTGCTCGGTGTAGAAGGGCCCTCAACAGACTAGATTAACTTGTTGTGGAGTTATTTCCATCGAAACTTTAAGGACATTGCCCTAAAACACATCGCTTATCCAAAGGATGTGCCAAACAAGGTGAGTAATGTGTTTATTCACCAAGTAACTAAATTTTTCACGCAAAAAGGTTGCATGCTCCAAGACGTAGCACGCATGAGTGCCACTCCAAGGCCTTTTACAATGTCTCCGATGCCAGAGATCAGTCGAAAGTATATCCGTTATGATAGAAATGCATGACAAGAAGGAGTTTGAAGAGAGTTTTTTAGCCCGTCCAATGTCGTTCTTTCCCTGCCAAGCTACCACAAATTAGTTCCTAAACTTGACGTGCACGGTGTAGAAGGGCCCTCAACGGACCAGATTGACATGTTGTGGGGTTATTTCCAATGAAACTTTAAGGACATTGCCCTAAAACGCATCGATTATCCAAAGGATGTGCCAAACAAGGTGAGTAATGTGTTTATTCACCAAGTAACTAAACTTTTCACCCAAAAAGGTTGCATGCTCCAAGACGTAGCACGCATGAGTGCCACTCCAAGGCCTTTTAGAATGTCTCCATTGCCAGAGATCAGTTGAAAGTATATCCGTGTTGATGCAAAAAACACGCACTGGCCTGGGAGATCTGCTTAGCTCCAGTGCAGGTCCTGGCAAATTAGTGCTTACATACGTCGGCCTAGGCCTATCACCTATCCCTATGTCAATTTCTTCCAACTCATCGGCCGACGTGAAACCTTGTCCTAACTTGCCGTCTAACTCATCCACCGCATCATCTGTGTAGAGGTCATTATCAACGGCGGATGGTGCATCTTCGCTAAAGTAACCGCTGGTCTTGATCTTCAATTGCCTCGATATCGCAATCGGTTACCTTGAGGAAATCGGCGTCCCAGACTCGCCCGGACAAGCAATCGATTCCCTCCATCTCCCAAACTGCGAGATCGGCATTGGCGACATGTACTGACCGATCGGCCTGCACGATCTCGACTTGGTCCCCTTGCCATTGCATGAGGCATTGGTGCATTGTTGAAGGGACACAGCAATTAGCATGGATCCAATCTCGTCCCAACAACAAGCTGTAGGAACCCTTTCCATCGAAGACGAAGAAGGTGGTGGGAATTGTTTTACTGCCCACGGTGAGTTCCACGTTCAGGACCCCCTTCGCCTCGGATGCGTTGCCACCGAAGTCTTTTAATACCATATTTGTCTTGATAAGATCCTCAGGTACTTTTCCAAGCTTCCTGAAGGTTGTGTATGGCATTAAATTGACTGCTGCGCCGCCATCGACCAGCATCTTCGTCATCGGCCGCCCGTTGATGAATCCTTTGATGTACAACGGCCGAAGATGTCTATAGCTGGCGTCAACTGGCTTGTCGAAGGTGGCTTGGTCCGGTGACAACCGTAGTCTGGCTGAACTTTGTTCCTCATCAGCCATCGCTTCATCGGCCGCCTGCACACTGTATTCTGCCTGGCAATATAAACACCATGTTGACCGGCGCCGATGCCGTTTTCTTACCTTTTGGAGCTGAGCTGCCCTGAGCTGTATTGGAGGTGCCCTCATCGGCCCTGGCCACCGTGGACTTTATTCTCCATTCTTTTCTGGTCTTGGTTGGCCGATGGGGTATTTCAGCTTGTTGTTCTTGGATTTGCTCTTTCCTCCTCAGCCTCTGAACCCGCCGTTTCTGCGTCTTGGTGAATACATCACTTGGGCACCATTGGGGGTTCTGGACTTGCTCCTCATCTTCACTGTGCTGATCTTGATGCATCGGCCCCAGCCTTTCATACACAGATTTCCGTTGCTTGGCCGGCCGATGCGTTTGTCTGCTTGAGTTGCCCTGATATGAATCTTCTGTACCACTGCATGCAGGGCACTCCTGGATAGATGGCAACCTCATCCCTTCATTCCAGCAGAAGCGAAAAAAACTCGCACTCCCAGTGTGGGTCGTAGGAGTTGTCTTGATCGGCTTGGTCTTGAGCTTGTTCTTCCCGCCTCCGCTGATATTTTCTGATCAATCCCTCAGAGGTCTGATGAGGCCGCTTGCCAGTCCGATGACCACCGCCATCGGCCCTGTCCGCGCGCCACCATGTTGACTGGGAACGGGTGGCCTTCAATCTTCATCGGCCGCTTGGCATCGTCGATCTTAATTCTGCCCTGCTCAATGGCCGATTGAATTTGTTGCCGGAAGATCTTGCATTCATTCGTATGGTGTGAATAGGAATTGTGCCACTTGCAATATCTCCTCTTCTTGATGTCTTCGGCCGATGGCAATACGTGACCTACTGGCAGCTGAATCTGCTTTTCTTGCAACAGCAGGTCAAATATCTTGTCAGCCTTGTTGATGTCGAAATCATATTTATCCTCTTTATCTCCTTTCTTGGCCCACTGGCAGGTTGTTGATTTCTTCATCCGGGCCCACTCGGCTAGGTCGACATCGGCGTCTTCATCGTCTTCATCGTCGGAGGCGTACTGATACACCGTGTTAACCCTTTTTGCGAACTTCTTCGCCTCCTGGAATCGCTGCTCGTGGGCCGATACGCGTTGTGCCAGCTGAGCGAGGCTGTCAAATTCCTGAGAGGAGAATCTCTCGCGTATCGGCCCTAGCAATCCCTGAAATGCCAGGTCGGCTAACTGGGAATCGGTCAGACTGAGACTATAACATCTGTTGCGTATATCTCTGAATCTTTGTATGTACTCGGGGACCGATTCATCCATTCGCTGCCTGATGGCAGTCAGATCGGACAGCTTCATCTCTTGTACACCATTGTAGAAATAGCTATGAAACTGCTTCTCCAGATCTATCCATCCTCTGATGGAATTGCAGGGCAAGGAAGAGAACCATGTGAAGGCAGACCCTGATAAGGACAGAGGGAAAAACCTCACCCTCAATGCCTCGACAGCCGATGCTTCCCCGCACTGCGCTAAGAATCGGCTGACGTGCTCATATGTCGAGACATTGTCTTGTCCCGAAAACTTGGAGAAATCCGGGATCTTGTATCGGCCCGGCAATGGAACCCTGTCAAATTCCTCGGGATACGGGTGCCGATACACTGTAGAGTTTTCTTTGGGCTTCAAGCCGAATTGATCTCGCATCACTTCGGCTATCATGTCAGCCCAGTATCCTGCAGGCCGATGCGGGAGGTCCTGCTGGTAGGATTGTTGGAGGCCCTCTGCTTGGTAGTGCCTGGGGGAGTACGGTTGATAGTGGTGATCCAGGTTCTGCGCGCCGTACTGCCCTGCGGTGTGCTGCTGAAAGCCTTGCGGCACGTTGTATGCAGCTTGAAGCGGAGGACCGTTGACTGCCGGGGCTTGCGGTTGTCCGGCCGATGGCTGATGGACGGGAACTTGCTGCATCGGCTCAACCACCGGTTGCTTCCCCTTGGTCCATTGAGCGTACTGCTCCTCCGTGATGTGCTGAGGGCTTCCTCCCGCCTGCTTGGTGAGGACCAGCGGCAGGGTCGTTGTTGGTTGCGCCGATGGAGGTGGCATCGGCGTTGTCGGCTGAGCCGTGCTCAGGTCGTTCCTCAAAGTCCGATAAGCAGGGAACTTATTTTCTGGCAGGTAGATCGGACCCTGAGGCTTGTACTGATGGATTGAACCATCCAGGATCGACTTGACCGTATTGGTCAACGTGTTCACCAGGATCCCCGACTGGTTGATTAGCGCAGAGTGAACTGCGGAGTCGATTCGGTCCTGCAACGTCGGCGCTGCAGTGTCTTCAGTTTTGACGGCTTGATCGTGCGCCGCCGCCGACGTTCCAGCTCCATCTCCAGAACTCGGCATGACCACCTTGGACTTTTGAATCAAGGTGCCCTGCCGAGTCATGGAATATGTCTGCAGGTACATATTCCGGAACTGCGCGACCAGACTGTCCATCTCAGCTTTTTGTTCTGCGCTAAGCTGGTCGGCGGTCACCGGAATGACGTTCTCCTCGACGATCTCGGCCTGCTTCGACATCTCGAAGTGTTCTTGTTGCTGGTGAGAATCTTGAATCTTGAAGTCCCACCTGGGCGTGCCAAAAGCGTGTTGGCGCAGAATTTCGACCCGTCCAGCAACCAAACGGGTTCCGCGTTACCACGGCGGCCTGGGAGATCTGCTTAACTCCAGTGCAGGTCCAAATGGCTTGCCTAGTCGTAAGTAGAGCGTGCCAGTTGATTTGATCTGCAATCAACAAGAAACAAGCAAACCGAGTCAGAAAACAATGGCCGATCGGTCAACAGACCGATGACACATTGTCACAGCCCAGCCGATAGGGCAAAGCTGTATCGGCTCACTTAGAAAATATGTAAAACATGAATCTAATCTTATCGGCCTTCATTGACATGTAGGCTTCAACTAATAATATTGGCCGATAAGAATGACTAAGACAACTACACCAGCTAGTACTCTGGTGCAACCTTATGTAAGCCAATCGGCCAGTATAAACACATCAACCATAAAGAAATCTTAAGATTACTTCATGATCAACACATTTATACTGATCGATCCGCACATATAAGCGGCAAACATATGCAAGTAATATAAAGCAATCACATATGTTAGGTAAGACCGGCTAAAATCCCGGTACTATCCTTAATTACAACCGAAAACAGGCTTTGTGTTAGATCTCAAAACAGGACTAAGGTCGATAGCAACTCAGAGTATGAATTGAGACTTAACACAAAGAAAATCAGGCCGTCGATTGCTTTTGGGGATGACAGATGCATTGAATAATTTAGCCAAGCATGAGAATTAAACCATCGTCGGCAATAAACCCTAAAACGAGTAAACCGCTGGCAAGGCTTAATCGAGACACTCGTCAAAATTATCCAAGACATGATAATCAACGATCACATCATCGAGGCTTAACGTGTCTAAAGCGACACGCTAGCCCCGACGATGCAGATCGTCGGGGACGAGTTCTTACCTCTGCTCCGAGGAAGCAAGAACTCGCTGAAGAAGACCTCTTGCGAGGGTTGGCGATGCGCCGAAAGTAGATTGAACTGGTTTTTTGTGATTGATTCGAGAGAGCTTTCCTGTACAAACTATCGGGATATTTATACCCGAGGTTACAACAGAACCCTTGTAGGGCACGATCTTATCTACAACTAACAAACAAGTCTTTGCGGCAGACTCTAGCCACAGATTAGATCTAAACTACCTAATTTACAAGATACAATTGCCCAAAACCGAGCTTTATCTCTATTCGGCAACTTCCTTGAAGCTTACTTTGAGCCCAGACCAAGCCCACGTTGACACTGTCAACTCACAACCCGTATCGGCCCGTGACCAAACCAAATCCGTATCGGCCGATATGCCCTCTATAGCAACACTCCCCAAGTCCGATACAGTTACCGGGTCCGATACGAAGCTTGGTCCGACTCCAACTTAATCCTTCTTCTCTGCTTCGGTTTCCTCTTTCCTTTCCAAGTCGATTACCAAAAATCCGTCCGTCAACACCACCTTTACTCTTTCATCGTTTCTTCGACGAGTTCTTGGCTTTCGAGTTTGGGCTGCATCGGTTTCGATCTCCAGCAAGAGGGTAAAACTTGTTATGGCGGCTTTGCGCTCTCGGGATTAGTGCTTCCATCTTCATGACACTCTAATCTTGTTTGTGTAAATCGTCGAGTTATCATATATGTTGTATAATCTAGATTGATATCAGCCATATAAACTCAGATTGGTTAATAACTGTTCTACAGAAAACTAGCCGATAGAGTTATATATTGATGCTGGTTTTAGATTACACAATATATCTACCATCTCGAAAAGGTTTTCATCGACTTGATCATCTAGGCATTGTGTTTCTTTACATATTTGGTGCTGCATCAGTTAGGTTTGACCTACTAAATCATGTTCAGAACCATAATCCCTAGCCTGTCTATGATTACTAATAGAGATAGCGTCGGGGCGGCTTCAGCCGACCTTACCTGGTTTTAATTGTCTTGTTATCTTGATATATTAAATCTGCCCTTTATATCGAGATATTAACTTAGTTAAAATATATTGAGCTTGTTGTCAAATCTGATTAAGGTCATCTTAACACTAGTTTGACAGTTTTGTTTAATATATTTTGTTCATGGTAATATCTCTGTTATAAAGTGGTATCGGAAGTACTAGCCGATACATGTTAGATTTGCTTAATCGCGCTATGCTATTGAGCTTGTGTAATCTATGCTTCATAATATATTTAGGCATAAGTGATTTATACTGTCTCGGCGCCCTGTCCGATCTAATCCCAGTCACTTGAGTTTAAATATGTTTTGAGTCTTAGATTATATTTTGTTGATATCTACAGCCGATTGAGTAGATTTAGCTTTTATCTTGCTTTATCTGTTATAGCCGATTTTAATGCATCTTGCATCGGCTCAATGCTCAATGATATGTCATCGGTAAACCAAGCCGATCGGCTATCATTGGTGGATTTAATTGCACTTTCTTTGTTTCTTATTGGTTGCAGGCATCAAACCAATTGGCACGCCTAGAACCCGAAAGAAGTCTTTGNTACATAGCAATCAGGTTGACCACAGTTTTATAATGAGAGCCCCATCGAGTGTCCCCAGGTCTAGGCAGCCCCATTTCTTGATTTAACCCACTTCCAGATTCTAGTATACCGCACTCAAGTGCTTTCATCATATTTTCATATTGTTGATGTCGAAGCATGCCATGGCGCTTACAAGAACTACCAACAATATTTAGCAAGAGGGATACTCGATCATAAAACCACACACAATCACCATTTTCTTTAGCAACAGCAACAAGAACCAATTGGAGTTGATGTGCAAAACAGTGAACATAATAAGCAGACGGTGATTCTTTCATGACCAAGGTTTTTAGCCCTTTAATCTCTCCTTTCATGTTACTAGCCCCATCATAGCCTTGACCTCGGATTTGAGTCATAGTCAAACCATGCCTAGTTAGTAAAGATTCAATTGCTTCCTTAAGTGATGAAGAGGTAGTATCATCTACTTGAACAATTCCAATAAATCGCTCACATGGCCTTCCTGATTTATCAACATACCGCAAGCAAAGGGCAAGTTGTTCTTTATGCGAGACATCACTAGACTCATCAGCTAAAATTGTATAGTAATTATCACCAATTTCCTCAAGTATTTGATCTCTAGTCTCCATTGCACAACATTGAATAATTTCTTTTTGTATGTCTGGGCTAGTCAATGTGCAATTACCTGGAGCATTCTTCAAAACAAACTTGTCCACCTCTTCATTATTTTCTGCAAGCCACTTCAAAAGCTCAATGAAGTTCCCTCTGTTGCTAGACTCTTCACTTTCGTCATGCCCACGGAATGCTAATCCTTGCTGCAAAAGAAACCTCAAACATCTAAGTGAATAAGTCAACCTAATCTTGTAGAGACGACGTTCCTCATTATCCACCTTCACAATTTTATCATCAATTGCTCCATGGGGAGTAATAAAAAGATTATATCTTTCTTGAGCTGCGTTGTGAGCACTTGCTACACCACCCACATGTAAATCAAGTGCATCAGTTCTATTCCAATTGTTCCAACCACCTTTAACAAATGCAGATGTCTTACTTCTCCCCTTTCCAAACAAGTAGCACACAAAGCAAAATGCCGTTTCTTTCTTGACACTGTATTCAATCCAAGGATATTTATAAAACCATAAAGGACTGAACTGTCTAGGCTTATTTCCGATATTCCTACTTTCAAAAGCATGTGCATAAGGTTGGTATGGGCCTTTCATAATATATGATCGTCAAACTGCATCTTGATCATTGACGGGATAACTTGAAATGGGCTGTCTTTCTCCTGGATCAAA